>JAXQQM020078859.1:0-157475 GCA_034641835.2 Pinus albicaulis
AACATGCATTTTATCAGGTTTCTTGTCGTTAGTATGAATCCTTTGTCGAAGTGTATGAAAAAGGACCACTTTAGCTACGCATAACTAATAGCCCTAACAACAAAAGTGGCTACCAATATCTTCAGATCTGCGGTTAGTTGAACATAAAAGAGCTGCAAAAACCAGATCTATGCATGGAAAGACATTAAGCAGAAAAAATAAGGGTTTGCTCCATATACCAATAGACAAGACAAGAACAATTTTTGAAATAATTTTTATATTAATGGGGCACCTGGGAGGAAAACAAGAAGGTGTATCCAATTCTCCTCAGTGGGATGGGTTCTTGGAAGTCCTCAGCACTTCAGATCTAAGATTTCTCTCTCTTGTTGGTGTAGAAAACCTACACAAAGAATGGAACTCAAAGGGAGCTCACACAGCAAATGGCAGAAAATGGTGACCAAGTGTATAGATCCAGAGTGATCTAATAGGCAACAAAAGGTGAAGAATGGTAGGAAAACCCTCCTATTTATAACAAAATATTGGGTCATTCTAGATCTTGGTGCATGGGTTAACCAGATCTAGATCCACTTTTTATGGAATATTTTATTATATTTGTTGGAGGGAAAAGGTATTTGACTTGGGTCAAATCCCTTAAATTGTTAAAAATAAATAAATAAATGATTTATTTATCTTTTTAAGGAAGTGGTTAGAAGATAATCAAATAAATAATGATTTATTTAATTATTTAAGGAGGTGGTTGAAAGATAATTAAATAAATAGTGATTTATTTAATTATTTGTGGGTGATTTGGTCATATTTAACAAGGAATATCATCTAAATAAGGTTTAAATAATTATTCCTAGAAAATAATAAGATAAATAAAGGTTTATCTAATTAATTCTTTGATTTTGGGTTAAACATGACTGGGAATAATAATTAAATTATGGTTTAATTAATTATTCCATGAGGAAAATCAAACAAATATAGGTTTGTTTAATATTTCCTTTGGGGTTTCCTATTTTAACACAGTGAAGGCAATTTTACTTAGGGTAAAATTGGTCTTACATGTTGTACTTGGGTCCATCTAATGATGATAGGTTAGATGACCAAAAATGGTGTAACATCTTCAATGTGCAATTTGATTTTCCTCCTAGACCTTAGAGAGTTTTTAAATTCTTTAGATCCTCTAATGTGCCTCAGCCCTATAAATCCTTCTGCATGAAATTGAATAATGTCATCTTTTCTTGTCCGATTTTCTAGTGATAACAAAAGGGTTTAAGGGTAAATTATGGGCCTCAAACCATGGTTTGAGACCATAGTATCTGTGTGCTAGAATGATATAAATAGATAGATCAAGTCTAAGGAAGTAACCTAACTTGATATGATGTTATGATGTAAATGTTTATGCATCTATAGTACTTTTGTAAGGATTTCAGTGTGGGTTGGATAGAAAGGCTCCTATTGGCTGTGTGCATAGAGACCTAGTTCTGGTTGTGTGTGGACTCCGCTGGTTGTGTGCATGGAAGGGTAAAGTCGGATGTACTGGAGTAATATGAACTAATACAAGGATTGATTTTTGTGGAAATAATTGTGTTATCTCTCTGTGTTATTTATTTACTATTATATCTAAGTTCACTTTACTCCTATTATGGTTACTTGTATCTGCGTGAAGACATTTATATTTATGCATGAAATTATATTGATGGTTGATGAATCTGCTTAAGTGATTACACATTTTTTAGATCTAGATCTGGTTTGGTTATAATACATCTACGACGAAATAATCTATAATTTGGTGTTGTGATATGATAAAATATTATTCTATATTGATCACTTCTATTTATGATTGATATAAGTCTACAATCAATCTTCTTAGGGCTACTACATTATTTTCTTCCTGAGGGTATGGAAACCTGGTTCCAACACCCTTAGATACTGCTTCGAGTGAGACTTTGATCTATGCAAGCAAGTCATCGTTTCTGTTATCACTCAGATTTTCCTTGAAGTTGTTGGAAGAGGAAAGGGGTCCGAGGTAACCACAAACCAACCTTCAGATACAGAATCTCTAAGCCAATCTGTATCCAAAGAAGAGGGCTCTCTCTATAAAATATAGCTTTGTTTTAGAAGATATTAGGCTAGTTGTAAAGTCCAGGGGTTTTGATTTTGTTTGGGTTGATGGAATTCTTTAGCTAAGATTAAGATCAAGTAGTTTCAGTCCATTGGGCTAATGGAGTCAAAGGATTGGCTGCACTGGCTTAAGTCTTTCAACAGAAGATGGTTTATCAGGGCAAGATAATCAAACTAGAAACAATTATAGATCTAAAGTGAATGGAATGGAATTCAAACGGATGAAAGGAAATGAAGAATCTTTCAACACATTCAAGAGAAGAGAAATAGATTGATTACCAATAAAGAGCATTTAAGTATTATTTACTAAATAACCAAAAATATATGAACTAGACAAACAGGAGCAATTAAGAATTCGCTGTTTAAACCAGTTTAGAGGAAAACATTTAAAATAATAACAACTGAAATCAGATTACACCTAAGTACTTTCTGATTTAATATTTTTCGTTAAATATTAAGATAATGAAACACAAATGATATCATAAACAAATGTAAAAATTTAAAACATGGGATAGAGATGACTTATTGATCCTTCATTCGACACATGAATCCTGAGAAAAGTCTTCTGCCTCAATTCCTTGTCCAGTTTTGCCACGAAAAATTTCTCCAAAAGCTCTTTATTCCAAAATATTCAATGTTACATCAGAGTATAAGAATCCACCCTCAATAATCCGATTGAGGGCTTATTTATACAAAAAATCATACAAAATATCTCTTAACAAAACGAGATATAATCTAAGATGAATCACAAATAAGTTACAATAAAAATAGAGACAGATGGTCTCATAGATAAGACAAAAAAGCAACTAATGTTGTGCTGTTTCCTCCTTTTGAGAATGTGCTGGAGGCTGGACCTATATTTTAGCTCTTCGTTGTCCTCTTCAGTAATTTTGTTCTAACTGACTTGCTTCACTGATACTCTTTGTTTTTACTGATACACTTTCAACTGAACTGATACTCTTTGACCTTCGTTTGTCCCTTTATCCCTTATACTGTAGTAAATAGGCAAAATTTCACATAAGGATAAATTTTACAAAAGTTCCAACAAATCTTCCCACCATTTATCTTCTGCTATTTTGGTCCGTTGAAGCTTCCTTAATGTTTCATCAGCCTCGGTATATCTGAAGAAATTAGGCTGATTAGGAAACAAATGTCTTACCTCATGTTCCAGATAAAACAAATTCTCTAATATGTCATGAAGATTCCTTCCTGTAGGTAATGTTGCTTCTGCTGAAATGGTTGAGGAACTAGCAATGAAATGATTGTGAGCATGTATGTCCAATTTCTTAACATAAGTTTCCAGGTCCATTATTTTATCTTCTGAAACCATAGGGCTGGGCAACCCTTTATTCAATAAAACATTAAACCTCTCTCTGAAAGCAATGATTTCACTTTGCATGTCAAAACACCTTCGTTCTAAATTTTGCATAAGAGTCCTTTTAGTAAAAACTCTTTTTATCTCCAAGATTGTTGCAGTCCTGTCCTAAATACCCTGATCTGCAAGTTGCTGTCTGGTTTGGGTGTTTAGGAATTGTATGAGATGATTGGCTTCCTCAGGCCTATTTCCTAATTCTGCTCGTGTATTCTCAACTTCATCCAGAGCTACTTTGACCAAATCATTTTGCTCGTATATTATCTGGATTGAAGACCAGATATATTTTATTGACTGAATAATATCATCCCAAATAATGTCATTTATTTCTCTTAAAGGTTTCTCCAATGTGAGATCCCTTTCCAAAGCTTTAACCAATTTTTCCAACTTTTTGACTTCTCTTGTTTTGTCAGCAACAGTCATTTTTGAAAGATCATATTTCTGTTCCAAATTAATAAGCTGTAACTTTGTGCGCTGAAGTTCTGTTACTTGAAGTTTCAAGTCATTCATTGATTTTATTAGTTCTTCTGTACTCAAATTTGAAGTATTTACCTGTGATGGCTCTGTTGTTTGACCTGTTGGTTGACTTGTGGTACCTGTGATAACCTCTGTTGTAGATACTGGAACACTGGACTGCTTGTCTTTTAAAGCTTGTTCAAGCTCTTTTTCTGTTTCAGTCAGTTGCTCATTCATTTTTAAGAGCAACTCCATCATTTCTTCTTCATAATTCTTCTTTATTACTTCTTCATTTTGAGGATGTCTGGAGGCTGGCAATTTCAACTGCTTTCTCAAAGCTACAATGTCATCATATTTTTTCTTGATTAGAGCTTCTATACCTTTGACATCCTTTGGATTGTGTCCCAAACCAATTATTATTTCTTCCAATGTTTTTATCCTGTTGTCTTTGGCTTGAGAAGAAGCCTTTTCAAGCTGTAACTGTGTATTGGTGTTCTCCAAAGAATCCTGTAACCTGTGAGCTGCCATTGCTTTATCAGTCAAAGTAGAATAGATCATTTCACCAGTCTGCTTATGTAACTCAATCTGATCTAAAGGATGGATATCCTTTGCTAGGACTTCAAAGTTTGTCCTAATATAATCAACAGTTGTTTGGGGTTGTTGCACCTTGGGTTTGAAATGGCTCATTAACATTTTGCCCTGTTGGATGTCCAAAGCTGACATCAATCTTTCTTGATTCTTTGGAGCCATTTTCAGTTATTGCTTATATACTTGTATTTTCAATGGATCATTCCTAGCCTTGATATTGATAAATGTCTTCTTTATATCTCCTGTATCTTTAACTGGTGTTTTGAAAGAAGATATTTCAACACTTTGTTGCTTCTGTAGCTCTTTCCTTTGTGAGGTAGTGGATGCTTCACTGACTGTACCTATTTGTTGACTGCCCAATTATTCTAGTCCTTGACTATCAAGGATTTCATCAATAGATTCTACTTCTAGAGGAATATTCAATTTCTGTCTTCTGGCCTGAGGCTGTTGTGAAGATCCAATGAAAGGGGTAGCAGCTTCAGCTTCTCTCCTTTTTCTCGTTTCCACATTTAATGGAGTCTGCAAAATTGACACTTCTACTAGATTGGTTTGAACAGAAGAAACCTGTACTTGATCCTGTCCCTTGGAAGTTTGAGGTTTTTCTGTCATAATGAATGTTTCTTTAACTTGTGTATCAACCTCTTTCTCTTTTCCCTTGTTTCCACATTTAATGGAGTCTGCAAAATTGACACTTCTACTAGATTGGTTTGAACGGAAGAAACATGTACTTGATCTTGTCCCTTGGACGTTTGAGGTTGTTCTGTCATAATGAATGTTTCTTTAACTTGTGTATCAACCTCTTTCTCTTTTCCCTTAGATGATACTGCAATGTTTTCTTGTAACTCCTGCTGAATAATCCCAGTTGAGGAAGGACCAACTTCTGATCTTGGTACCTGTGCAAAAGAGTCCAGGTCAAGCATCTTTTCAAGATCTTTCATAACATTTTCTACATTGATCTGCTCAATATCCTGCTCTATCAATGTTCCTTCTATCCATTCATCTGTATTAGCATATTTTTCAATCTCTGGGATTCTTTGATGTATGTATGGTGCTGATTTATTCTTCATTATTTTATCACAAATGAAGTTGAAGGGGTCATAAGGCACCCAATAGAAACTCTTTTGTAATCTGAAACGGTCTTCTAATATCTTTTCAGTCTCTTCCCCTGCATCCCTAGAGTTACAGATAAAGGGACCTAATTGAATTTTGATCCGAAGTTGAGCCTTCTTATTTGCATTACAAAAATGAATTATATCAGAATTGTTCATCTGCCTCAAATATTATAATGCAAAGATTCTCATGGGGACATATTTTGGAAATTTGAATGGACATAATTCACATCCATATATCCTGACTTCAGTGTGATTTTGGTATAAGTACCAATCACCAACTTTGTATTGTTTTGAGAGCTGTAAAGTTTTCTTGATTTCATTGCTGAGTCTTGGAGGAGAAACTCCTGTCAACAAAGTAGTTGCAGGGTGTATAAAAAGATCAATGAACTCATTATAGGAATAGGGAGAATCTCGAGAACTATGAGTGATGGCTGACCAAAAGATAACAGACCTAGGATTCCCTTGGGCATCAAGATTCTTGATATAGAAAGGGAAATTTTCCGACTGATAATAGAGCATGAGGTGGTAGATGACAGAGGAATACTTGAACACTTTCTCATTTTCTAATCTCATGAATTGATCATGGATTTTATCTGCAATGTATGATGCAAAGTCATACCTGACAGCAGGAGGCTGTCCAGGGGTGAAAATAGACAATAATACTAGAGTTAAATGATCAACATATTCACTGGTATTAAAGCCCATTATAAAGGATATCATTTCCAAAACAAGTCTACCCTCCTCAGTGAAAAAAGCATACCCATAAGGGGGAGGGCCTTTAGGCTGATGATCAGGCAACATAAAGGTCTGGCAGATGTGGCTTAATTCTTCATGGGATAGTTTGGTGGATTTCTCAAGTAAATCTCCCATGGATAGGGGAGTGAGGGCTTGATCAAGTTGAAAATGTAGCATCTCATTGATAGACTGAGCAGTAATTGGGAAAAGGACATCTTGATTTGGGGATAAGACTGCTCTTTGGTTAGGATCATAATTTGCATGGAAAAAATGGATTATTTCAGGGAAAATATGGACAGAGGGAAAGAGGTACCGGGGAAGATTAGATTCCCATAACCCAATCATATCCAAGCCATTCAAATAATTGTCTCTGCAGCGACAAAAAATTCGAAGAGGACTATCCAGAAAAACTAGGTCTTTGATTTGGAAATCTCTGTCGACTAATGATAAATAATCCAGGTCTCTGTGAGGGGCGTTCAATGGGGTGACGTTTAAAGCCACAGGAACTTCCATTTTTGGTTCTTGTGTATTCAAAAATGGAATTTCGGCTTAAGGTGAAGAATTGAGTAAAATTACAGGTTTCGACGGGAGAAACAGGTACAATTGCAGATTGGGAATTCAATTACAGTTTTTGGGATTAAGGAATGAACCAGCAATTAATTTTTTAACTCTGTTTCAGTGAAAGAAAAAGGAAAGTTGAGTTTCTTACAGAGTTCAATGCGAATTTAGGGTAAATACCTATTTTTGGAGAAAACAACTTTTTGAACAGATGCTGGTTAATGCGGATAATCTTCTGAGAGGCTTGACTGCAATTTTCTTCGATAGGACAAAGGTTGGCGGACTTCACAAATTTGAAATTCAAATTTTCTGCATGGAGGGTGTATTTGCTTTCTACGTACAAAATAATGAAAATGACGCGAATTTTTTGTTTTATCGGCAAAGTCAAATGGGGGGCGAATTTTTTATTATTTTAATAAATGACGTCATCCTATATGAGAGATGAGTCACAGGGAACGGTGGTAAGTGGTTTATTCCGCACCACTTTTGAGCGTAGGCGGTTTTGGGCGGGGAGGCAGCGAATCCACAAAGCAAACGACGCGTGGCCAAGGTACTATTTGAAAACCGATGTCATTTCACGCGTTATCTATCAGATCAGAGATGGCCAGCGGAATTGACGACGACTGTCGATCTTGGAGCGGGTGATCGGACGGTGGATGAGACAGGGAGTTGACAGCTGTTTAACAGGCAGGACTGACATGATTATTGGTTAATTAATCATTTCGGGATCATTCTGATTGGCGGGGATCGGTTCTTAATTAACCATGAGGATTAATTAAGTCCTTGTACGGTGGATAGTCGGGGGTGAAATATACATGCGGGATGGGTTATTTCAAAGTTTGGTTTTAATTAAACTTTGAGTTTCATTTTTGTTTTAAACACATATACATATGTTTAAACGTTTTTCATATATTTTTATTTATACAATAATTAAATCAATGTGATTTATTTACCGTAGGGGGGCGGGAATAATATTAATGTTATATTTTAGCCAAAAGGGGGTATATTGTGGGTTTTTGATTTGAATAAAATAGGAATTAAATACTTTTGGCTAAAAATTCATAATATAAGGGTTTTGGGGATATTCCTATAAAAAGATTTATATATAATAGGAAAAGGTGATTTTCATAGGGAGTTAATATATAGATTAGAGTTAATATGAGAAGGGAGCAATGTGAATTCAAAATACTTAAATATAACCAAGAAAGTGAAGATTCAAAAGTAAATGGCATTATTATACTTTCATCACTTAGACTTAGAATAAAAGTCATTTTGAGGGCTTTTCATGAAATATTGAAGGATTTTCCTAAGTAAAATAGGATTTTACTTAGAAAAATATTTTTGAGAGGTGGATAAATGATTTTACGCACTTAGGTTTTTTCCAATTATTGGGCTGAGGTTCCGGTCCCTCCAAAAGTCAAGGAAATGCCTTGAGCCCCTCTAATCTTCAAATACCTTAGCACTTAGGGGAAATTAGTGAAATCTTTAGGGAAAAATGAAGGGGAAGTTAATAATCTTGACTTTGCTTTGCTGTGAACTTTTCCAATGTAGTATCTACCTTTGCACTTGTGATGAAAGTAAAATTGAACACATTTAGAACCATCATTCATCACATGTAATTCTGCAACAACATCTACCTACCCTACTTACTTTACCCTACCATTTTGTCTTCTTTATTAGGGTGCACTTAGACTGGAAAACCCTTATCAATCTTCTTTTTCTTTTACATGGCAAACCTATCTAAATCTACACTTATTACATCCAAGGGCTCAAATTAAACTGTTGAGCACCTTTTATTAACTCTACCTATCTACTTATCTGCCAAGATTAAACTGTTTGGTCAGATATTTATTCTCTATTCTACAACATGAAATTAAAAAATGAATGAGTCAAGTTTAAACAGTTTGACTCTTCATAAATTGTGGCAAAATTTTGACAAGCTGCACACAATTTTGTTTATTACATCAGAGCAAAAAGTAGTGGCATTTAGACTTGCACACTTTCCTTGGCCTTTCTTTTGGTGGGGTTCATTTTCTTTCATTTTTTTGGCCAATTTTATTCTTTCACCCTTTGATTTTTCTTTTAGGGTATACCCTCTTTACATTTTTTAAAATTTTTTGATTTTTTGATTTTTAAAGAATATGGAACACCTTTGCAACAAGAAAAAGGTTTGAACATATTGCATAGTTCAATAATTCAATCATGAAAAATGACACCTATTGGTATAGGAGTCTAACAATTTGCTGTGAACTTTTCCAATGTAGTATCTGCCTTTGCACTTGTGATGAAAGTAAAATTGAACACATTTGGAACCATCATTCATCACATGTAATTCTGCAACAACATCTACCTACCCTACTTACTTTACCCTACCATTTTCTCTCCTTTATTAGGGTGCACTTAGACTGGCAAACCCTTATCACACTTTTTTCTTTTACATGGAAAACCTATCTATTTCTACACTTATTACATCCAAGGGCTCAGATTAAACTGTTGAGCACCTTTTATTAACTCTACCTATCTACTTATCTGCCAAGATTAAACTGTTTGGTCAGATATTTATTCTCTATTCTACAACCTGAAATTGAAAAATGAATGAGTCAAGTTTAAACAGTTTGACTCTTCATAAATTGTGGCAAAAGTTTGACAAGCTGCACACAATTTTGTTTATTACAAAAAATGAAATAGTAGTGGCATTTGGACTTGCACACTTTCCTTGGCCTTTGTTTTTGTTTGGGGTTCATTTCTTTCACTTTTTTGACCATTTTATTCTTTTTACCCTTTGATTTTTCTTTTAGGGTATACCCTCTTTACATTTTTATAATTTTTTATTTTTTGATTTTTTGAAAATATGGAACACCTTTGCAACAAGAAAAAGGTTTGACATATTGCATAGTTCAACAAGTCAATCATGAAAAATGACACCTATTGGTATAGGAGTCTAACACTGGCTCCACTTGGGGATGGCTTTTCCTGGCGAAAAGTCAAGAACAGCAGGTCAGATGCCTCAAAATGTCTTCAACTGAACCATGTAATCTTCTTTTTCTGGTGGCTTTATTGTATATATGATAGTAAAACTTCTGAAGCTTAGGGCCTTCACTTCGGGCTTCAACTTCAGCAAGTCACCATCTAATCAAAACTGATGCATTAGAAAGGATATATTATGTACATGTTAAAAAATCAGAACATCCTAGTAAATAGGATCAAAGTAGTGTTTTAGCATTCGACCATTGACTGGTCCTTCCTCAGCTTCTGTACCATCCAAATTCTTCAAAAAATATGTGTTATTTCCCTGTAAAGCATGAATGATGTAAGGTCCTTTCCATAAGAAATCAAATTTCCCATGTTTTCCTTTATCTTCCCTTCTAGAATCCCATCTTAAAACTTTGTCTTCCAGTTGAAAATATTCTGCTTTGGTCCTTTTGTCAAACATTTTCTTTAATTTTTCCTGCAAAACTTGGGATCGTTGATACACTTCTTCTCTGGTCTGCTGCAAGTGAATTGTTTGATTTATTCTTCTCTGAATATCATTTGGTTCTACTTGAGCCTCCTGTAGTAACTTCATTATAGGAACTCCTAAAGATGATGGAAATCTAGCCTCAATGCCATAAACTAATTCATATGGACTGGTCCCAATTGATTTTTTGGTTGTAAGTCTGTCTGCCCACAATGCATTGGTAAGTTTCTTATGCCAATTCTTCTTATTTTCTTCCAATAAATTTTTAATGATATTAATGAGACTTTTATTGGAAGATTCAGCCAGTCCATTACCCTGAGGATAATAGGCTGTTGAATGGCCTAAAGTGATGTGATATTTATTGCAGATATTAATCATTTTCTTGGACTTGAAAGCAGCAGCATTATCAGTTATAATTTTTTCAGGACAGCCAAATCTTGAAAGTATATTGGTTTCTAAGAATCCTATAATTACAGAATCATTGGCTTGTCTGGATGGGATAGCTTCAATCCATTTAGTAAAGTAATCTGTGGCAGTGAGGATCCATCTGTGTTGCCCAGAAGAGGGAGGATGGATTTATCCAATAAAATCTAGGCCCCATTGTTGAAAGGGTTTCTCGGTGGAAATTGTTTTTAATGGTAAAGGTAACAATTTTCTCTTGCCTTCAAAGATATGACACTTATGGCAAGCAGTTACAAATTTCTTAACATCTGAAAACAAGGTTGGCCAATAAAAACCAACCCTTAAGATCTTATCTGTAGTTGACTTCCAGTAGAGGTGTCCACCACAATCTCCTACATGGAATTCATTAAGAACCTTTTCAGCTTCATCTTTCAATAAACAATTTAATAGAATTCCATCATGATTCTTCTAAAAGAGAGCATTATCTAAAATACAATACTTTAAAGATGTCATTTTCAAAAACCTTTGTTTCGTTCTGGATAACCCTGGAGGAGCTTGCAGGTTTAACAAAACATAAATGATATCAGTGTACCAGGGTGAGTCTAAAAAGGCCTGACTGATTTGTGGAGTCGACATCTCCTATTCGTTATCCAGTTCATTAATGTCCAGGGCTTGGCAATTTGTTTCAGTCATGAGTTGAGCCAAACCTTGTCCTTTTATGAGTTTTGTAGGTCTTATTTCAATATCATATTCTAATATGGTAGCTATCCATTTACCTCTTTTGCCTTCAATTCCATCTTGAGTTAAGATGTCTTTAACGACAACATTAGGTACATAAGCTATCACATGAGAATACAATATATAAACTCTGAAATCTTTAATTTCTTTCACAAGTGCAAAAGCTTGTTTCTCCATGATATTGTATTTCAATGATGCATCTCTAAGTGCTTTACTAAAAAAGGCTATAGGTTTTTCACATCCTTGATCATCCTTTTGTAATAAAACTGCTGCAACTGTATGTTCAGAAGCAAATGAAAAAATTATGAAATCTCTATCAAATTTTGGATTGGTAAGAACTGGTGTTCTGGTTAAAGCCATTTTGATTTCTTCAAATGATTGCTTGGCTTCAACTGTCCACTTAATACTCGAATCCTTTCTTAACATGTTAGTAAGCAGTCTAAGTAATTCAGCTAAACTAGAAATGAATCTTCTCAAAAAATTGATCTTACCTATGAAAGCTTGAAGTTCTTTAATATTCCTGGGATGAGGTATCTGCAAAATGGCTTGTATTCTTTCAGGATCAATTCTAATGCCATATTTTGAAATGATATGACCTAGGAGTTTACCTTCTTCAAGACCAAACAATGAATTTTTAGGATTTAAAGAAATACCATATTTTCTGCATTTTATGAACACCTGTCTAAGATGATCCAAATGTTGTTGATCTGTCTTGGAAAAAACAGTCAAATCATCCAGATATATGACCAGAAAATCATGAATTTCTTTGGCAAAGGCAATTTCCATTGCTCTTTGGAAGGTCGCTCCTACATTTTTGAGTCCAAAAGGCATCTTAACATATTTGAATGTACCCCATGGTGTTGCGAAAGCTGTTTTGTCTTGATCGTCAGGATGAACCAGAATCTGGTTGTATCCTGAGAATCCATCCAGAAGAGAAATCCTTGAAGAACCTACTACCCTTTGTAAGATATGGTCCATTTTAGGCAAAGGATAGTTATCTTTTAAAGACACTTTGTTTAAATTTCTCAAATCAACACATAGTCTAATCTCTCCAGTCTTCTTCCTTGTTGGCACCAAATTAGAAACCCATTCAGAAAACCTAATAGGAGCAATTATTCCTGCTTCATACATTCTTTTAATCTCTTTCTCAATTGAAGGTAGCAATACAGGGTTAATTCTTCTAAGTTTCTGTTTGAATGGTTTCTGATCTGGTTTCAAAGGTATTGTATGTTGAATGATTGATGTATCATATGATTTCAGATCTTCATAACTCCAGGCAAAAACATCCTGGAATTCTTTTAAAAGTTCAACATATTTAATCTTTTGATCCTCTGGCAGAGATTTAGATAACTTAACCATCTTGGGATTTCCTTCAGTTCCCAAATTGTATTCTTCAATATCAGCTTTTAACGGTTCCATTTTGGGTTTTAGTGGAATGTCATTTGAGTCAAAAATATCTTCTAAAGGAGTTAATCCTTTAGGTAAATGATTATCTTTCAGATTAATAATTTCAGATTCATCTTCTATAATCTCTTCGATTTCCATTTGTTTCAAATCCTGCATATCTTTTTTAGTGAATTTAGTTGGGTGAAGCATGTGAATTACAGTCTCTTTTGAAATATTTGTTTCTTGTTCATCTATTTGATCAGATTCATTGATTGTTGTGTCTTCATCTATACTACTGTTAGAGAATTCATTTTCTAAGGTCAAAAAATTATTAATATGATTATTATTTACAAACACTTGCCAATTCATAAGATTATCTGGTATAGCAGGTCTATGTCTAATCTCAGTTGTGAACTGATGATTAGGTCCAAAAGGTAATTTACAGGTGCTAGCGAACATTGCAAGACTGTGAGCATGAAAATTTTGTTTTCTAGGAATTTTGGCAAGTTGAGCTTGTAGAAAAGTGTTGAGAATTTCCACAACTGTTTCTCTGTATTGTCTTAATCTGGGGTCTTTTGTTGAACATTCACCATTGATCTGTTGAATAATTAACTCAGAGTCTCCTATGATTGATACTCTAATTTCTCCTAATTTTTTGACATGTTTAAGCCCTAGCAAAAGAGCCTCATACTCTGCCATATTATTAGTGCATCTAAAGTTCAATCTATAAGCATGGCCTTCAGCATGATCATTTTCAACGTTATGTATCCAAATTCCAGCTCCTGCTCCTAACTTATTCACTGAACCATCAAATTCTAAATGCCACAGAATTTCATGTTCATAATCTTCATCGACTGTTTTAACAACTTTCTTAACAGGGAGCTCTGGTTTTTCAGTTTTTTCTGGTATTTCTTGAATGTCTGATGTTTCTTTGTTTTCAGAAATTTCTTCGATTTGAACAGTAGATTTATTTGCAGTTTCTGTTTCTGGTGCTTCTAGTTCAGTAGGAAGGTCAAATTCAGCATTATAAAGGATAAAAGAGTCCATATCAGAATGTACTGAGTAGACAGGGAAGTTTTCAGGCTTCTCCTGACTACTAACTAAATATTTCATGAAGGTCTCTCTGTATAGTATTTTAGGTTGACCAAACACTGAAATAGTAGCATATGACATATCTAATTGAAGAGATCCTCCGAGTTTGGAACCCCATGATTTGGACAACAACATACCATATTTGGGAGGAATATCTGCTACTACTATATCCATCAGAATAGATTTCGCAGGGTATTGCACCAAAGTAACACACAAATCTTTAATCAAACCTAAACATCTTACCTGACTTGAATCAAAAGAAAAAATATCTTTATATGGTCTGGTAATGTCTAGGTTTAATCTTTCCATCACAGCCTTGGGCATTAAATTGTGAGACGCTCCAGAATCAAGCATGGCATTATGAAGTATTTTGTCATGTACATTCAAACTCACATAAAATGGAGGAGTTCCTCCACTTTTTGGTTTTCCATTTACTTCAGGGCCAAAAAGTAGTTTGGGTTGATCATCAAAAACATTTACTGAATCATCCATTCCAGTAATGTTAAGGGATCTGCTGATTTGGCTTCTATAGACATCATGTTTAGCTAATTCTGCTAATGGAACAACTATCTTTAATTTGCCTATTTCAGCTTCTAGATTGAAAGATTTTTCTGTTTGAGCTCTAGTATTTTGAACAGTTGGATTTTCTCTATTTTTTGGGTCTTCAGTGTTTTTCTCTTTTTCATGAGTGGGATTATGAGTTGAAGGTGTTTCTGAATTAACTTCTGCTGGTTCTTCTACGTTTCCTGCAGGAGGAAAAGTATTGGAAAGTTGTTTATTATTCAGTTGATTATCAGACACATCTTCAATTATTGGATTAGCGGGGTTAGGACTTGCTCTAGAAAGAATTTGTACAGGAGGAGTGTTAGTTTTACCTTTGATGTTTTGTTTCACAGCTTTATGTTTTCTATTCTCTGGCACGTCAATCCGTCTGCTTCTCAAATTGTATTGTTTATGAACTTCATAAATTGCTGAATCATATCCTTCCTTGAAATCAAAAGTTTCTCCTGAATGAGTTTGAAATGTTTCAAGAATATGATTTTCTTGATCTTCTTGAGATAGGAAAAATTCTGGTTCGTTTTTGTTCTCAGTCACATTATTTATTTCAACATCCTCCGTTGGTTCCTCAGAAGATGAACCTTCAACGAAATTTTCCTGGAATGGTGGCCTGATGTTTTGGTCAGGAACATTTTTCCCAGTATTTTGGCTTTGATTTCTTCTGAAGTTTGGGTTTCTAACAAAATTTTGACCATCACCAGAAGACTTTCTGGCGATTGTCTCTACTCTATCCCCCAGTCTTTCCATCCCTTTAATAATTGCATCCAGCTTTCTTTCAAAAGCCGAAGGCTCTTCGTTTATAGGCATCCTTCTTTCAGCTCTAGCTCTAGCTCGTTTTTCTATCAAGTTAGCTTCGACACTAACAACTATGCTTTGCATCTCTTCTACAGTTTGGGGAGCTCTTTCCCTAAGTGAATATGCTATGTCAGAGTCAAAACCATCAGGGAATTTGACCAATACTGAATCTGGGGGAGGTCTAAGGTTTTGGGGAACAGCGTTGTAGGCTTCGTTGAATCTAATGATATAATCTTGCACTGCTTCATTAGGTCCTCTTTTCAATTTTCCAAATTCAGATAGGATTTGAAGAGGGTCTTTATTCTTCTCCCATCTATTTAAAAATGCCCTATACAGGGCTGGTAAGTCAGCAATACTATTTGGAGCAAGAGCCCTAAACCATGTCCTGACTTCCCCAGTAAGGCTCTGGACAAAAATTCTCATTCATACATCGTCAGCGTCTATTTCATAAAATTCAAAGTAATCAGTCATCCTTTTGGTATGTTGTTGAGCAGTGTAAGTACCGGAACCATCAAAAGGGGTGATCTTACTCTGATAGTCTGGAGGCAAAGCAGCAGGGTTCCCTGGCAACCTTAACGGAGCATATCTGTTTGCCATTGGAAGGTGTAATGGAATAATAGGTGATGATGGTCTGGAAGTAGTGGGTGGAGGAGTAGAAGGAGTGGCTTATGTTTGAGAAGTTTGGGGAAAAATAGATGAACTTGGGGAAGCTGCAGTAATCACAGAAGTGTCTGAAATTTCTTCAAAGGTCTGCTCCGATTGAATGGAATTGTTTAAATACTTGTCAAGATGTGAAGTGATAAATTCAAATTGCAAATCTTGAAGAAATAATGGATCAGGAACAAGCTTGGACAACTCAGATTCAGAAAAAATTATGAATAGAGAATTTTCAAAATGTTCATCAAATGGTTCGTCTTCAAGATATATAATCTTCACAGGACAAGAGTGTGATCTAACAAGAGGTTGGGAACTTTCAGAGCTTCCTTGACTCTCTTTTCTTCTCAGAATTCTGGGAATCAGATTTGGGTTCTCAAATATCGGTGGTGGGTTAGGGTCAGGATTTGACCTGGTATAATGAGTCCTTTCTGAAGCCATTTTTCTGGATGATTTATATTTTTGGTTTTTTGTTTTAAATAAAATGAAAGTACAACTTCGACAAACTCTTTAAGAAATTTAAGATTTTTAATTAAAATTTTCTCAAAGATTTATTGAACTAGAGAGTCTGATTGAATGTTTGAAACTAAAGTTCAGTTATTAAGCTAAACCAGAGATAGACTGAAGCAGCATTTATTTACTATGAAATTGTAGAGCAAAAGCATTTCAAAGGCTACCTGGCTGATCTTCAGACTCTATCTGTAGCTTATAAGCAAACAATAGTGACAATAAAGATATTCAGGTCCCCAGTATGGTCACCACTATGTTATCACTCAGATTTTCCTTGAAGTTGTTGGAAGAGGAAAGGGGTCCGAGGTAACCACAAACCAACCTTCAGGTACAAAATCTAGCCAATCTGTACCCAGAGAGGGCTCTCTCTATAAAATTTAGCTTTTTTTTTTGGAAGATATTAGGCTAGTTATAAAGTCCAGGGGTTTTGATTTTGTTTGGGTTGGTGGAATTCTTTAGCTGAGATTAAGATCAAGTAGTTTTAGTCCATTGGGCTAATGGAGTCAAAGGATTGGCTGCACTGGCTTAAGTTTTTTAACAAAAGATGGTTTATCAGGGCAAGATAATCAAACTAGAAACAATTATAGATCTAAAGTAAATGGAATGGAATTCAAACGGATGAAAGGCAATAAAGAATATTTCAACACATTCAAGAGAAGAGAAATAGAATGATTATCAATAAAGAGTAGTTAAGTATTCTTTACTAAATAACCAAAGATGTATGAACTAGACAAATAGGAGCAATTAAGAATTTGATGTTTAAACCAGTTTAGAAGAAAACATTTAGAATAATAACGACTGAAATCAGATTACACCTAAGTGCTTTCTAATTTAATCATTTTCGTTAAATATCAAGATAATGAAACACAGATGATATTGTAAACAAATATAAAACTTCAAAACATGAGATAGATATGACTTATTGATCCTTCATTTGACGCATGAATCCTGAGAAAAGTCTTCTGCCTCAATTCCTTGTCCAGTTTTGCCACGAAAAATTTCTCCAAAGCTCTTTATTCCAAAATATTCAATGTTACATCAAAGTATAAGAATCCACCCTCAATAATCCGATTGAGGGCTTATTTATACAAAAAATCATACAAAATATCTCTTAACAAAACGAGATATAATCTAAGATGACTCACAAATAAGTTACAATAAAAATTGAGACAGATGGTCTCATAGATAAGACAAGAAGTAACTGATGTTGTGCTGTTTCCTCCTTTCGAGAATGTGCTGGAGGCTGGACCTATATTTTGGCTCATTGTTGTCTTCTTCAGTAATTTTGTTCTAACTGTCTTGCTTCACTGATACTCTTTGTTTTTACTGATACACTTTTAACTGAACTGATACTCTTTTACCTTCGTTTGTCCCTTTATCCTTTATACTGTAGTAAATAGGCAAAATTTCATATAAGGATAAATTTTACAAAAGTTCCAATAGATCTTCCCACCATTTATCTTCTGCCATTTTGGTCCGTTGAAGCTTCCTTAATGTTTCATCAGCCTCGGTATATCTGAAGAAATTAGGCTGATTAGGAAACAAATGTCTTACTTCATGTTCAAGATAAAACAAATTCTCTAATCTGTCATGAAGATTCCTTCCTGTAGGTAATGTTGCTTCTGATGAAATGGTTGAGGAACTAGCAATGAAATGATTGTGAGCATGTATGTCCAATTTCTTGACATAAGTTTCTAGGTCCATTATTTTATCTTCTGAAACCATAGGGCTGGGCAACCCTTTATTCAATAAAACATTAAACCTTTCTCTGAAAGCAATGATTTCACTTTGCATGTCAAAACACCTTCGTTCTAAATTTTGCATAAGAGTTCTTTTAGTAAAAACTCTTTTTATCTCCAAGATTGTTGCAGTCTTGTCCTGAATACCCTGATCTACAAGTTGCTGTTTGGTTTGGGTGTTTAGGAATTGTATGAGCTGATTGGCTTCCTCAGGCCTATTTCCTAATTCTGCTCATGTATTCTCAACTTCATCCAGAGCTACTTTGACCAAATCATTCTGCTCGTATATTATCTGGATTGAGGACCAGATATCTTTTATTGACTGAATAATATCATCCCAAAGAATTTCATTTATTTCTCTTAAAGGTTTCTCCAATGTGAGATCCCTTTCCAAAGCTTTAACCAATTTTTCCAACTTTTTGACTTCTCTTGTTTTGTCAGCAACAATCATTTTTGAAAGATCATATTTCTGTTCCAAACTAATAAGCTGTAACTTTGTGTGTTGAAGTTCTGTTACTTGAAGTTTTAAGTCATTCATTGATTTTATTAGTTCTTCTGTACTCAAAGTTGAAGTATTTACCTATGATGACTCTGCTGGCTGACCTGTTGGTTGACTTGTTGTACCTATGATAACCTCTGTTGTAGATACTGGAACACTGGACTGCTTGTCTTTTAAAGCTTGTTCAAGCTCTTTTTCTGTTTCACTCAATTTCTCATTCATTTTTAAGAGCAAATCTATCATTTATTCTTCAGAATTTTTCTTTATTACTTCTTCAATTTGAGGATGTCTGGAGGCTGGCAATTTCAACTGCTTTCTCAAAGCTGCAATGTCATCATCTTTTTTCTTGATTAGAGCTTCTATACCTTTGACATCCTTTGGATTGTGTCCCAAACCAATTATTATTTCTTCCAATGTTTTTATCCTGTTGTCTTTGGCTTGAGAAGAAGCCTTCTCAAGCTGTAACTGTGTATTGGTGTTCTCCAAAGAATCCTGTAACCTGTGAGCTGCCATTGCCTTATCAATCAAAGTAGAATAGATCATTTCACCAGTCTGCTTATGTAACTCAATCTGATCTAAAGGATGGATATCCTTTGCTAGGACTTCAAAGTTTGTCCTAATATAATCAGCAGCTGTTTGGGGTTGTTGCACCTTGGGTTTGAAATGGCTCATTAACATTTTTCCCTGTTGGATGTCAAAAGCTGACATCAATCTTTCTTGATTCTTTGGAGCCATTTTCAGATATTGATTATATACTTGAATTCTCAGTGGATCATTCCTGGCCTTGATATTGATAAATGTCTTTTTGATATCTCCTGCATCTTTAACTGGTGTTTTGAAAGAAGATATTTCAACACTCTGTTGCTTTTGTAGCTCTTTCCTTTGTGAGGTAGTGGATGCTCCACTGACTGAACCTGTTTGTTGACTGTCTAATTTTTCTTGTCCTTGACTATCAAGGATTTCATCAATAGATTCTACTTCTGGAGGAGTATTCAATTTCTGTCTCTTGGCCTGAGGCTGTTGACATTTAATGGAGTCTGTAAAATTGAAATTTCTATTGGATTGGTTTGAACGGAAGAAACCTGTACTTGATCCTGTCCCTTGGAAGTTTGAGGTTGTTCTGTCATAGTGAATGTTTCTTTAACTTGTGTATCAACCTCTTTCTCTTTTCCCTTAGATGATAATGCAATGTTTTCTTGTAACTCCTGTTGAATAAGCCCAGCTGAGGAAGGACCAACCTCTGATCTTGGTACCTGTGCAAAAGAGTCTAGGTCAAGCATATTTTCAAGATCTTTCATAACATTGTCTACATTGACCTGCTCAATATCCTGCTCTATCAATGTTCCTTCTATCCATTCATCTGTATTAGCATATTTTTCAATCTCTGGGATTCTTTGATGTATGTATGGTGCTGATTTATTCTTCATTATTTTATCACAAATGAAGTTGAATGGGTCATAAGGCACCCAATAGAAACTCTTTTGTAATCTAAGACAATCTTCTAATATCTTTTCAGCTTCTTCCCCTGCATCCCTAGAGTTACAAATAAAGGGACCTAATTGACTTTTGATCCAGAGTTGAGCCCTCTTCTTTGCATTACAAAAATGAATTATATCAGAATTGTTCATCTGCCTAAAATATTCTAATGCAAATATTCTCATGGGGACATATTTTGGCAATTTGAAGGGACATAATTCACATCCATATATTCTGACTTCTGTGTGATTTTGGTATAAGTACCAATCACCAACTTTGTATTGTTTTGAGAGCTGTAAAGTTTTCTTGATTTCATTGCTAAGTCTTGGAGGAGAAACTCCTGTCAACAAGGTGGTTGTAGGGTGTATGAAAAGATCAATGAACTCATTATAGGAATAGGGAGAATCTCGAGAACTATGAGTGATGGCTGATTAAAAGATAACAGACCTAGCATTCCCTTGGGCATCAAGCTTTTTGATATAGAAAGGGAAATTTTACGACTGATAATAGAGCATGAGGTGGTAGATGACAGAGGAATACTTGAAAACTTTCTCATTTTATAATCTCATGAATTGATCATGGATTTTATCTGCAATGTATGATGCAAAGTCATACCTGACAGCAGGAGGTTGTCCAGGGGTAAAAATATACAATAATACTAGGATTAAATGGTCCACAAATTCACTGGTATTAAAGCCCATTATAAAGGATATCATTTCCAAAACAATTCTACCCTCCTCTATGAAAAAAGAATACCCATAAGGGGGAGGGCCTTTAGGATGATGATCAGGCAACATAAAGGTCTCGCAGATGTGGCTTAATTCTTCATGGGATAGTTTGGTGGATTTCTCAAGTAAATATCCCATGGATAGGGGAGTGAGGGCTTGATCAGGTTGAAAATGTAGCATCTCATTGATAGACTAAGCAGTAATTGGGAAAAGGACATCTTGATTTGGGGATAAGACTGCTCTTTGGTTAGGATCATAATTTGCATGGAAAAAATGGATTATTTCAGGGAAAATATGGACAGAGGAAAAAAGGTACCTGGGAAGATTAGATTCCCATAACCCAATCATATCCAAGCCATTCAAATAATTGTCTTTGCAGCGACAAAAAATTCGAAGAGGACTATCACTAAAAGCTAGGTCTTTAATTTGGAAATCCTTGTCGACTAATGATAAATAATCCAGGTCTCTGTGAGGGGTGTTTAATGGGGTGACGTTTAAAGCCACAGGAACTTCCATTCTTGGTTCTTGTGGATTCAAAAAATGGAAATTCGACTTATGGTGAAAAATTGAGCAAAATTACAGGTTTTGATGGGAGAAATAGGTACAATTGCGGATTGGGAATTCAATTACAGTTCTGAAGATTAAGGAATGAACTAGCAATTAATTTTAACTCTGTTTCAGTGAAAGGAAAAGGAAAGTCGAGTTTCTTACAGAGTTCAGTGCGAATTTAGGGTAAATACCCGTTTTTTCTTTTGGAGATAGCAGGTACTGGTTAAGGTGGATAATCTTCTGAGAGGCTTGACTGCAATTTTCTTCGACAGGATAAAGGTTGGCGGACTTCAAAAATTTGAAATTTGAAATTTCTGCATGGAGGGTGTATTCATTTTTTGCGTACAAAATAATGAAAAAGACGCGAATTTTTGTTTTATTATTCTGTAGGAGAGGTGAGTCACGGGGGGGAAAAATGGTAAGTGGTTTTTTCCGCACCACTTATGAGCGAAGGCAGTTTCGGGTGGATGGGTAGTGAAGCGATATAGCGCTTGACACGTAGCATACACTATTTTAAAACCACTTTTCATTTCGCACGTTAACTATTAGATGGGGGATGGCCAGCAGAATCAATGCGAGCCGTTGATCTTGGGCTGATCGATCCAACGGGTGACGGGATATGGAGTTGATGGATATTTAATGGGCGGAACTGACAAGATTTAATATGAATTAATAATTTCGGGAGGCGTTTGATTGGAGGGTTTGGTTATTAATTAATCTTAAGGATTAATTAATCCCATATGGAAAAATGGTCGAGAAATGTTAAATGCGCAGGGATGATTTATTTCAAAGTTTAGTTTTAATTAAACTTTGGGTTTATTTTTCTGTTTTAAACATATATACATATATTTAAACCTTTTTCGTATATTTTTAATATATGGTAATTAAATCAATGTGATTTTCTTACCATAGGGGGCGGGAATAGAATTAATGTTATAGGGGTATATTGTGGGTTTTTGTCTTGAATAAGTGGGAATAAAATACTTGTGGTTAAAATAGTTATAATACATGGGTTTTGGGAATATTATATGAAAATGAATTATATACATAGGAAAAGGTGATTTTCATAGGGAGTTAATATATAAATTAGAATTAATATGACAAAGGGACAATGTAAACTCAAAATACTTAAATATAACCAAGAAAGTGAAGATTCAAAAGTAAATAGCATTACAATACTTTCATCACTTAGACTTAGAATAAAAAGTGATTTTGAGGGCTTTTCATGAAATATTAGAGGATTTTCCTACGTAAAATGGGATTTTACTTAGGAAAAGATTTTGAGAGGTAAATGAATGTGATAATGGGTGATTTCAAGTACTTAGGTCTTTTTCAATTATTGGGCCAAGGGTCCGGTCCCTCCAAAAGTCAAGGAAATGCCTTGAGCCCCTTTAATCTTCAAATACCTTAGTGCTTAGGGAAATTAGTGAAATATTTAAGGGAAAATGAAGGGGAAGTTAATAATCTTGACTTTGCTTTGCTGTGAACTTTTTCCAATGTAGTATATGCCTTTGCACTTGTCATGAAAGTAAAATTGAACACATTTAGAACCATCATTCATCACTTGTAATTCTGCAACAACATCTACCTACCTTACCTACTTACTCTACCATTTTCTCTTCTTTATTAGGGTGCACTTAGACTGGCAAACCCTTATCAATCTTCTTTTTATTTTACATGGCAAACCTATCTAAGTCTACACTTATTACATCCAAGGGCTCAGATTAAACTGTTGAGCACCTTTTATTAACTCTACCTATCTACTTATCTGCCAAGATTAAACTGTTTGGTCAGATATTTATTCTCTATTCTACAACATGAAATTAAAAAATGAATGAGTCAAGTTTATACAGTTTGACTCTTCATAAATTGTGGCAAAGTTTAACAAGCTGCACACAATTACTTATTTACAAAATATGAAATAGTAGTGGCATTTGGATTTGCACACTTTCCTTGGTCTATTTTTGTTTGGGGTTCATTTCTTTCACTTTTTTGACCATTTTATTTTTCTTACCCTTTGATTTTTCTTTTAGGGTATACCCTCTTTACATTTTTTTTTTTAATTTTTTGATTTTTTGATTTTTCAAGAATATGGAACACCTTTGCACAAGAAAAAGGTTTGAACATATTGCATAGTTCAATAAGTCAATCATGAAAAATGACACCTATTGGTATAGGATTCTAACACTGGCTCCACTTGGGGATGGCTTTTCCTGGCGAAAAGTCAAGAACAGCAGGTCAGATGCCTCAAAATGGCTTCAACTGAACCATGAAATCTTCTTTTTCTGGTGGCTTTATTGTATATATGATAGTAGAACTTTCTGAAGCTTAGGGCCTTCACTTTGGGCTTCAACTCCAACAAGCCACCATCCAATCAAAACTGATGCATTAGAAAGGATATAATATGTACAAGTTAAAAAGTCAGAACATCCTAGTAAATGGGATCAAAGTAGTGTTTTAGCATTCGACCATTGACTGGTCCTTCCTCAGCTTCTGAATCATCCAAGTTCTTCAAAAAGTATGTGTTATTTCCCTGTAAAGCATGAATGATGTAAGGCCCTTTCCATAAGAAATCAAATTTCCCATGTTTCCCTTTATCTTCCCTTCTGGAATCCCATCTCAGAACTTTGTCTCCCAGTTGAAAATCTTCTGCTTTAGTTCTTTTGTCAAACATCTTTTTTAACTTTTCCTGCAAAACTTGGGATCATTGATACACTTCTTCTCTGGTCTGCTGCAAGTGAATTGTTTGATTTATTCTTCTCTGAATATCATTTGGTTCTACTTGAGTCTCCTGAAGTAATTTCATAACAGGAATTCCTAAGGATGATGGAAATATAGCCTCAATACCATAAACTAATTCATATGGACTGGTCCCAATTGATTTCTTGGTTGTAAGTCTGTCTGCCCACAATGCATTGGTAAGTTTCTTATGCCAATTCTTCTTATTCTCTTCCAATAGTTTTTTAATGATATTAATGAGAATTTTATTGGAAGATTCAGCCAGTCCATTACCCTGAGGATAATAGGCTGTTGAATGGCCTAAAGTGATGTGATATTTATTGTAAAAACTAATCATTTTCTTAGACTTAAATGCGGCAGCATTATCTGTTATAATTTTCTCTGGACAACCAAATCTTGAAAGTATATTGGTTTCTAAGAACCCTATAATTACATAATCATTGGCTTGTCTGCATGGGATAGCTTCAATCCATTTAGTAAAGTAATCTGTGGCAGTAAGGATGCATCTGTGTTGCCCAGAAGAAGGAGGATGGATTTCACCAATAAAATCCAGTCCCCATTGCTGAAAGGGTCTCTCGGTGGAAATTGGTTTTAATGGTAAAGGTAACAATTTTCTCTTGCCCTCAAAGATCTGACACTTATGACAAGCAGTTACAAATTTCTTAACATCTGAAAACAAGGTTGGCCAATAAAAACCAGCCCTTAAGATCTTATCTGCAGTTGACTTCCAGTAGAGGTGTCCACCACAATCTCCTACATGAAATTCATTAAGAACCTTGTTAGTTTCATCTTTCAATAAACAATTTAATAGAATTCCATCATGATTCTTCCAAAAAAGAGCACTATCTAAAATACAATACTTTAAAGATGTCATTTTTAAGAACCTTTGTTTCATTCTGGATAACTCTGGAGGAGCTTGCAGGTTTAACAAAACATAAATGATATCAGTGTACCAAGGTGAGTCTAAAAAGGCCTGACTGATCTGTGGAGTTGCCATCTCCTGTTCGTCATCCAGTTCATTAATATCCAAGGCTTGGCAATTTGTTTCAGTCATGAGTTGAGCCGATCCTTGACCTTTTATGAGTTTTGTTGGTTTTATTTCAATATCATATTCTAATACGGTAGTTATCCATTTACCTCTTTTTCCTTCAATACCATCTTGAGTTAAGATGTCTTTAACAACAACATTAGGTACATAAGCTATCACATGAGAATACAATATATAAACTCTGAAATCTTTAATTTCTTTCACAAGTGCAAAAGCTTGTTTCTCCATGATATTATATTTCAATGATGCATCTCTGAGTGCTTTACTAAAAAAGGCTATTGGTTTTTCACATCCTTGATCATCTTTTTGTAGTAAAATAGCTGAAATTGTGTGTTTAGAAGCAAATGAAAAAATAATGAAATCTCTATCAAATTTTGGACTAGTAAGAATTGGTGTTCTGGTTAAAGCCATTTTGATTTCTTCAAATGATTGCTTGGCTTCTACGGTCCAGTCAATACTTGAATCCTTTCTTAAAATGTTAGTAAGCAATCTAAGTAATTCAGCTAAACTAGAAATGAATCTTCTCAAAAAATTGATCTTTCCTATGAAAGCTTGAAGTTCTTTAATATTCCTAGGATGAGGTATCTGCAATATGGCTTGTATTATTTCAGGATCAATTCTAATGCCATCTTTAGAAATAATGTGACCTAGGAGTTTTCCTTCTTCAAGACCAAAAAATGATTTTTTCGGATTTAAAGAAATACCATACTTTCTGCATTTTAAAAATACTTGTCTTAGATGATATAAATGTTGCTGATCTGTCTTGGAAAAAACAGTTAAATCATCTAGATAAATAACTAGAAAATCATGAATTTCTTTGGTGAATGCAATATCCATTGCTCTTTGAAAGGTTTCCCTTGAATTTTTGAGTCCAAATGGCATCTTAACATATTTAAAAGTACCCCATGGTGTTGTAAATGCTTTTTTATCTTGATCATTAGGATGAACCAAAATCTGGTTATACCCTGAAAATCCATCCAGAAGAGAAATCCTTGAAGATCCTACTACCCTTTGTAAGATATGGTCCATTTTAGGTAAAGGATAGTTATCTTTTAAAGAAACTTTGTTTAAATTTCTCAAGTCAACACACAGTCTAATCTCTCCAGTATTCTTTCTTGTTGGTACCAAATTATAAACCCATTCAGAGAACCTAATAGGAGCTATAATTCCTGCTTCATACATTCTTTTAATTTCTTTCTCAATTGAAGGTAGTAAAACAGGGTTGATCCTTCTAAGTTTCTGTTTGAATGGTTTCTGATCTGGTTTTAAAGGTATTGTATGTTGAATGATTGATGTATCATATGACTTCAGATCTTCATAACTCCAGGAAAAAACATCTTGGAATTCTTTTAAAAGTTCAACATATTTAACCTTTTGATCTTCTGGCAGAGATTTAGATAGTTTAACCATCTTGGGATTTCCTTCAATTCCCAAATTGACTTCTTCAATATCAGCTTTTAAAGGTTCCATTTTGGGTTTTAGTGGAATGTCATTTGAGTCAAAAAGATCTTCTAAAAGAGTTAATCCTTTAGGTAAATGATTATCTTTCAGATTGATAATTTCAGATTCATCTTCTATAATCTCATCGAATTCCATTTGTTTCAAATCCTGCATGTCTTTTTTAATGAATTTGGTTGGGTGAAGCATGTGAATTGCAGTCTCTTCAGAAATATCCATTTCTTGTTCATCTAGTTGATCAAATTCATTGATTGTTGTGTCTTCATCTATACTACTGTTAGAGAATTCATTTTCTAAGGTCAAAAAATTATTGATCTGATTATTATTTACAAACACTTGCCAATTCATGAGATTGTCCGGTATAGCAGGTCTATGTCTAATCTCAGCTGTGAACTGATGATTAGGTCCAAAAGGTAATTTACAGGTGCTAGCGAACATTGCAAGACTATGAGCATGAAAATTTTGTTTTCTAGGAATTTTGGCAAGTTGAGCTTGTAGAAAAGTGTTGAGAATTTCCACAACTGTTTCTCTGTATTGTTTCAATCTGGGATATTTTGTTGAACATTCACCATTGATCTGTTGGATAATTAACTCAGAGTCTCCTATGATTGATACTCTAATTTCTCCTAACTTTTTGACATGTTTAAGCCCTAGCAAAAGAGATTCATACTTTGCCATATTATTAGTATATCTGAAGTTCAATCTATAAGCATGGCCTTCGGCATGATCATTTTCAACACTATGTATCCAAATTCCAGCTCCTTCTCCTAACTTATTTACTGAACCATAAAATTCTAAATGCCACAGAATTTCATGTTCATAATCTTCATCAACTGTTTTAACATGTTTCTTAACAGGAGGAGTTGGTTTTTCAGTTTTTTCTGGTGTCTCTTGAATGTCTGATGTTTCTTTGTTTTTAGAAATTTCTTCGATTTGAACAGTAGATTTATTTGCGGTTTCTATTTCTGGTGCTTCTAATTCAGTAGGAAGGTCCAATTTAGCATTATAAAGGATGAAAGAGTCCATATCAGAATGTACTGAATAGACAGGGAAGTTTTCAAGCTTCTCATGGCTACTGACCAAATATTTCATCAAGGTCTCTCTGTATAGTCTTTTAGGCTGACCAAATACTGAAATAGTAGCATATGACATATCTAGTTGAATAGATCCTCCGAGTTTGGCACCCCAGGATCTGGACAACAACATACCATATTTGGGAGGAATATCGGCTACTACTATATCCATCAGAACAGATTTAGCAGGGTATTGCACCAAAGTAACACACAGATCTTTAATCAAACCTAACAATCTTACCTGACTTGAATCAAAGGAAAAAATATCTTTATATGGTCTGGTAATGTCAAGGTTTAATCTTTCCATCACAGCTTTGGGCATTAAATTATGGGATGCTCCAGAATCAAGCATGGCGTTATGAAGTATTTTTTCATGAACATTCAAGCTCACATAAAATGGAGGAGTCCCTCCACTTTCTGGTTTTCCATTTACCTCAGGGCCAAAAAGGAGTTTGGGTTGATCATCAAAAACATTTACTAAATCATCCATTCCAGTAATGTTAATGTTAAGGGATTTTCTGATTTGGTTTCTATAGACATCATGTTTAGCCAATTCTTCTAAGGGAACAACTA
The DNA here is from genome assembly GCA_034641835.2 of Pinus albicaulis. NCBI lineage: Eukaryota > Viridiplantae > Streptophyta > Pinopsida > Pinales > Pinaceae > Pinus > Pinus albicaulis. Next base: position 28,402 of record JAXQQM020078859.1, read on the forward strand.
TCTTTAGTTTGCCTATTTCAGCCTCTAGATTGAAAGGTTTTTCTGTTTGAGCTCTAGTGTTTTGAACAATTGGGTTTTCTCTATTTTTTGGGTCTTCAATGTTTTTCTCTTTTTCATGGGTGGGATTATGAGTTGAAGGTGTTTCTGAATTAACTTATGCTGGTTCTTCTACATTTCCTGCAGGAGGAGAAGTCTTAGAAGGTTGTTCATTATTTGTTTGGCTATCAGACACATCTTCAATTATTGGATTTGCAGGGTTGGGACTTGTTCTAGACAGAATTTGTACAGAAGGAATGTTAGTTTTACCTTTGATGTTTTGTTTCACAGCTTTATGTTTGCTATTCTCTGGCACATCAATCCGTCTGCTTCTCAAATTGTATTTTTTATGAACTTCATAAATTGTTGTGTCATAACCTTCTTTAAAATCAAAAGTTTGTCCTGAATGAGTTTGAAATGTTTCAAGAATGTGATTTTCTTGATCATCTTGAGATAGGAAAACTTCTGGCTTATTTTTGTTCTCAGTCACATTATTTATTTCAACATCCTCTATTGGTTCTTCAGAATATGAACCTTCAACAAAATTTTCTTGGAATGGTGGCCTGATGTTTTGATCAGGAACATTTTTCCCAGTATTTTGGTTTTGATTTCTTCTGAAGTTTGGGTTTCTCACAACATTTTGACTATCACCAGAAGAATTTCTTTCGATTGTCTCTACTCTGTCTCCCAGTCTTTCCATGCCTTTAATAATTGCATCCAGATTTCTTTCAAAAGCTGAAGGCTCTTCGTTCATAGGCATCCTTCTTTCAGCCCTAGCTTTAGCTCGTTTTTCTATGAGTTTAGCTTCAACACTAACCACTATGCTTTGCATTTCTTCTTCTTCTAGGGTTTGGGGGGCTCTTTCCCTAATTGAATATGCTATGTCAGAGTCAAAACCATCAGGTAATTTAACCAGTACTGAATCTGGAGGGGGTCTAAGGTTTTGAGGAACAGCATTATAGGCTTCGTTAAATCTGATGATATAATCTTGCACTATTTCATTAGGTCCTATTTTCAATTTTCCAAAGTTAGATAGGATCTGAAGAGGGTCTTTCTTCTTCTCCCATCTATTTAAAAATGATCTATACAGGGCTGGTAAGTCAGCAATACTGTTTGGAGAAAGAGCCCTAAACCATGTCCTGATTTCCCCAGTAAGGCTCTGGACAAAAATTCTCATTCGAACATCATCAGCGTCAATTTCATAAAATTCAAAGTAATCAGTCATCCTTTTGGTATGTTGTTGAGCAGTATAAGTACCTGAACCATCAAAAGGGGTGATCTTACTCTGATAGTCTGGAGGCAAAGCAGCAGGGTTGCCTGGCAACCTTAACGGAGCGTATCTATTGGCCATTGGAAGGTGTAATGGAATAACAGGTGATGATGGTCTGGAAGTGGTGGGGGTAGGAGTAGAAGGAGTGGCTTGTGTTTGGGAAGCTTGAGGAAAAGTAGCTGAACTTGGGGAAGTTTCAGTAATTACAGAAACGTTTGAAGTTTCTTCAAAGGTCTGTTCAGATTGAATGGAATTTTGTAAATGTCTTTCAAGATGAAATGAAACAAATCTCAATTGTAAATATTCAAGAAACAATGGGTCCGGAACTAGTATGGATAATTCAGTTTCAGAAAAATTCACAAAAAAAGATGTTTCAAATCGCTCATCAAAAGGTATTTCGTCAAAATATATAATCTTCACAGGACAGGATGCTGATCTAGAAAGAGGTCGAGAACTTCTAGAACTTTCTTGACTTCCTCTTTCAGAGCTTTCTTGACTTTCTTGTCTTCTAAGAATCCTAGGAATCAGATTTGGATTATCGAATACCGGAGGTGGGTTTGGATCAGGATTTGACCTGGTATAACGAGTTCTTTCTGAAGCCAGTTTTCCTAGTAATGTTTCTTTTTGGTTTTTTGTTTTAAATAAAATGAAAGTACAACTTCGACAAACTCTTTAAGAAATTTAAGATTTTGGATTAAAATTTTCTCAAAGATTTATTGAACTAGAGAGTCTGATTGAATGTTTGAAACTAAAGTTCAGTTATTTAAGCTAAACCAGAGATAGACTGAAGCAGCATTTATTTACTATGCAATTGCAGAGCAAAAGTATTTCGAAGGCTACCTGGCCGATCTTAAGACTCTGTCCATAGCTTATAAGCAAACAATATTGACAATAAAGATATTCAGATCCCCAGTATGGTCGCCACTATGTTATCACTCAGATTTTCCTTGAAGTTGTGGAAAAGGAAAGTAAATCCGAGGTAACCACAAACCAACCTTCAGATACAGAATCTAGCCAATCTGTATCCAGAGAGGGCTCTCTCTTTAAAATTTAGCTTTGTTCTTAGAAAATATTAGGCTAGTTATAAGTCCAAGAGTTTGTTTGAATTTAAATGGTGGAATCCACCAACTAAGGGCACGATTGAGTATTCAGGCCATTGGGCTATGGAGTCGAAAGGATGGCTTTACTGGATTAATTTTCTACACACAAGATGGCTTTGCAGGGCAAGATAGCCAAACAGAGAACAATTTTAGATATTAAAGTGAATGGAATGGATTTTGAAGGGATGAAATGCAATTAAGAATATTTCAACATGTTCAAAGAAGGAAAGTGAATGATTACAAATAAAGAGCAGTTAAGAATTCTTTACTATAGTAATAAAAATGTTTAAACCAACGAAACAAGAGCAATTAAGAATTCATTGCTTATAACCAGTTTAGAAGAAAACATTTAGAATAATCACAATTGAAATCAGAGTACACTTAAGTAAGTTCTGATTTATTCTTTTATGTCAATTATTCAGAAATGGAACACAGTGATATTATAAACAGATATAAAACTTAAAACATAGGATAGAAATGACTTATTGAACTGGAGTCTGACACATGAATCCTGCAAAAGGTCTTGAGCTTCAATTCATCATCCAGCAAGCCACAAAGAAATTTTTCCAAAGCACTTTTATTCCAAAACGTCAATGTTACAGCGAAGTAGAAGAATCCACCCTCAATAAGTCAATCGAGGGCTTATTTATACAAAAAATGATACAAAATATCTCTTAACAAAACGAGATATAATCTAAAATGAATCACCAATAAGTTACAATAAAAATAGAGACAGATGGTCTCATGGATAAGACAAGAAGTAACCGATGTTGTGCTGTTCCCTCTTTTCGAGGATGTGCTGGAGGCTATACCTATATTTTAGCTTTTCGTTGTCCTCTTCAGTAATTTTATTCCAACTAACTTGCTTCACTGATACTCTTTGTTCTTACTGATACACTTTCAACTGAACTGATACTCTTTAACCTCCTTTTGCTCCTTTATCCTTTATACTGTAGTAAATAGGAAAAATTTTAAATAAGGATAAATTTTACAAAATTTCCAACAAGTCTTCCCACCATTTATCTTCTGCTATTTTTTTCCGTTGAAGCTTCCTCAATGTTTCATCAGCCTCGGTATATCTGAAAAAATTAGGCTGGTTAGGAAACAAATGCCTTACTTCATGTTCTAGATAAAACAAATTCTCTAATCTGTCATGAAGATTCCTTCCTGTAGGTAATGTTGCTTGTGATGAACTAGCTGAGGAATTGGCAAGATTGTGAGCATGTATGTCCAATTTCCTAACATAAGTTTCCAGGTCCATTATATTATCTTCTGACATCATAGGGCTAGGCAACCCTTTATTCAATAAAACATCAAACCTATTTCTGAAATCAAGGATTTCAGTTTGCATGTCAAAGCATCTTCTTTCTAAATTCTGCATAAGAGTTCTCTTAGTAAAAACTCTTTTTATCTCCAGGATTGTTGCAGTTCTATCTTGAATACCTAAATCTGCAAGTTGCTGTCTGGTTTGAGTGTCCAGAAATTGTATAAGCTGATTGGCTTCGTCAGGCCTATTTCCTAATTCTGCTCGTGTGTTTTCAACTTCATCCAGAGCTGCTCTGACCAAATCATTCTGCTCGTACATTATCTGAATTGAAGACCATATGTCTTTTATTGACTGGATAATATTCTCCCAAAGAATTTCATTTATTTCTCTCAAAGGCTTCTCCAATGTGAGATCCTTTCCTAATGCTTTAACCAATTTTTCCAATCTCTTGATTTCTCTTGATTTATCAGCAACACTCATTTTTGAAAGATCATATTTCTGTTCTAAATTGACAAGTTGTAACTTTGTGTGCTGCAGTTCAGTTACTTGAAGTTTCAAGTCATCCATTTGTTTTACTAATTGTTCTGAACTCAAATTTGAAGTGTCTACCTGTGATGCCTCTGTTGGCTGACCTGTTGGCTGTGTACCTGTAATTGCCTCTGTTGTAGATGTTGGAAGAGCATATTTTTTGTCTTTTAATGCTTGCTCCAACTCTTTTTCTGTTTCGACCAATTGCTCATTCATTTTTAATAGCAACTCCATAATTTCTTCTTCATAATTTTTCTTTATTATTTCTTCAGTTTGGGGATGTCTGGAGGCTGGCAATTTCAACTGCTTTCTCAAAGCAGCAATGTCATCATCCTTCTTTTTTATTAATGCTTCTATGCCTTTGACATCCTTTGGATTGTGTCCCAAACCAATTATTATTTCCTCCAATGTTTTTATCCTGTTATCTTTGGCTTGAGAAGAAGCCTTTTCAATCTGCAATTGTGTACTGGTGTTTTCCAAAGAATCCTGTAACCTGTCAGCTGCCATGGCTTTATCAGTCAAAGTGGAATAGATCATTTCCCCAGTCTGCTTATGTAATTCAATCTGGTCTAAAGGATGGATATCCTTTTCTAGGACTTCAAAGTTTGTCCTAATATAATCAGCGGTTGTTTGGGGTTGTTGCACCTTGGGTTTGAAATGGCTCATTAACATTTTTCCCTGTTGAATGTCAAAAGCTGACATTAGTCTTTCTTGATTCTTTGGAACCATTTTTAAATATTGATTATATACTTGCATTTTCAGTGGATCATTCTTGGCCTTAATATTGATAAATGTCTTCTTTATATCTCCTGTATCTTTGACTGGTGTTTTGAAAGAAGATATTTCCATACTCTGTTGCTTTTGTAGCTTTTCCATTTGAGAGGTAGTAGATGCCCCACTGACTGTATCTATTTGATGACTGCCTGATTGTCCTTGTCCTTGACTGTCAGAAATTTCTTGAAATGATTCAACTTCTGGAAGAGGATTCAATCTCTGCCTTTTAGTACCATGCCTGCTCTATAGATCTATCACCAGGGGTGGATGTTTCAGCTTCTCTCTTTTTTCCTTTTTCCATATTAAGAGGAGTTTGAAGATTGGCAATTTCTGCCTCATTGATCTGAACTGGAGTGATTTGTACTTGACTTTGTTCTTTAGATGTTTCTGGTAACTCTGTCATTGTGAATTTTTCAACTATTTTTATGTCCGGTTCTTTTTCTTTTCCTTTTGATGCTACTGCAATGTTTTCTTGTAACTCCTGCTGAATAATCCTAGTTGAGGAAGGGCCAAATTCTGATCTTGGTACCTGTACAAAAGAGTCTAGGTCAAGCATCTTCTCAAGATCTTTCATAACATTTCTTATATTGACCTGCTCAATATCATGCTCTATCAATGTGCCTTCTATCCATTCATCTGTATTAGCATATTTTTCAATCTCTGGAATTCTCTGATGGATGTATGGTGCTGATTTATTTTTCATTCTTTTATCACAAATGAAGTTGAATGGGTCATAAGGTGCCCAATAGAAACTCTTTTGTAATCTGAAAAGGTCTTGTAATATCTTTTCAGCTTCCTCCCCTCCATCCCTAGAGTTACAGATAAACGGACCTAATTGACTTTTGATCCGGAGTTGAGCCTTCTTCTTTACATTACAAAAATGAATTGTATCAGAGTTGTTCATTTGCATGAAGTACTCTAATGCAAAGAGTCTCATGGGGACATATTTTGTCAATTTAAATGGACATAATTCACATCCATATATCCTGACTTCTGTGTGATTTTGGTACAAGTACCAATCACCAACCTTGTATTGTTTTGAGAGCTGTAGAGTTTTCTTGATTTCATTGCTGATTTTGGGAGGATAAATTCCAATTAACAAAGTGGTTGCTGGTTGTAAAAACATATCAATAAACTCTTTATAGGAATAGGGAGAATCTTGAGAACTATGGGTGATGGCTGACCAAAAGATAACAGATCTAGGATTCCCCTAAGCATCAAGCTTTTTGGTATAGAAAGGGAATTTTTCAGATTGGTAATATATCATGAGGTGATAGATGACAGAGGAATATTTGAAGACTTTCTCATTTTCTAATCTCATGAACTGATCATGGATTTTGTCTACTATGTAAGATGCAAATTCATACCTGACAGCAGGAGGTTGTCCAGGGGTAAAAATAGACAATAATACTAGAACCAAATGGTCAAAAAATTCACTGGTATTAAAGCCCATTATAAAAGATATCATATCCAAAACAAGTCTACCCTCTTCAGTGAAAAAAGCAGACACATAAGGGGGAGGGCCTTTAGGCTGATGATCAGGCAACATAAAGGTCTGACAGATGTGGCTTAATTCTTCATGGGATAGTTTTGTAGATTTCTCAAGAAGTTCTCCCAGGGACAGGGGAGTGAGGGCTTGATCAGGTTGAAAATGAAGCATCTCATTGATTGACTGAGCCGTAATTGGGAAAAGGACGTCTTGGTTTGAGGATAATACTGCTCTCTAGCTAGGATCATAATTGGCATGACAAAGATGGATTATTTCAGGGAAAATATGAACAGATGGAAAGAGGTATCGGGGAAGATTAGATTCCCATAACCCAATTGTATCCAAGCCATTAAAATAATTGTCTCGGCAGCGACAAAAAATTCGAAGAGGGCTTTCAGTAAAACTCAGGTCTTTGATTTGGAAATCCTTGTCGACTAATGATAAATAATCCAGGTCTCTGTGAGGGGCATTCAATGGGGCGACGTTTAAAGCCACAGGAACTTCCATTTTTGGTTCTTGTGTGTTCAAAAATGGAAATTCGGCTTATGGTGAAAATTGAGCAAATTTACGGGTTTCGATGGGAAAACAGGTACTGTTGCAGGTTGGGAAACCAATTACAGTTCTTCGGGATTAAGGAATGAACTAGCAATCAATTTTTAACTCTGTTTCAGTAAAATAAAGAGGAAAACCGGTTCATTACGGTAGTCTGCGATTTTTAGGTAACACTGCTGGAAGAGAATTTCTACGACGCGGGTGAGTGCGGATAATCTTCTGAGAGGCTCGACTGCGATTTGCTTTGACAGGATAAAGGTTGGCAGACTTCGAAAATTTGAAATTCAAATATTCTGTGTGGAGGGCGTATTTGTTCAGTTCGTGCAGAATAATGAAAAAGACACGAAATTTTTGTTTTATTGGCAAAGTCAAACGAGGGGAAATTTTATTATTTTTAATGAATGACGTCATTCTGTACGGGAGGTGAATCACGGGGGGGGGAAATGATAAGCGGTTTTTTCCGCACCACTTTTGAGCGAAGGCAATTTCGGGCAGATGAGCAGCGAAGCGATACAGCGCTCGACACGTAGCAATGGTACTATTCACAAACCACTTTTATTTCGCGCATTATCTTTCGGATGAGGGATGGCCAGCGGAATTGATGCGAGCCATTGATCTTGGGCAGATCGATCCAACGGTTGATGAGATATGGAGTTGACGGATATTTAATGGGCGGGACCGACATGATTTAATATGATTTAATCATTTCGAGAGGCGTTTGATTGGAGGGTTCGGTTATTAATTAATCTTAAGGATTAATCAATCCCATATGGAAAAAAAATGGTTGGGAAATGTTAAATGCGCAGGGATGATTTATTCCAAAGTTTGGTTTTGATTAAACTTTGGGTTTATTTTTCTGTTTTAAACATATATACATATGTTTAACATTTTTCGTATATTTTATTATATGATAATTAAATCAATGTGATTTTCTTACCATAGGGGGAGGGAATAGAATTAATGTTATATTTTAACCAAAAGGGGGTATATTGTGGGTTTTTGACTTGAATAAGTGGGAATAAAATACTTTTGGCTAAAATAGCTACAATACATGGGTTTTTTGGGAATATTATATGAAAAGGTATTATATACATAGGAAAAGGTGATTTTCATAGGGAGTTAATATATAAGTTAGAGTTAATATGACACAGGACAATGTAAACTCAAAATACTTAAATATAACCAAGAAAGTGAGAATTCAAAAATAAATATCATTATTATACTTTCATCACTTAGACTTGGAATAAAAAGTGATTTTGAGGGCTTTTCATGAAATATTGAAGGATTTTCCTAAGTAAAATGGGATTTTACTTAGGAAAAAATGAATGAATGTGATAATGAATGTTTTCAAGCACTTGGGTCTTTTCAATTATTGGGCCGAGGGTCCGGTCCCTCCAAAAGTCAAGGAAATGCCTTGAGCCCCTTTAATCTCCAAATACTTTAGTGCTTAGGGAAGTTAGTGAAATGTTTAGGGAAAATGAGAGGGGAAATTAATAATTTTTGACCTTGCTTTGCTTTGAAATTCTACCAATGTAGTGTTCTGCCTTTGCACTTGTGATGAAAGTAAATTCTTAACACATTTTAACACCATCATTCATCACATGAAAATTTGCAACATCATCTACCTACCCTATCTACTTTACTCTGCCATTTTCTCCTTTATTGAGGTGCATAGGCTGGCAAACCCTTATCACACTTTTCTTTTTCAACTTTTTACATGGCGAGCCTACCTAAGTCTACACTTATTACATCCAAGGGCTCAAATTAAACTGTTGAGCTCCTTTTATTAACTCTACCTATCTACTTATCTGCCAAGATTAAACTGTTTGGTCAGATATTTATTCTATATTCTACAACATGAAATTGAAAAATGAATGAGTCAAGTTTAAACAGTTCGAATCTTCATAAATTGTGGCAAAAGTTTTAACAAGCTGCACACAATTTTGTTTATTACATTAGAGCAAAAAGTAGTGGCATTTAGACTTGCACACTTTCCTTGGCCTTTTCTTTTTGATGGGGTTTATTTCTTTCACTTTTTTGGCCAATTTTATCTTTTCACCCTTTGATTTTTCTTTTAGGGTATACCCTCTTTACATTTTTTAAATTTTTTGATTTTTTGATTTTTTGAGAATATGGAACACCTTTGCACAAGAAAAAGGTTTGAACATGTCGCATAGTTCACCAAGTCTATCATGAAAAATGACACCTATTGGTATAGGAGTCTAACAGATATTTAAAAACTAAAAATTAAAATTTAATATTATCTATTTTTGTAGGTGATGCCCCGTCACTGGATGAGACCAGACATCATGACTATGCAACTAGGTCAGCAGTGCGGGTCGAAAGGCACGAAACAGGAGCAGAGCACGATGATATTGATGATGTAATTATGAGCTTTAGAAATAGGAAGAAGAAAAAGAAATTTTGATAATGTAAAATATTGTATTATTATAAGTCAAACGTTACCATACTTGGAACGTTTATTGCGTTATACAAAAAACTCATTTATCATACTATTTTTATGTCAAGCATTAATTTCAATGTTTCCTTGCGTACTTTTTGTTGAATTGTTTTATTATTAGTTATTGAATATTTATTTTATGCTCATGAAAGTAAAAAATGAAATATAGATTGGGTATTGGGGAATTGAGAGTGATGTGCGGGGGGGGGGAGGGGCCATAAGAGCTTCCACCTTCACGTGGTTGGCCCTGCTTATTAGAGAATAATTTATTGGAGCGATTTAATCTTGGAGCAAACCTCCCTCAATCCAGCGTAGCAACAAAAAAGTCACTGTTGACTTAGTTTCTCCTCTTTCAGATCGTGGGAGGCTTGTTCCAAGTTCATGCGACTCCAGTAAATTGTTCTTGAAATGAAGAGGAGCTTATTCAGGTATGTTTTGACATTTTCAACATATGTTCTAACATTATCATAAGAATGCATCTTACATCAATTACTTGTATTTATTGTATAGATAATGATGGATTTTGATTGAATTGGGAGTGTAGGTACAAATCCTCTTGCATCATGAGCAATACAACTTCTCAACCAAGGTCATGTCCAGGATATTTTTTCTTGTGCGCTTGACCAGGTTCGTAATGTCACATTTTTTAAGTTCCTTTACAGTTCATAATTCAATATTAAGCTTGTTCATGATTATTATCTAGGTTTTTTGTATGTGTTTTTTCATCTATTTGATTGTAAGCAACTCTGCATGTTTCCTATTGTTCACTATGGTTTCTCCCATTACCACTCCCAGGATGAATCTGACTTTATTGTTACATAGGTTACTTTATTGTTACTATGATTTCTCCATTTACGATTTCATAGGTTACATCATGTAAAGTTGTCAATCTCAGGTTGGTGATAAGCTTTAGTTCTCCAGATTTGGGGCTTTTCTGATATTTTCTCCCTCATGTCATTCTTGCATGACCTCGTTGTTTGAGCATGCTAATTTTCTACCACTTGTACCAATTGGCACATGTCAATCTCTGAGTGGTGCCACATTTCACCTATTTTCGGCCCACTTGACCACCTGAAAAACTCAAATCCACACACCATGTGTCTTTATCATGGAGTGCCACATGTCCTAGATATTTAGGCCGATAGGCCTTCTGTTATGAAAGAGATCAATTTTTTTTCGTCAACACTTCTTATCTAGGCACGGCACTTGTTACTTGTTTAATTTGACGGTCACAGTCTCTCGGGCTACCTTCTAGGTTTTACATACCACTGGTTTCTGGTATATTTCCGTGGAATCGGTCTGAAAATACCAGCAACAATCCACACACCTGCAACCGTTGACAGACCTGCCATTTTAGTAGCTGCATTTCCGCAACTGCCAATACACCTGCCGTTTTAGTTGCTGCATTTCGGCAGCTGCCAATACACCTGCCGTTTCATTCTCCTGGACTCTGTGTATGCATATTTTTCATATAATTTTATCACGAAGTTGGCTGCAGTGCTTTGACATGCCTTTGAATATTTTTGCAGGTTAGAAGACATTTCAAGCCAGAGCTATTGAATAGACTTGATGAGATAGTTGTATTTGATCCTCTTTCTCGTGATGAGCTCAGAAAATTTGCTAGACTACATATGAAAGATGTAGCGATTCGTCTTGCAGAGAGAGGTGTTGCTTTAGGGGTTACAGATGCTGCTCGATCTGGATCTTGTTCTTCAGGAAGCCTATGATCCTTTAAGTAATCACTTTGTTTTTCTTTGTTTCTTATTCAGAGTCTATCTTGCCAGGGGATGTGCCCGTTATGGTTTTTTATGAGACTGTTGTCAATTTCATCACTATCCCTCATAATATGTTTGATTGTGTTTATAAATAATAAACAATTATTACACCAAACAATAAAAAATTAACTGTACTATGAGTAATATGATATCTTGAAATAATTCTCATTATAATTTCATAACCTCTGCTCTCACTTGGTGGTGTCTATATCACTAAGTGTGTCTTCTTTAAAATTATAGTTACAGCAGACAATGAACAATCAACTGCACTGTGAGTGATATCTTGTAATAATTTTTATTATAATTTCCTAACCTCTACTCTCACTAGGTGTCTATATCACTAGGTGTATCTATTTTAAAATTATAGTTTCAATGGTAGATAAATTGTTATCTTAAATTTATAGCTTTGATGGTGATACCTTGTGATTGATAATGCAGTTTGAAGCAGCTTTGGCTTTGACTAATATAGTCTCAGGAACCTCTGAGAATACAAAGGTTGTGATTGATTATGGGGCACTGCCTATATTTGTGGAACTTCTTACCTCTGGGAATGATAATGTTCGAGAACATGTAGCACGTTTATTTTAGAGGCATAAAATTATTCTTCCCAACTATCTTTATATGTCTATAATTTTGGAATTTGATTTAAAAAACTAGTACCCAACTTTGAGTTCAACTAGTGTTCGTGTAAGGTTGTTTGGGCTTTGGGAAATATTGCTGGAGACTCTGCAACATTTAGGGATCTTGCCCTCAGTCATGGAGCTCTGAGGCAGGTGCTTGCCCAATTGAATGATACTGCCAGAATTTCAATGATAAGAAATGCTACATGGGCTCTGTCAAATTTTTGCCGTGGTAAACCCCAACCACTATTCGAACAGGTAAGAAGAATACATTTTCTGCCTCTTCTTCTTAGTTCGCAGATACTGTGGATTTTTTTTTATAGATCTTGGTGCTTGGTAGATTTGGACGTAATATGGACCTAGGCGCTTGTTCATTACAATGTCTCTGTCATCAGGTTTTAGAAAATGCTCAGAAATTTGGGTTTCACAAGGGGATTACTCTTGCTTGCAATTATCGATTATCAATCACATTCAAAAAAAGTCTTTTGTAGCATTGTTGAGCTCTTTGTAGGTGAATTTCCGAGGCAATTTCAAAATATCTGAACTAAATTTGTCCGTCCTTTTCAATACTCTGTGCTTGTAACAGAACCAGACAAACAATATAGTGACCAATGAAACAACAACAACACCTCCTATTGCAATGCCTACAATTCACCCTCTCTACACGCATGAATGACTATGGCACCCTCTTTTGTGAATAGGTACTGGAGCTGAAGGTACTGGTTTCCATTAGGATCGTGGAATTCAACATCCAAAATAGTATCAAATTCCACTACAATAGTATTCCCCAGCGAGGGAAACAGTTCATTGAGACCTATTGGACTCATCACCCCCAAATAGCCTCCAGGGCTACCCAGAGTGTGATCATCTAGAGCAATAAAAAATTCTCATCCATCCCCAATTGAAACAAGAACAGGACCCACATTGGTTACAGAAAAGGAGAAACATGTTTTGAAAGAAGAAGAAACTTTTGTATTAGGGTCCAGAAATCTAACTGGTCTATTGTACAATGCCCTACTTGCACTTCAAATTGGTACTCCCAACTCCATGCTAAGGTTCACTGTGCCATTCTTCAGATGAGCATCTTAACCTGAATTTTGATTCCAAAAAACCCAAGTCCCCTTTTCTATGCCCAAGACCTCTGTTACAACGTGATGTTTCTATTTCCCAACTTGAGTTATCTGCCTGTGGATTGAATATCTCACAATACAATCATTCATTTCCTAAATGTCTACACCATGAATCATTATAAGTAAAGTGAAATAGATGTTAAAAAGATCAAGGTCTGTATTTTTTCCCACAATAGAGAATTTCCATAGTAATCCACTTTTAATGTTTTCCTTGTAGAGTTTATCACCTCGATCTAACCAGAATATCTCCAAACTGATGCAACAAATAATCAGAAATTATTTTTCTTTAGTATAGAAACTATTGGTGATTATGTATTTTGTACAGTTCTGACACCCTAAGTGCATGATTGATTTTCTTTAGCCATATGTGAAATGACCGAACATTCAGCGTAAGGATATGGAAGGTTTAAGGTTTGAGGAAACCTTGTATATTGCATGGTAATTCTCTGTATCATTCTCATCATTTTTTGGATTTCTCTTTTATACTGCGTTTCTACAATGTTGTCTTTATGCCGAGTTTTAAATAAGACTTAGAATGAAAATTTATAGATTAAAGGCCATTTTGCACTTCTAGATTAATTTATGCATTAGGCTTAAATAAATTAGGAACAAATCCATAGATTCTGGTTTTTGGACTGATATCTGTCAAATCGTTGCTTAAAATAAGCTTATATATCGACCAAGGTCTTGCTAACTGTGAACTAGCACACAACCTACAATAAGAAGATTACTATGATTTATTTTAAGTGAATTTGATAGAAAAGTATTAATTGAAGTTATTGAGGACATATCAAGCAGTGTGAAGCAGTCCTCTGATTATAAACAGATGGTGAGTTACAACAGTGGTTATAATCATTTGGCTATGTATATTAACATCTGGTATTGTTCTTCTTAGCATTAAAACTAAATTTTCCTTTTGGATATCCTATACATGAGTTAATCTCTTTTTCTTCATTATTTAAACCACATTCTCGATCTCGGATTGCACTTTCAGAAAATAGCAAATTTTTTTTCTGGTAATAGAGTTAATATACCATTTCTGAGGTGCAGAGATCTCTTCAAGCCGAGTTCTACTGTCTATTTTTTTATAACAGCTTAACTAAAATCCAATGAATATTTCATGCCCGTGAGCATATTTAGAATTTTCTTGAAAAATATGGCTTGGAAGGCTTTGGACTTTCCCTAATACAGACTCTGTAAAGCTCACCTAATGCATTATACCAACATTACTATTCAAGAGGTAGTCTTACAAAGTTGTATGACTTTTTCATTTAACCTTTTCGTAAGGCATCAACCTAAAGGGTAACCCTGACTGATGTGTTTCTCCCTTTTCTTTCGTTAAACATATCTATAAATGCCTAGGGGATATTTTTTACATTGTTCTTCAGTTTTTATTTCATGCCCTTGTCTAGCAGACAATGAAAACTTTAACATGTTGAATCTATAATATATTATCCTCAAAGGTCATTGACTACATGTATGCCAGATTCATTAGCATTTTGGTTAGACTTTTGTTGTTTAGGTCATTGAGTAAATCATTGTGTTGTGATACTTCACAACCCTCCATTTGTTCTAGGTAATATAACATGTTAAGTCATGGGTTGTAAGTGTTTTTGTTTTGGCAGTTAGTGGCAAGCCAATAGTTTCCAATTTTCATAGAATTCACTCGTGGAGTTTTCGGTGTGGAGATCTCATTATAAATACTCATCTTCAGGATATGCTTTAATAAGCAGAACTTGTATTTGATTTGAGGATGGAAACATATTACTGTTTATATCTACTTAGCTCATGTCATCCTCGTTGAGTTCTTTTGTTCCTATTTCTGCTGTCTCATTTAGGAGGTCCTTTTGCTCGTCTCTCTCTCTTATGTAGTGTATCCAAGGTGGGTGATCAAGTTTGATCAACCTAAATCTTTCATTTTCTGTCACATTATTTTATCTTCTCCTTAATATTTCCTTCATTGCTCTTATTTTCATAAAATTCAAATCCATTCGTCATTGTTATAAAACAACACAAAAAAAAAGTTGAAAATGCATTCTTAGTTTTTGTTCTGCCTTTCTTTTTCATTCTATGTTTTTTGTTCTCCTTTTACACATATCTAATGCCTTTCAGGTGTCAAACAATACTCATGTAACCCTCTTACATCTTTATAGTGATTGGACAGTGAAGAAATGGTGCTATGCTATTTTTTGATTGGCCCTCAAACAATTTGTTATCCTAATAATTAATGTGTAAGTTGTGGCACTCTTCTGGGTTAGCTAATGATGGTTCATTCCTTGGCAGATATCAGTTTATTTGTAGGTTTATGGGGATATAGAAGACCGTGGTTGTGCTTTTGATCATATTAATGTTTTTGAGAGACAGATACAGACCTGAGGAAGGCATCTTTTCAGCATGTTGCTTAGTCAGGCGTGGTTTAAAGAGAATGGCCCATTGCTTTTTTGCCTACAAGACCGTGACAGTGGTTTTGACAATATTTACATCTTTGAGACTACGATACAAACCTGTGGAAGGCATATTTTCAGCATGTTGCTCAAGCATGGTTCAAAGAAAATGGTCTATTGTTTTATTTTCCTTGCACAGAGAAAATATGCCAAGCACTATCGTGATCTTGTAGAATCCTGCATTTGAATTTGGGAGTCACTTGAACCTGTTGTGGAAGAATTTTAGGTTACAAACCATGTTCAGAGTTGTTTTAGGTTTCCCACTTGATACATATTTAAATATATTTAAATTTGATATGCTTAAGATATTTTTTTTGTTATATTGGAAGTCTAAAGTTGTAGATGGATTATATCTGACTTTTCAATTGAGGGCATTCTTTCTAAAATTCCAAATTTGACACTTTTTGAATGGCTTTCTTGTTATTTCTTTCATAATTTATTTTTTTGAAGTATCTCCTTATTTGAATAGTGTATATGGAAATTCAGAGTTTCCCTTAGTATTTCTTTCACATTATTCTATCCCTACCCAATTGTATAGGTGTTGCATAATTTGTGTTGGTTTCATAAAAGGAAATGGAAATTTTTTGGGTTTATGTTCAAGACACTGTTCCGATTCGTCATCACTGACATAATCTTGAACAGTTTCACCCACCTATCCTCGCATGTGTTGACCTTTTGTTGACTTGCTATTGCAATCTCATTTTCTAATTGTGTAGTGTTACATATTTTATTTGTCCAGTGAACATGGCATCCGTTGAATTTTTGCATAATGACATTACTCTACATGCCGAGTTTCATATCCCCTCGAGAGTCCTAAGGCAACCTTATGTGCAGAGATTAGTGTTGGTTTATCAAAATCGGGCAATTTATTTTTTTTATATTAACAATAATCCCCGATTTGAATTTGTAGCACTAATATTGGGTATCTTGGTTTATCATGCCTCAAACTTTAGTGATGTTAATCAACACAAGCTTCAGTTTGTGGCAACCAATATCAATTCAATTTCTAGAGGCTTGAGAGGGATTGACAACCATTTCTGTATCCTTCTACTCAAATAGGTCAATGAGCCTCATTAATGCGAGCTCAAGTAATTTTATTGCCTCCTTTCGGTGTTCCCTTGCACCTCCTGGTGCAATTGCTAGTAATAAACTTAACAACTACATTCCGAAACAGGCTCACAGCCCTTTTCTTTTATATGCAATGCATATATTAAAAACATAACAAAACTATGCAAATAACAAATCTATTAAAATGCTCCTGGGGTCCACAATTTATAAATGTTTTAATATATATATGAAATATATATATAAAACATATATACGTTGCATTTAAAACAAAATATTACCAAAACCAGTGTGGGACCTTAACAAACAATAAAACTATTCTGCCACGTGTTATATAAAATAAAATATATAACAAAACCTTTGTCAAAAATTCAAACAAAAAATTTAGCCGTGGAGCCCCCCAGACTTCAAACGGCGATAAACCATAATTCAAACCAAATTCACGTTCCAAAATAGCTTGCTGACGTCGGCCAATTTTGTGACGTGAAAACCAAATGAATTATGCCCTAATCTTTTTCGGGTCCGAATTTGGGCTGGCGTATGGAGAGAGAGTTGTGACGCGAATTTATTATCATATTCGCCCTAATCTTTTTTGGGTCCAAATTTTCACTGCGCGAGCGGACCAAACAAAGATCCACTCCAATTAATTTCTGCCACGTGTCCTCAATCAAAAGTTGCCCTGTTCCCGGATGCGGGTGCATTCGATGGTGTTTAAGGCGATAGGACATGGATGTGGCGATTTCATGTCAATCACATTAAGTTTTAACGCTGTTCAATCAGCCGATATTTAAGTTCCAAGGTTTTCACATCAAATCGAATTAAGTTTTAACGTTGTTCAAGATCGGACCTCGACTCCTATTAGCGATTCTGCATGCTCCAATATGATCCGGCCTTCGGCTCTCATCAATGAGAGATTAATTATGACGAGCGTTCTTCGATGCCATTGCAGTCAGGTCGATAAAATGGCGTTTCACTATGGTTTTTTAGATGAGACGCAACCTTTGAATTGCATATGCTCTCCGGTTGCTGGGTTACACTGCCTGTTCACTGTGACGAGAAGGAGAAGTGGCTAGCTGAACTACTGCTTAGACCTTGGTGCAAATCTGCATTTCTCTCGGTCTGGTTTGTGTCTGTCTTCCTCAGTTTCTTGGAATCCTGCTTCTCCTTCTCGTCTTGTGCCCACTGCTGAGACTGCACCCATGCCTCACCTGCGTCAAAGGATGAATTGCCACAGGGGAAGCATTAAAGGTCATCCCCTGCGTGCTCCCTCCAGCCCCTCAACCGAGTCGTCTTTTGGCCAGTCCAATTATTATTACGCAGGTCGCTATCCAAACACTAGAAGTGCCCGGGGTCGGGTTCTAGGATTTGGCCACCGTATGGGCTCCCCTGCTCCTCATTTCCCCACCGCTTCACCTTCTCCCACGATGCGCACTGCGCTTTTTCCCTTTAATTTCTCTCTGAACCACCCACGAATCACAGCTTCAATCACCGTCGTTTTCCGTGACGAGGCCCAAGTGGAGGAACAATGCACCCGTCCGGCGGGTCTGAGCTCAGAAAAAGCCGGCCAACATTCGGGCCTTCAGGAGGGGAGCGGTGGCGTGAATGTGGAGATAGCACCTAGCGATCCTGGACCTTCCGAAGGATGGTGCCGAATCATCGAGGAACCACCGGAGGAGTAGTTTGGTTAATTTGGTTTTCTTGCTTCACGACCCACTTAATTGGGCATGTTTTAGATTATATTACTGTGCTGGACCTCTGTAATATTTTTTAATTCTGTAAACGTTCAAGACTGGTTTCCCCGTATGAGGGTAGTCTTCTTTTTTGATTTTTTGATGACAAATTTGCCATAAGTCTGGGCAATGTTTTTGACTTCGATCATGCTGTAATTTTATTCCCACTGTTAAAAATGTTGCCCTGTCTCTATTTTAAACCTATTTTTTGAAATATAGAGCCATGTTTATATGATTGGTTATAGTCGAAGTGCTGCGGGGTGGTTTATTATATTAATATTTCATGGTCGAATTATGTTCATAACAATTGGAAAAAAAATGTTGCCCTGTTTCTATTTTAAACCTATTTTTTGAAATACAGAGCCATGTTTATATGATTGTTTATAGTCGAAGCGCTGCGGGGTGGTTTATTATATTAATATTTCATGGTCGAATTATGTTCATAACAGTTGGAAAAAAAAAATGTTGCCCTGTTTCTATTTTAAACCTGTTTTTTGAAATACAGAGCCATGTTTATATGGTTTACGTATTATACTCTTTCTCTGTATATCTACAGGAACCTTTTTGCTATGAATAGGGTGGATGTTGTAGTGGGCTACTAATGGAAACAAGCGAGCCTGAACCTTACATCTTGGATGCAACAGATGGTTACCAATTTTGGAATCAAGCGATCCTGATCTTACAAGCGAGCCTGGGTTTCTGCAGATGGTTTTTATTTTTGGGAACAAGCGAGCCAGAACATACAATCGACCCTAGGTTTATACATATTTTTTCTTTATCATGGATGCTTTCTGTGTGAGGCGTATATCAACAGTACATGTCTCTGCACATTTCCTGTATCCACTTTATGATACTATTTTATGTGTTGACAGGTTATCACTCTGCCTTCAAAGCTAGCGATGCTGGTCTATGTTGTTGGTTTATTGATATGGTCTGATGGTCTTTTTATATTTTGGACATATCACCCTCCTCACATGATTAGCGTTTTTATCTGTTCAAGGATTTTGGGTACTTTAATTTGTATTTGGAACAATGGACGTCGGTACTCTATCTGTTTCTTTACTATTCTACATACTACTATTTCACTTTCTTATAGATGCCTCAGGCATATTTGGATGCTTTCTCAGATTGTCAATAATCTCCATGTGCATCGTTACTGGGTTTTATACCATGTCCCTGTATGTGACATGGGGTATTTTTATATCATTTTCTGGGGTGGGACTTCCACTTTTTTGGATGGATATTTGGGTTCCAATCTTTAGATGTGAAAATGTAATGACTTCATGGACTATTTTTCTTCATATAATATATTCAAAACAACGTTTTTTCTCTGACGAAAAAAAATGATTGTTTATAGTCGAAGCGCTGCGGGGTGGTTTATTATATTAATATTTCACAGTTGAATTATGTTCATAACAATTGGAAAAAAAAAATGTTTCCCTATTTCTATTTTAAACCTGTTTTTTGAAATACAGAGCCATGTTTATATGATTGTTTATAATCGAAGCGCTGCGGGGTGGTTTATTATATTAATATTTAACGGTCATTGGAATGCCCACAATTCATAACAAATATTGGAGATTTACTGTCTTGTTTTAAAGTTTCATTTTTTTTTTTTAAATTGAACCCGCCATCGGTATATCCACGCTTTGTAAGCGTCGGTCTTCCGACGTCTTGAACGATTTCCATCGGTCTTGTGACGTCCATCGATATTGCGACAGTTATTCCTAGGGTCGGTATTGCGACGGTTTTGGAATGCGTCGGTATTGCGACGCCTATGGGATGCGTCGGTCTTGCGACACTTTTGCAATGCATCGGTCTTGCGACACTTTTGTATGGCATCGGAATTGCGACAGCTTAAAAACGTTGGAAGAGCGACAGTATAAAAACGTCGGAAGAGCGACGTTCAAAACGTCGGACCACATTTCGTCAGAATTGTGACAGTTTACAAACGTTGGAAGAGCGACGTTCAAAACGTCGGACCACATTTCGTCGGAATTGTGACAATTTACAAATGTCGGAAGCGCGACGGTTTGGGAAACGTCGGAAGAGCAAAGCTTGTTTGGAAGCGACGGAAAAAGTGTCGGTAGTGCGACACTTTGTCAGTGCGTCGGAATTGCGAAGTAATGGAAAACCACATTTTGCCCGTCCTTGAACTGTCGCTCTTGCGATGACTATGTGTCGTAATAGCGACGAAGTGGCCATCGGAAATTGCACCAAATTTTCTAGTGAGAGCAGAGGATGAAGAAAATTTTTCCTTGGTTGGAAAGGGGAAGAAGGGAAAAGGGAAGAATACCCAAAGCAAACCCAAGTCCAAGTAAAATAATGGCAAGAAGAAATTCTTGAGCAAGATAAAATACTTCCACTACCATGAATTTTGACATTATGCAACGAATGTCTGCAAAATAAGTCTAACAAGAAGCCTTTAATAGGAGCAAAAATTGAAGCACTGGACTCATAGTTCAAATTATACTTCACCCTAATAGCATGAATGACCAACACTATTATGGGGAGTGTATGGTACCTTGATTCCATTGCCTCATCCATATGATAAGATGCAAGGATTTTTTCAGTAGCATGGAGGAGAAGGATATCCAAATGCATATATAAATGGGGAATGATGGGAAGTAAAGTGCTATAGGAATTGGTATTGTCACTTTTGAGAGGGAGAAAACCTATCCTCTTCGCCTCAAACATGTTATTCATGTACCTGGGATGAAGAATAACCTGATCTCTGTAGAAATATTGGAGGATCATGGCTATGATGTTATTTTTAATAAAGGGAAATCCTTTCTGAGACACATATAGGGGTTTATGTGAATAACCTATACAAACTTGAGTTGGGAGATTGCACTGCATTGAGCAATAAGGCTAAGAAAGTGCATAGTTGAGATGTTGGAGAAATCCGACACATGATATTGGGTCATCTACACCATGGTGCCTTAAAAATCATGCAAAAAATTACCATTGGTCTCCCTAAAGGTTCCCTTGACTCGAAGGATGTCTACAAGGGTTTCACATTGGTGAAATATGTTAAATCCACTTTCCATGAGTGAGAGAGTAGAGTAGACGCAATATTGGAGCGAGTCCACTTTAATGTTTGTGGACCCTTTTCTACAGCCTCCACAACAAACCATAAGTACTATGTTATTTTTATTGATGATTTCTCTAGAAAATGCTGGATCTTTGTCATGCAGAAGAAGGATGAATTTTTCTCAAAATTTGTTGAATTAAAGGAACTAGTTGAGAAGGATACTGGGAAGAAAATGATAAATCTTAGGAGTGACAACATAAGTGAATTTGTTTCACATTCCTTCAAGGATTTCTGTGCCAAAGAAGGTATTTGAAGGGAATTGATGGTACCCCTAACCCACAACTGAATGGGGTTCCTAAAAGAAAGAACAAAAGCATAGTGGGAGTAGAAGGACCATGTTGCATGATTAGGAGCTTCCATTACATCTATGGGAAACAACATGGAAAATTGTAGTCTACTTGCAGAACCAGAGTCCTCATAAAATACTTGGCATGATCACATCAGAGGAATATTTCTTTGGGAGAAAGCTTGATGTGTGTCATTTCAAATTTTTTTGAGCTTCAATTTATTTTCATGTTTCCAAGGATTCGAGGAAGAAACTTAAGCCTACAAGAGCTGGCAGTTTTTGTAGGATACACCGAAACTCCACACAATTACAGGGTGTATTTACCTTCACCGAGGATGACAGCTATGAGGAGAGATGTCACGTTCAATGACTCAGGAGAAGGCTATGCGATTATATCTGAAATGAGAGTTGAGTATCCCACTGAAGAAGGAGCTTATAGATCCAAAGGAGCACTAGAAAATTTGGCGGAAATTTCGACGACCAATTCGTCGCTATTCCGACACATAGTCGTCGCAAGAGCGACAGTTCGAGGGCGGGAAAAACGTGGTTTACCATACTGTCGCAGTTCCGACGCAATTAAAAAGTGTCGCACTATCGACACTTTTTCCGTCGCTTCCAAACAAGCGTCACTCTTTCGACGTTTCCCAATCCGTCGCACTTCCGACCTTTGTAAACTGTCGCACTTCTGACGAAATGTGGTCCGACGTTTTGAACGTCGCTCTTCTGACGTCTGTAAACTGTCACAATTATGATGAAATGTGGTCCGATGTTTTGAACGTCGCTCTTCTGACGTGTGTAAACTGTCACAATTCCGACGCAATATGGTCTGACGTTTTGTACGTCGCTCTTCCGACGGTTGTAAACTGTCACAATTCTGACGAAATGTGGTCCGACGTTTTGGACGTCGCTCTTCTGATGTTTGTAAACTGTTGCAATTC
Organism: Pinus albicaulis; assembly: GCA_034641835.2. NCBI lineage: Eukaryota > Viridiplantae > Streptophyta > Pinopsida > Pinales > Pinaceae > Pinus > Pinus albicaulis. The sequence goes on from JAXQQM020078859.1 coordinate 50,961, forward strand.
TGACGAAATGTGGTTCGACGTTTTGAACGTTGCTCGTCCGACGTTTTTATACTGTCGCTCTTCCGACGTTTCTAATTTGTCGCAATTCCGACGCTTACAAGGCGTTGGTATAGTGACGACAGGTTCAATTTAAAAAATAAAAAATGAAACTTTAAAAGAGGAAAAACGTTGTTTTGAATATATTATATGAAGTAAAACAGTCTATGAAGTCATTACATTTTCACATCTAAAGATTGGAACCCAAATATCCATCCAGAAAAGTGGAAGCCCCACCCCAGACAATGATAGAAAAATACCCCATGTCACATACAAGGACATGATATAAAACCCAATAACGGTCCACATGGAGATTATCGACAATCTGAGAAAGCATCCAAATATGCCGGAGGCATCTATAAGAAAGTGAAATAGCAGTATGTAGAATAGTAAAGCAACAGATAGAGTACCGATGTCCATTGTTCCAAATACAAATTAAAGTACCCAAAATCCTTGAACAGAGAAAAACGCTAATCATGTGAGGAGTGTGATATGTCCAAAATATAAAAATACCATGAGACCATATCAATAAACCAGCAACATAGACCAGCATCGCTAGTTTTGAAGGCAGAGTGATAAACATTAATCATTTTTTTTTCACAAGAGAAAAAACGTTGTTTTGAATATATTATATGAAGTAAAACAATTCATGAAGTCATTACATTTTCACATCTGAAGATTGGAACCCAAATATCCATCCAGAAAAGTGGAAGTCCCACCCCAGACAATGATAGAAAAATACCCCATGTCACATACAGGGACTTGATATAAAACCCAATAACGGTCCACATGGAGATTATCGAAAAATCTGAGAAAGCATCCAAATATGCCCGAGGCATCTATAAGAAAGTGAAATAGCAGTATGTAGAATAGTAAAACAAAAGATAGAGTACCGACGTCCATTGTTCCAAATACAAATTAAAGTACCCAAAATCCTTGAACAGAGAAAAACGCTAATCATGTGAGGAGTGTGATATGTCCCAAATATAAAATGACCATGAGACCATATCAATAAACCAACAACATAGACCAGCATCGCTAGTTTTGAAGGCAGAGTGATAAACATTAATCATTTTTTTTTCACAAGAGAAAAAATGTTGTTGTGAATATATTATATGAAGTAAAACAGTCCATGAAGTCATTACATTTTCACATCTGAAGATTGGAACCCAAATATCCATCCAGAAATGTGGAAGTCCCACCCCGGACAGTGATAGAAAAATACCCCATGTCACATACAGGGACTTGATATTAAACCCAGTAACGGTCCACATGGAGATTATCGACAATCCGAGAAAGCATCCAAATATGCCCGAGGCATCTATAAGAAAGTGAAATAGCAGTATGTAGAATAGTAAAGCAACAGATAGAGTACCGACGTCCATTGTTCCAAATACAAATTAAAGTACCAAAAATCCTTGAACAGAGAAAAATGCTAATCATGTGAGGAGTGTGATATGTCCAAAATATAAAAAGACCATCAAACCATATCAATAAACCAGCAACATAGACTAGCATCACTAGTTTTGAAGGCAGAGTGATAAAAATTAATCATTTTTTTTCACAAGAGAAAAAACGATGTTTTGAATATATTATATGAAGTAAAACAATCCATGAAGTCATTAAATTTTCACATCTGAAGATTGGAACCCAAATATCCATCCAGAAAAGTGGAAGTCCCACCGCAGACAATGATAGAAAAATACCCCATGTCACATATAGGGACATGATATAAAACCCCGTAACGGTCCACATGGAGATTATCGACAAATCTGAGAAAGCATCCAAATATGCCCGAGGCATCTATAAGAAAGTGAAATAGCAGTATGTAGAATAGTAAAGCAATATATAGAGTACCGACGTCCATTGTTCCAATTACGACGCAATTCCTATGTAATGTGGTCCGACGTTTTGGACGTCAGCATTTATTTACTTCTGCAATTGCAAAGAAAAAGCAGTTTCAAAGGCTACCTCACTAATCTTCAGGCTTCGTCTGTAGTTTATAAAATAAATAATAGTAACAATGAAATTATTTAGGTCCCCAGTGGAGTCGCCACTATGTTATCACTCAGATTTTCCTTGAAGTTGTTGAAAGAGGAAAGGGGTCCGAGGTAACCACAAACCAATCTTTTAGGTACAGAATCTAGCCAATCTGTACCCAGAGAGGGCTCTCTCTATAAAATTTAGCTTTGTTTTAGAAAATTTAGGCTAGTTATAAAGTCCAGGGGTTTTATTTGAATTTGGGTGGTGTAATTCGATAGCTAAGGGCAAGATTGAGTAATTCAGGCCATTGGGCAATGGAGTAAAAAAAATGGCTTCACTGGATTAAGTTTATCAACGAAAGATGGTTTTATAGGGAAAGATAGTCAAACATGGAAACAATTATAAATCTTAAAAGAATGAAATGGATTTAAAATGGATGAAAGGCAATTAAGAATCTTTCAACACATTCAAAGAGAGAAAAATGAGTGATTATCAATAAAGAGCATTTAAGTATTCTTTACTAAATAATCAAAATGCTTAAACTAGTAAAACAGGAGCAATTAAGAATTCACTGTTTATAACTATTTTAGAAGAAAACATTTAGAATAATAATGATTAAAACCAGATTACACTTAAGTACCTTCTGATTTACTCCTTTTCATTAATTATTCAGAAATGAAACACAGTGATATAATAAACAAATATAAAAACTTAAAACACAAGATATAAATGACTTATTGATCCGTAGTTTGACACATGAATCCTGTAAAAATTCTCTAGCATCAATTAATCATCCAGCAAGCCGCAAAGAAATTTCTCCAACAACACTTTATTCCAAAAAAGTCAATGTTACTGCAAAGTATATGAATCCACACTTACTACTCAAATTGATGGAGTATTTATACAAAAAATCATACAAAATATCTGATAACAAATTGAGATATTATCTAGGATAACTAATAAGTATTTTAGAACAATATAGAGACAGATGGTCTCGTAGATAAGAAAAATGATAACTGATGTTGTGCTGTTTCCTTCTTTTAAAAATGTGCTGGAGGCAGGCCCTATATCTTGGCTTTTTTCTGTCCTCTTTAGTAATTCTATGTTGATTATTTTGTTTCACTGATACTCTTTAACTGCTTTGATACTCTTTGACCTTTTTTCATCCTTTTATCCTTTTTATCATGATATACTGTGGTAAATAGGCAAAAATTTATGCAAGGATAATTTTTTACAAAAGTTCCATCATTTCTTCCCACCATTGAACTTCTGGCACTCTGGTCCTTTGCAACTTTCTTAGTGTTTCATCAGCCTTAGTATATCTGAAGAAATTAGGCTGATTTGGGAACAAATGATTTACTTCACGCTCAAGATAAAATAAATTCTCCAATCTGTCATGAAGGTTTTTCCTTGTAGGCAATGCTGCTGTTGATGAACTAGTTGAAGAACTAGCTTGATTATCAACATATTTGTCCAATTTTTCAACATACCTATCAAGGTCCATTAGCTTATCTTCTGCAACTATAGGACTGGGAAATCCTCTATTTAACAAAATATTCAATCTTTCTCTAAAGGCAATGATTTCTTCTTGCATATCTGAGCACCTTCGTTCTAAATTCTGTACCAGAGTTCTTTTAGTAAAAACTCTCTTTATTTCCAGAATTGTTCCGGTCCTATCCTGAATACCAATTTCTGCAAGTTGATTCTTAGTCCGAGTATTCAAAAAATGTATAAGTCTATTGGCCTCTTCTGGCATATTTCCCAACTCTTGTCTTGATCTCTCAATCTCATCCAGAGCCAATTTAACTAAATTATTCTGTTCATCCATTATTTGAATTGAGGACCAAACATCCTTTATTGATTGAATGATATTATCCCAAAGAATTTCATTTATTTCTTTTAAAGGTTTCTCCAATGTGAGATCCTTTTCCAATGCTTTGACTGTTTTTTCTAATTTTTTCACTTATCTTGTTTTATCAGCAACACTCATTTTTGAAAGATCATATTTATGTTCTAGAGTGGCCAATTGTTCATTTGTTTTGTGAAGCTCTATGGCCTGAAGTTTCATATCTTCCATTGACTTTGTTAATTCATCAGTGTTCAAATTTGCAGTGTTTCTCTGTGACAATTCTGCTGGCTGACCTGTTGTTGCTGTACCTGTCACTACTCCTGCTGTAGATACTGGAATATTTTCCTGCTTATCTTTTAATGCATTCTCAAGATATTTTTCAGTTGCAGTAAGTTGCTCATTCAATTTTAAGAGCAAATCCATTAGTTCTTCCTCAGAATTTTGTTTGATGATTTCTGCAGTCTGTGGATGTCTTGAGGCCGGTAACTTTAATTGTTTTCTCAGAGCTGCAATATCATCATCTTTTCTCTTGATCAAAGCTTTAATACCTTTCACATCTTTAGGATTATGACCCAAACCAATGATTATTTCCTCTAAAGTTTTGATTCTATTATCCTTAGCCTGGGAGGAGGCTTTTTCAAGCTGCAACTGTGTATTAGTATTATCCAAAGAATCCCGCAACTTATGGGTCATCATTGATTTATCCGTCAGAGTAGAATAAATCATCTCACCTGTTTGCTTGTGTAGCTCAATTTGATCTAAAGGATGGATATCCTTTGCTAAGACTTAAAAATTAGTCCTAACGTAATCTGCAGCTGTCTGAGGTTGCTGCACCTTGGGCTTGAAATGGCTCATTAACATCTTACCCTGTTGGATGTCATAAGCTGACATCAATCTTTTTTTATTTTTTAGAGCCATCTTCAAATATTGGTTGTACACTTGAAGTCTAAGTGGATCGTTCCTGGCCTTTATATTGATGAATGTTCTTTTGATGTCCCAGGCAGTTTTTAATGGAGGTTTGAAAGAAGATATTTCCGCACTTTGTTGCCTCTGTATTTCCTGTTTTTGAAAATTAGTGGATGTCCCACTACCTGTACCTATTTGCTGACTGTCTTCTCTTCCCTGGCTGTCAGGGATTTCCTGAAATGATTCATCTTCTGGAAGGGGAGTTAATTTCTGCCTTTTAACATCTTGCTGTTTAGAAGAGCCACCAATAGGAGTAGTTGTTTTAGCCTCTCTCTTTTTGCCCTTTTCTATATTCAGAGGAGTTTGTAAAATAGAAATTTCTGGCTCATTGATTTGAGTAGGAGGAATTTGCCCTTGACCTTGTTCTTTAGAAGTCTCTGGTTGCTCTGTCATTATGAATTTTTCAATTATTTGTATATCAGGCTCCTTTTCTTTTCCTTTAGATTCTACTGCTACTGTACTAATCTCCTGCAAATTTTGTTGTAAAGTCCTAGCTGAAGAAGATCCCTGCACCTGTCCAAAAGATTCTAGGTCAAGTATCTTTTCAAGATCTTTCATTACATTCTCAACATTGACCTGCTCACTATCTTTTTCAACCAATGTCCCTTTTGTCCATTCATCCATATTAGCATATTGTTCTATTTCTGGGATTCTTTGATGGATGTATGGTGACAGTTTATTTTTCATTCTTCTATCACAGATAAAGTTGTTTGGATCATAAGGCACCCAATAGAAACTCTTTTGTAGTCTGAGATAGTCTTCTAAAATCCTTTCGGCTTCCTTTCTAGCTTCCCTAGAGTTACAAATGAAGGGACCTAATTGGCTCTTGATCCTGAGTTGAGCCTTTTTCTTTGCATTGCAAAAATGAATTATATCTGAATTATTCATCTGCATGAAATATTCTAATGCAAAGAGTCTCATTGGGACATACTTGGGCAGTTTGAATGGGCATAATTCACATCCATATATCCTGATCTATGTGTAGTTTTGATATAGGTACTAGTCACCTATCTTGTACTGCTTTGAGAGCTGAAGGATTTTCTTGATTTCATTGTTAATTCTAGGAGGAGAGACTCCTATCAACAAGGTAGTTGCAGGACGAAAAAAAATGTCGACAAACTCATTATAGGAATAAGGAGAATCAGAGGAATTGTGAGTAATGGCACACCAAAAGATGACTGACCTAGGATTCCCTTTGGCATCAAGTTTCTTAACATAAAAAGGGAAATTTTCAGACTGAAAGTAAATCATGAGATGATATATGACAGAAGAATACTTAAATAATCTCTCATTCTCAAATCTCATGAACTGATCATGGATTTTGTTAGCAATATAAGATGCAAAATCGTACTTGATAGCAGGAGGCTGTCTAGGGGTAAAAATGGATAATAATACTAGGGTTAACTGATCAACATACTCACTAGTATTGAAGCCCATTATGGAAGATATCATGTTTAAAATAAGTCTACCCTCATCAATAAAGAAAGTATAACCATAAGGGGGAGGGTTTTTAGGCTGATGCTCTGGTAACATGAAGGTTTGGCATAGGCGGTTTAACTCTTCATGGGATAACTTAGTATATTTCTCAAGTAATTCATCCATGGACAGGGGAGTGAGAGCTTGACCAGGTTGGAATTGTAGCATTTCATTTATGGACTGAGCAGTTATTGGGAAAAGGACATTTTGACTCGGGGATAAAACTGCTCGTTGGTTGGGATCATAATTTGCGTAGCAATAATGGATTAACTCAGGAAAAATATGGATTGAGGGGAGAAGGTACATAGGAAGATTTGATTCCCAAAGTCCAAAGATGTCAAAACCATTCAAATAATTGTCTCTACAGTGGCAAAATATTCGAAGAGGATTCTCACTGAGAAGCAAGTCCTTAATTTGAAAATCCATATCGGCTAAAGGAAAATAATCCAAGTCCTTGTGAGGGGCATTGATGGGCACGACATTCAGAGCTACAGGAACTTCCATTTCTAGTTCTTGTGGATTCAGAAATGGAATTTTGGGGTTTTTGTGGAAAAGGGGCACAATTACCAGTTTTGGGAATATAATTGCAGTTCTGGGAACGAAAAAGACCAAACTGAACTTCTTTTTAGACCTTAGTGCAGAATTAAAACTAAAACCAGGATTTTTTACAGAGTTTAGCGGGGAATTGGAATAAATACCTGTTTACAGGAAATGAAACGTGTTTAAACAGGCACTGGTTATGACAGAAGAACCCTGATATACTCGACTTCAATTCTCTTCAGCAAGGTAACGGTCAGCAAGCATTAATAGTTGGTTTTTGAAGTTTGTTGCATGGAAGACTGGCTAGCGCACAGAACAATGAAAATGACGCAGACGCAATTTGTTTTATTTACAAAGTCAAAAGGGTGGCGGGTTAAGATTGATGACGTCATCATGTACGATGGTTTCGTCACAGAGGGATAGGAGCGGATCTTTGTTTGGGCCGCTCGCGCAGTGGAAATCCAGACCTGAAAAAGATTAGGGAAAATTTGATAAGAAATTCGCGTCACAACTCTCCCTCTGTACGCCAACCCAACTTCGGACCCGAAAAAGATTAGGGCAGAATTCATTTGGTTTTCGCGTCACAAAATTGGCCGACGTCAACAGGCTATTTTGGAACGCGAATTTGGTTTGAATTATGGTTTATCGTCGTTTGAAGTCCGGCAGGCTCGACTTAAGAACAATTTTGTTTGATCCCATCTTATAAAATTTGTGTTGGTTTTCTTTGATAATACACATATTTATAATAAATCATGGGAATACCACACTAGCAAAACATGTGGAAAAGTTATATAAATTATTGAGAAAAATCATTTTTATGTAAAAATATCCAAATGTGCTTTTGGGAAATAAGAATTCGAGTATTTGGTTGATATTGTTTTAAAGGAAGGAGTGAAGTTGGAGCCTCAAAAGATGCAAGCTATTACAAAATGACCTATTCCTAAGAAAATCAAGGTTCTTAGAAGATTTTTTAGACTTACATGATATGATTGATAATTTGTTAAGAATTATGCATGCATTTCAAGTCCACTCACATATCTCTTGAAGAAAATATCATTTATATGGAATGATGAGGCTACTTTGGCATTCTCTTTTTTAATGGATGCCATGTCTTCTACACCAACATCGGTTGCACCTACTTTTGGTAAAACATTCATAGTAGAGTGTGAGGCACTAGGACAAGGAATTTACGTAACATTAGCACAATAAGGGATATCATTGGCTTTTAAAAGCAAGGAATTCAAAGAAAATATTTGGTGAAATCTACGTATGAAAAATAAATGGAAGCAATATTACATGCAATAAAAAATGGGGATAGTATATCACTGGGAGGTACTTTAAAGTCAAGATATAACATGATAGCATAAATTATTTTTTGAAGCTATGAATTTCATTGGAAGATTAACAAAAATGAGGAGAAAAAATGCAGAGTTTTAATTTTGAGATAATCTGCAAAAAGGGTAAGGAAAATTTAGTACATGATGCTCTTTCTAAAATAGAAGAGGCCTCAAATTTATATCCAATTACATTTTCTATTTCTAGGTGGCTAGAAGAAGCTTGCCATAATGGAAAAATGAAAATAGTACTAAACAAAAACTAAAATTTATAAAGGATGGGATGAACTCTATGGAGCATTTGGAGTGAAAGAGAGATATACTTTGGTGCAAATGTAGAATATTTTTATGCACGCAAGCATATTTGAATAAACAAATATTAAGGGAGTCCCATGTCTCTCCGATGGTAGGACGCAGGGTTCCTTAAAACATCTCAAAGGATCAAAAAATATATTTTTGGAAGGAATGAAGAAAGATATTCAAAATTTTGTAAGAGAAGGTTAGGTTTGAATAATAAATAAAAGAGAGATAGTAAAATCTCTAGGGTTACTTCAACCATTCCACATACATATTCAAAGACTAGAAGATATATCAATAGAATTTATTACAGGGTTACTGAAATATAAAGGTAAGTATTACATTTTTGTGGTCATTTATATAGACAAATTTGTAGATTTTTTTTGTAGAGCTCAAAGTACATAAACAACAAGCCAAGTGGCAAAAGTGTCCGTGAAAGAAATTCATAGTCTTCATGGTTTTCCTAAAGTAATAGTAACAAGAAAATTTTGGAAATAATTATTTAATATGAGTGGAGAAACACTAGCTGCCATGAGTTCTACATATCAAACACAATCAAATGGTCAAACAAAAATAGTTAAAAAATGCTTTTAAGGTTATCTACAATGTTACTCTTTAGAAAAGCAATCTTAATGGATGAAGTGGGTTCCTCAAGGAAGAATGGTAATATGATACTATCATACTACCTATCACACATCTACTAAAATTTCCCCATTTAAGGCCCTTTATGGATATCCAACTCCTAGTATCTCATACTTTTGCAAGATAAGTCCAAAGTATAGGAAACAGAGTCACATATGGAAAATACTAAAGAAAATTTGAAAATTATTATGGAAAACCTTCAAATGACATGAAACATGATAAAAAAACAAGGGGAACAACATTGAAGTGAAAGATAATTTGAGGAGGGTAATTGGGTATTTTTTAGATTATAGCATTATAAGAAATCTTCATTCAAGAAAAAGAAGAATAAAGAATTAGCTCAAAAATGCAATGTGGAAAAAGTCGAAGTCGGGATTAAATCGGCAAGGGTCCAAAATTTGAAATACTCGATAAAGTCGGGAGTTTTTTGAAAAAGTCGGCAAAAAGTCGGCAAAACTAAAAAATAAAAAATATTCATTTTTGGAAAAAATCCCGATTTTTTCAAAAAAAATTAAAAAATTATTAAAGAAACTACCTCACTCAAGATTTTTTCGAAAAATTCGGCAAAAATTCGGGACTTTGAGGATAAAATCGCGACTTTTTCAGGGATGAAAAAGTCGGCAAAAAGTCGGCCAATAAAGTCGGCACCGGGAAAAATTCGGGATTTTTTCAAAAAGTCGGGACTTTTTGCCGACTTTTTCCACACTGCAAAACTGTTATGGCCCTAAATAATTATTCATAGGATTTCACAAGTGGTATAGAAGTTATATTTTCCTTCTTCTTGCATTCATAAGGTTTTTCATGTATCTTGCCTAAAAAAAGGTTTTGGGAAAAAATATGCCAATGTAAATAGAACTTCCAAAATTAGATGAAGAATGAAAGTTGATTCTTGAACCACAAAAAGTTATAGATAAACATTCCGTATCTCTTTGACATATAACCATTATGAAGTACCTAATCAAGTGGAAGAATATTCCTCTAGAAGAAGGTACATGGTAAAATGATCAATTCGTGATGAAATACCCATGGCTAAAGGGTTTGTTTGAAGTTTTGACAAAGGTTTTGTTATATGTTTTATATAACGTGCAGCGGAATAGTTTTATTGTTTGTTAAGGTCCCACATAGTGATCAAATTTGAAGGGCAGGTCCGAATTTCAATTAGAAGGGAATATATCTATGTCGCCCTTCCATAATGAAAATCTTAAAAAAAAAAACTTTTCAATTGACCACAATAAATTATTTTTACATTTCATTTTCAGAAAGACAAAACCATAAATCTTTATATTAACAAAAGACTGTTACATATACAACAATGAAGAAGGATCCATCTTTCATTGCTTAAATATCTCATTGGCAATGTCAACATAAGTCTTGAAGACACTATTATAAGAGTTTGGATACATACCACCGGGATATAGGAGATTCTTCTGTGTCAGATTGTGGAATGTAATTTTGACTTTGTCTCACAAGGAGCAGCAGCATGGAGGTCTGGATTTTTCTTATAGAACTTTATTATTATTATTTGAAACGTTGTTTATATATATGAATACAACAATGAAATTATGAGCATGGTGGACAATTAGTCAAGCTCATGATGCCAAACAATGATGATGTAAGTTTGGAATTTAACATTTTTACATGTTAAAGACAAATAGTCAAAATCACTGACAACTTAGTATGCCATAATTAATAATCATTCCCCGTTCACTTTTGTTAATAGGTTTATGTCACACGATGATGCAGGGGCATTAGGCACTAGCCAGCAATGTAGGAGGTTTTGTCCACATGTTGTGGCTAGGAGGGTTCGAAAACATTTGAGTTGTAACAACTAGGTGTCAATACCCCAGCTGACTGTATTACTTAGACTAGTTAGAGTTGTAGGAGTCGAACAGTTTCAGTTAGTTGAATTATTATAATTAGACCTTTTGATTTCTAGAACGGTCCTCTCAGAGGAACCAAAGAGCCATATGTTATGTATATAAATTGTAATTCCTTGGATGAATAAAAGTAGAGAGGGAAGAGGAGAGTAGAGAGGGGATTTCTGCAATAAACCTTTGTGTGTGAACAATTGTTTCCAGTTAAATGATTTCCAAGATTAGTTGCCATTGAATTATCTCGAACTGCTAATTGTGAAGAATTGTTTAACTGTGAGGTGATTGGGTACTGATAATTCCATTCTTCTGTCTTTGAATTCCCGTAAATTGTTGGATAACCCTGTGAACTCACCCCACTCGAAGGCGAGGTCTGTGTAGAGAACTGGGGTCATGAACACTGTTTAAATATAAAAATCCCGCTTAATAAAGAGACAAGATTGTTGTGCTTTCGGAACCTGACCCGAGGATTGGACATGAGTTAACAAACAAAAGGATAGCAGAACCAGACTTGTACCCGTGGTCAAGCCCTGTACCAAAACCACGAGCAGAATCACAAAAGCGGGTTGCCCATATCGCACCGCTTTTGTGGATTAGGCAGTATTTCCTATTCGCAAGCGATTCCATAGGGAATGCGACATGTGGCAAAGTGACCCCCGGAAAACCACCGTTTAACCCGCGCCATCGCACGTTAAAGCCTGACGTTGGAAGCCGAGCGAAATTGCCAAGAGTCGTTGATTTGGAGAAGGGCCATCGGACGGTGGTCGCACGTTGAACTTGCTCGGAGGTTAACTAAGGTGTGCGGAGGATAGCCAGGTATGATACGAGTGTTTGATTGGTTATTGATATATATAGGTGGGGCCGGAGTATAATGAAATTTTTTAATTAAACGATTGGCGGATAATTAGCATAAGTCTGGAGCGTGATTGTTGTAAGGTTGGGTGGTGAAATATAGAGCCGAAAGTTCATTACAAGTTATTTATTTAAAAAGAAACGTGAGTATAAATACAAAGTGTTGAAAGTTAAACATTGGTTATAAGGCTTGGAGATAATATAAAGTCGGGAATATAAATTAAAGTCCAACCATTGTGGATAGTATTTATTTATCAAATTCTACGAATTTGATAAATAAACCCGAAGAAAGAATAAGTCAATTAAGACTCGGGCTGGAGGAAAAGAACCGGGGTAAACCAAGGGAAAATTCTGACAGAGCGATTGTAGACACACTAGCTCTCCTTAGGGGTCCAATTTCAGTTTTTTTGCGTCACACGATGATCTCTCTTCTCTAGCATTTACTTGTATTGAAGATCACTATTCTAGGAATAAGGAGTTATTTTCTCCAAAAATAACCCTAGCCAAACATTGACAATGCATCAAGGATATCTTTTTATGCTTCATAAGTACATATGTTCTACTTCTAAATCATGTCTTGGAAGTGGTTGTTTTGCTGGAAATTATTCACCAGTTGGTTTCATACCAAAGTCTTTTTCACATTTTCAGCATCCAATACATGAAAAAGATAATGGTTTAAAACAACATAAATATTTGAAATTTCTCAAGAATTTTCTGGCACACTTTGAATATGAATTTTGAAGTCAAGTGTATGATGTTGTATAGGATCAAGTGTCATTTTGAATACCAAATGTTTCACAAGAAACTTCTCAACATGCTACCCTGCAGTAAGGATGAAATGACAATATTGCATCAACTATTTCCATAATAAAAGTGCACCTTGGCCACAAGACTAAACAACTACAAATGTTGTAGATCTAACAAGACCACATAATCAAATGTATTCCACAAGGTCAATACTGTATGAAAAATGAAAAGGAGTTTGCAACCAAAAATACCTTAGGCAACTAATTATATTAGATACACCAAACCATCAGCAAAAAGGAAAACCAGCCTACTTGGCCCCAATATTTTCAACTGGGTCCTCTAATTCAACCAATAAAAATGCCAAAACCATAGCATTGAGATACATTTCATTACACTGTCAATAACAATAAAATTTGACTCAGCCATAACCCTTTCCTTTTATTGTTGTGAAAAGCTTTATGCATTACTCTAATGTGACTAGTCCATAGGCCAAGTAGACCACTGGGTAACAAATATGTTTCCTTTCACCTTTGAGTTTTCAAATTATGCCTACCAAATATAAGACATTTAAGAGGGGGAACTAATACAACGTTAAAAAGAAAACCAAAGCACACATCTACAAATTACCTCCTTAGCTACTGTCACACCATCATTAACTATTTTTGGAGAACCATGCTTGCTCTCCAAGACAACATTTTTCCCTTCACCCCAAGGGTGACTCCAACAAGATCAGCAAGTTTGTTCACACCGCCTACAAGACAAATTGACAATTCTTTCAGTAAGTGTGCAATTGAATTTCAGACCATATGCCAAAACAACCTTCCATGAAAAATTAAAATGACACATTAAAATCGAATATAAGTGGACAAGGAAAGATCCACCGCAGTGAAGTTTCACGTGCAGGTGACCTTCCTTTAAACATAATTTTTTCTCTGACCTGCAATTTTTTTGTCACTGAGCCATCCTTGTTGAAGTACAACTCCTTTTCCATAGCTCTTGTATTAACTACCTTCTCTCTATCGTGTAATCTCAGAGTCCCTCTTCTGCTTGAGCGATTAAATGAAATGGGTGAAAAAACTGAAAGAGAAGACAATTGTCTGCCATAATTATCAAAAATTGCACCCAACTTCTTCCCCTTTCCATTGTTACCCAATGAGGTAGATGTGGCAATTATTGTCATACTGCCAAAAGCAGAGGCCATCTTCTCTTATGCTGAATATAGAATTACAAGATCTTCATATTAGTATGAACCTTAAAAAACATGACTCCCATTGCTAAAAACCACTTTTAAGTTGTAACAGGCAAACTAAACAACTATCGCAACTTTTGGCAACTTTTGGAGCATTAAGAGAGAAAAAACCAAAGAGAAATACAACCACAATCCTCATTTTAATGAGACCGGTCTATATATTTGCATTAAGATAATAGAAATAAATCACGACTATATTAAGGCCAGCACAAAACAATCTTTAACCAGTGTCTCTAGCGGCCTTCAGGTTGCCATGCTAGAGGTTTCATATTTTTAATTTAAATTCTTGACCTCTCGTGCCCATCTATGAATGCATCCAATGGGATATCTACATCAAATGCTCCTTTATATCCCAAAAAACAAATTCCCTACTACAAGAGCACCAATATTGATGGATCACCCCACACCATCCCACCCACTAGAAATGGTGAAAAAGGAAACCCGAGAAAACTTCTGAAATATCTCAAGATGACTATATGGGTGGTTCTTATGAATCAACCAACCATTCAAAACATGCTCATCAATCCAAACCATGAGTATTATGTGACAATATTCAAGCAGGCACTGAATCGGATTTCTGAAGCTATGTTAGAGAAACCCTAAACTCTCACCGAAAATAGGTGAAATGTGGCACCACTCAGAGATTGACATGTGCCAATTGGTACAAGTGGTAGAAAATTGGCATGCTCAAACAACGAGGTGATGCAAGAATGACATGAGGGAGAAAATATCAGAAAAGCCCCAAATATGGAGAACTAAAGCTCATCACCAACCTGAGATTGACAACTTTACATGATGTAACCTATGAAATCGTAAATGGAGAAATCATAGTAACAATAAAGTAACCTATGTAACAATAAATTCGGATTCATCCTAAGAGTGGTAATGGGAGAAATCATAGTGAACAACAGGAAACATGCATAGTTGCTTACAATCAAATAGATGAAAAAACACATACAAAAAACCTAGATAATAATCGTGCACAAGCTTAATATTGAATTATGAACCGTAAAGGAACTTACAAAATGTCAAGCGCACAAGCAAAAATATCCTGGACATGACCCTGGTTGACAAGTTGTATTGCTCATGATGCAAGAGGATTTGTACCTGCACTGCTAAGTCAATCAAAATCCATCATTATCTATACAATAAATACAAGTAATTGATGTAGTATTTTTTACTCTAAGATGCATTCTTATGATAATGTTAGAACATATGTTGGAAATGTCAAAACATACCTGAATAAGCTCCTCTTCGTTTCAAGAACAATTTATTGGAGTCACATGAACTTGGAACAAGCCTCCCACGATCTGAAAGAGTAGCAACTAAGTCAAAAGTGACTTTTTTGTTGCTACGCTGGATCAAGGGAGGTTTGCTCCAAGATTAAATCGCTCCAATAAATTATTCTCTACTAAACAGGGCCAACCACGTGAAGGTGGAAGCTCTTATGGCCCCTCCCCCCTCCCCCCCTCACATCACTCTCAATTTCCCAATACCCAATCTATATTTCATTTTTTACTTTCATGAGCATAAAAAAAAATATTCAATAACTAATAAAAAAACAATTCAACAAAAAGTACGCAAGGAAACATTGCAATTAATGCTTGACATAAAAATAGTATTATAAATGAGTTTTTTATATAACGCAAAAAACGTTCCAAGTATGGTAACGTTTGTCTTATAATAATACAATATTTTACATTATCGAAATTTATTTTTCTTTTTCCTATTTTTAAAGCTCATAATTACATTATCAATATCATCATGCTCTGCTCTTGTTTCGTGCCTTTCGACCCGCACTACTGACCTAGTTGCGTAGTCAGGATGTCTGGTCTCATCCAGTGATGGGGCATCGCCTACAAAAACAGATAATATTAAATTTTAATTGTCAGTTTTTAAATATCATTGAACTAGTTCGGTAATATTAATAAAAAAAATTGCAATGAGATTATTTACCTGGTGCACCAGTTGTCGCCACTGGACTAGTTGCGTAGTCACGATGTCTAGTCTCATCCAGTGACGGGGCATCGCCTACAAAAACAGATAATATTAAATTTTAATTGTCAGTTTTTAAATATCATTGAACTAGTTCGATAATATTAATAAAAAAAATTGCAATGAGATTATTTACCTGGTGCACCAGTTGTCGCCGTTGGGACTGTTGCCCTGTCTTCCTCTTTGGTGGTAAGATCCTCAAGGGAAACATTCTCTGTCATTTAAACAAAAAACGTTATAAGGACAACCATCAAGGTATAATTAGAAAAAATTATAAGTGGAAATTAATTACCGTCACAGCCCTCACTGATAGTAGCATTGTCGGCCTGGTCCCTACTATAATGATCAGGTTGCACATGAGGATCATCTACATTTGGCTCTAAAACTAGGTTATTTGCGTCGTCGGTAGTGTTAATCCCCTGATTTAAAAAAATTTGTTAGAAATTAAATTTATGGATGAAAACAAACATATCGAAAGGTTAATGTTTTACCTTATGCAACGTTCAACTATGGCTTGATAGTCGAAATGGAAAGCGATATTTTTATCTTCCTCTATAGTTTATGTTCCGAAGTCATCACCCTACATTACATATGATTGTGTATTTTTAATCATATTTGATAGGATTACAAAAACGTTGGAAGGCGATACAATTAATTATAAGATGTTTAGCTACTTAATTACAATTTTTGCGGCCAATTTCAAGTAGCCGCCCTGGCCTAGCTTGTGATGGCCCTTTTTTTCAATCCTAGCTTTGGTTGCCTTTGAGGTGTCAGGCAACCTAGCATCAAAAGATTAAAGTCAGATATGACGTAGCACACTTTTATTTTACACATAGAGAAAATTAAAGCTATTGAATTAAAGTTGTAATTTACCTTGCGGGTCCAGTTGGCATTTTTCCTTCTTTCTTTGCCCTTTTCTCTTTTCCGTCATGGATGAGTGCTCTCCACTCACTCTTTGGAACTATGAGAGGATGCTCATATCTAGGGTTAAATTGTAATTGTGTCCTATAGGTGTCCCTGGTATATTTCAAATATTTGTCGGCTACCCGAGCCACCACTGTTCTGTCAAATGTGCCAACCCCAAAAAGGGCTTCTAGATAATCTAGAAGTTCTTTTTTCAGGTTGGAACTCTGGGAATTCCACCCTATGCGTATGGTTGGGCCAAAAATTACCAACGCATGGCTCTCAAGATACCTATAGAACTCATTGTTTCCTACACAGAAAAAAAAAGACGATATTATCACTAATTTAAAAATAAAAATCATGATAAATATGTTTTAGATAAAGTACATGAAATAGTTAAAATATTAAAATTTACCTGGGAGTTGTACATGCTTTATAGGGACACCTTCATCGTTCACCAACAACGTGCCATTAATGGTCCTTGTGGAGCTGACACATGTAGCTCCAGGAAATGCAATAATGTAGTTGGCCATATCAACCTCATCATTGCCAACACGTTCAGCGGTTGGCTGGGTGTTTGCTTGGGCAGGGTGTGTTTCTTGGCTGGCACCTAAAGGAGTAGAAGGTGTACGAGAGGGTTGTTGGGAAATCTCTTGCCCTTGTGTCCCACTACCGCCAACACCAGATTCAGCAAGTGCCAGAAAACGCTAGATACAAAAGAACTTTTTGTTAGTTTAGTCAATGTAAAAATTAAAAATCAAACTATCACAATTCATC
The DNA here is from genome assembly GCA_034641835.2 of Pinus albicaulis. Classification (NCBI taxonomy): domain Eukaryota; kingdom Viridiplantae; phylum Streptophyta; class Pinopsida; order Pinales; family Pinaceae; genus Pinus; species Pinus albicaulis. The sequence goes on from JAXQQM020078859.1 coordinate 68,478, forward strand.
TCATGCAGAACAAAAAAAAATATCCTTTTGACTTTTTATTATTACCTGATATCTTTCTAGCTGCCTCATAAGATGTTGTATCCTCTCTTCTGTTTCAGGTGTTTGAGGCGCGTCTATCAAAGTATTAAATTCCAACCTTGCATCTCGTGCCTTTTTTTGCAACAAGAACACTGGAGATAGGGATGAAGAAAGCTCTTCCTCAAAGAGGGAATCATCAGGTGTACCATGGCTAGGTGTTTGCATATTTGAACAAAATTAATATTATTTCAATTATGTAAATAACTAAAATACCCGAAGATAGAGCAATGCTGGCACTTTACATGTTCTTCCGCTGGCCTCTTTCTGCGATCATCCCGTCTCGGGGTTGTTCCTGCACTGCTTTGATCAGTCTGCCACATTGCAATAAAATTATAAATGTAAAAACTTGAAAACAATATCTAACTTGAAAACACAAAATGAAAAATGAAATAATTTCTAATAAGACACCGGACGACAGAGTTAGAGTTTCAAATATGCCTTGCATGGAATTCAGTCCTGGAAACATGTCATTGCACATTAAGGCACCCAAACAAGAGACGAGTTGACAATGAAGACCTTATTGAATATATTGTTGGAGCAACTTCTAGTAAACTTGTTGTGAATACCTTGAGGACATTTTTGGAGCAACATTGTTGAAGTTGATGGTATAGTATTGTTGGAGACGATCTTGAAGGGCCTTGAAGTGAAGCTTTTGGAGCAACTATTGAAAAATCCTTAGAGCATTTAATTAAGGAACTTTCTATCTTCCATCACCTTTTTCCTTTCAATATCCTTTAAACGATTTTGTTGATATTTAATGTTTGAAATCACGTTATAATTCCTTGATTATATGTGTTTGGGGACTTTCCCTTTGAAATTACCCAAAAATACCCCGGCAATTTTATCTTCAGGATGCATGTCTGACCCTATTGTTCAATATTTTGATTGATAGTAGTAAACATAGAGAGTTAGGGGGCTCTTGACTTGGTTTGGTTGGGCCATTAGATCCCTAACATCTACTAGGGAGAACCCCCCTTGAGTTGGAAGAGAGCTAGCCCGAAGTGAAAAGAGGTTGGTGAGGTGACAATGGGGCTATTGAATTACACATGGTATCACACTTTAGCTTTAGGACTTTATCTTGAGAAGTGCGAGATTTTGCTATATCAATTCTCAAATTGTTTACAACACTATTGTTAAAAACTAATAAGAAGTGATGTTTAGGGGTTTTTGGGTATAAGAAACAATACCATTTAAAACTAGGGTTCTCATTCCTTGGCATTCCTTCACCTAGGCCTAGGGGCACACTAGAATAATTTCACACTAAACCATGCAAACTTAAAAGTAACTTAACAGATCCATAAATTAATAATAATCATAATTCCTAATTTCCTATTGTACGATATGATGCAAATTATTCAAACATGAAGCAATGAAGACATGCAATGTCCGAATTTCAAGATTGATGAACCAATACAAGAAGTTAGAAACTACAACTTTGATTCAATACTCCGTGTCCTAACTCCAGGAAGGAATCTAGTTTGTAGTACAGAACATGCATCATGTATAATCAATTCTTAATTGACAACAACTAAAGGTCATCTACCTCATCAATTCCTTCCCATTTTGTGTTTTTATGTTATATTCCTTATAAAAGTGTCAAATTTCTCTCAAAGTAAGCAACCACTGAATAAAATAAGAAATAGTTGAGATATGATTGAGAAAGGGTCATTTATTTCTTGAAAGGATCTTCACAATTTCTTTGGTTGTTTTTCATCTCAAGAAACAAGAAATGACCTAAGAAACTATCGTGATGTAATATAGGAAACAACACGGTGCAATGGCCATTTTCAAAGCCAAATGATGTCCATTGAGGACATGGCCTTTATTTGGTTCCTGTTTCATAGGAGTTTCGGGTAGAAATGGAACTTTGTTGTACCATTTCCAATAGTAAAAAGGGAAATCCTTCTTTTTCCATGGGAAATAATTTACCTTTCCTTTTTCAAGATAATCTAAATCACAAAAAATATGAACTATACTGCACACATTCTTGGATAATGTGAAAGTGGAAAGGAATACCCTACACAAGTGATGCACACATGTACATTTGAACACTAATAGATTTTTGTAGTTGAAATGCAATGCTTGTTTTCATTTAAATGTAGGGTTTTTAAAGCAGGGAGAAATAATGGCTGCCAAATTAATAAGCATTTCTTTGGGGAAAATTTAAATCTTGTATTGGGTGATGAAGATAATAGAGGGTATTGAATCTTGATTCTTGACATCTAGAGAGAACCCTACAGCCTAACACAATCCAATGGAATTGACCAAAAAAACCCAAATAGAGTCAACCCTACTATAGGAGGAAGGGTCTGCAGTAAGAACTTACCATTTTGCAAGAGCTGAGGGCGAATGTTGTTCTGCAAGAGCTGAGGGCGAACGCTGAGGGCGAATGCTGAGGGCAAAGGCTGTTCTGCAAGAGCTGAGGGCGAATGCAAGGCGAATGCTGTTCTGAAAGAGCTGAGGGGGAATCCAGGGTGAATGCTGTTCTGCAAGAGCTCAGGGCGAATGCTGAGGGCGAATGCTGTTCTGCAAGAGCTCAGGGCGAATGCTGAAGGCGAATGCTGTTCTGCAAGAGCTGAGGGCGAATGTTGAGGGCGAATGGTGTTCTGCAAGAGCGGAGGGTGAATGCGCGCGTGATATCAGACGTTAATGTAGCACACATGTACATTTGAACACTAATAGATTTTTGTAGTTGAAATGCAATGCTTGTTTTCATTTAAATGTAGGGTTTTTAAAGTGGGGAGAAATAATGGCTGCCAAATTAATAAGCGTTTCTTTGGGAAAAATTTAAATCTTGTATTGGGTGATGAAGATAATAGAGGGTATTGAATCTTGATTCTTGACATCTAGAGAGAACCCTACAGCCTAACACAATCCAATGGAATTGACCAAAAAAACCCAAATAGAGTCAACCCTACTATAGGAGGAAGGGCCTGCAGTAAGAACTTACCATTTTGCAAGAGCTGAGGGTGAATGCTATTCTGCAAGAGCTGAGGGCGAATGCTCAGGGCGAATGCTAAGGGAAAATGATGTTCTACAAGAGCTGAGGGTGAATGCTAAGGGTGAATGCTATTATGCAAGAGCGGAGGGCGAATGCGCGCGTGATATCAGACGTTAATGTAGCTATTGCGACGGATATGAAACAATAAAATCAATTTTATGTAGTGCGCATATAAGTTTCGTATTTTTATTTAGCACGCATATAAGTGTCATTATACCAACGGTGGAAAATGTGTTGCTATTGCTACGAAGGCCTCCAAACGTCGCAATTGCGACACTTAGACATTGTGTCGCACTTGCGACGTTTGGAGGCAGTCGTCGCAATAACGACGCTTTGGGCCATAGTGTCGCAATTGCGACGTCTTCCTCCCAACATCGCAATTGCGACACTTTTCTAAGTGTCAGTATTGCGACAATTTTCTATAAACGTCGGTATAGTGATGGTTTCAGGCGGGATGGAAAAAAATTGGGGAAATTTCCGACATTTGGTCAAAAGCGTTGGAACCAAGAGTCGGAATTTCCGCCAAATGTAGTAGTGGAGGATCCTAAGGACGAGATTTAGAAGGTTGTGGAGCAACCACATGCAGCAGAGTAGATAGGAGGCAGAGTGCAGACACCCACTCAACCAGAATATTCCAGAGAGGGGAGAAAGATAACTAGAGAAGTTGATAGATTGTTGCAGGATGTAAAGGAGAATGTGGGAGCCCCCAAATCAGAACGCAGGTAGAGGGGGTCACCTTACATGTATACTAGTTACATGGATATCATGAAAAAGCTCATTGAGATAGATCCTTCTTCATTTGAGGCAGAAGTTTCTCAACCTGTTTGGGTTGATTCCATAGTGGAAGAATACAAGTCCATCATGAAGAACAATTTATGGGAGGTGGTTCCAAGACTAGAAGGGAAACTTAGTGGTTTGTTCTAGATGGATTTAGAAAGTGAAGCATGCAGCTGATGGGAGCAATGAGAAGTACATGGAAAAATTTGTGGCTAAAGGATTCTCTTAGATAGAGGGAGTGGACTATGAGGAAAATTTGTACCAATTGCAAGATATTCCTCAATCAGATCCATTCTAGCATTGGTCACACAATTGGGGTGGAAAATCCACCATATGGATGTGAAGACTGCCTTTCTCAATGATGTTGTCGAGGAGGGAATTTACATAGAGCATCAAAAATGATTTGAGACATATGATCAAGGGTCATGTTGAAAATGACACCAAGAAAGATTCTAATTTAATTTTCCCTTGAATTAAATTAGAAGAAAATTGTAATTCCACATCTCATGACAACTTGTATGAATAAATAAGTTAGTTTGACTTAGCTAGTTCAGTTATTTCAAGTTGAGGGTCTAACTTGAGTCATGTAGAGTGGTTCCTACTTTTTAGGAGCCTTGGTTGAGTTTATTTTGAGCTGTAATTAATTAGTTCAGTTTACATGAGTTAAAGTCACTTTAACTAGTTCCAACTGTTGGAGGAACTAGTGGAAGGTAAAAGTGTGGAAGTGGAACTTCAAACACATTCAATGATCAACCAGATAACTGATAAATCAGTCATAAATAAATCATGTATGTGTGATTTGAGATTTACCCAGTTGAGATTGGAGTTCAAAGAAAGTGTACTATTAGTTGTATAATCATCCAAATTGTACAGGTGATGCATGTAGTCATAGGAAGGCCTATGATGGATTGCACAGTATTTGATGGGGATTTCCCTAATTAATAGGGCGCTAATTCCCAAGGAAACAATGCAAGGAAATATGGACTTGGGTAGGCCAAAATTTGGTTAAGTATTGACCTATTTTTGTTTAGGAAACAATGGGACAAATAGAGATAGTGCAGAGGTTGCTCAAGCATGAGAAAAGCATTGTATTCTTCTCATATTTTTTGACTAATGCAATATACATATAACAGGGTTTTTAGCTATGGCTTTCCCTAGGAAATAAATTTGTAATGTGTTGATTGAATTATTTCTCTTGTATGCTTCATGATTTCACAATCGTTTAAATTGGTTTCCACAATTTGTAGAGTAGATTCAAGTCTATTATATTAGCAAATTACAATTAGCAGTTTGAATCTACAAAGAATTTAAAAAGATTTGGTTCATCATTTTACTATCATGTTTACAAGGATTCACGAAAAACGCTAGAACCAATAACTGATTTGGGCATATTTTTGGAGTACACTGATACATCTCACAACTATCAGGTGACCTACCATCTCACATGATGACAATTGTTTGTAGAGATGTGAATTTTGATAAAGAGAAGGCCATGAGATGTTCCCTTGAGAGGGAGCTTCAGTTTCATGTAGATGATGATATTTTAGCTCCAAAGGAAGAACCTCATAATGTTGTGGAGTAGCCACAAGCAGAGGAGAAGAGAGTGGAAGAAACCACTCATGCAAAGGCATCGAGAGGTGGAAGGAAGTGCACCAGACAGGCTGAAATATTGATGCATGATGTTAGAGAGAATGTGGGAGCACCCACATCACATCATAGGAAGAGTAGGTCACCATATCGGTACACTCGCTACATGGATCTTATGAGCACGAGTGTAGAGACTGAGCCATCCTCATTCGAGGAAGCAGTACAAAAACTAGTATGGGTTGATGCCATGGTAGAGGAATATGATTCCATTACTAGGAAAAGTGCTTGGGAAGTCATCCCAAGGCCACATGACAAGTTAGTTATAGGATCTAGGTGGATTTACAAGGTGAAGCAAGCAAGAAATGGGAGTGTCGAGAAACAAAAGGCCAAATTTGGGGCCGAGGGATTCTCTCAGGTGGAGGGAATTGATTACAAGGAGATTTTTTCTCCAGTAGCAAGGTACTCTTCAATCAGATCTATTCTATCACTTTCAAAAAACATGGGACGAAAGATACATCAGATGATGTGAAGAAAACTTCCCTCAATGAAGTGATTGAGTAAGAGGTGTACATAGAGCAACCAAAAGGATTTGAGACCTTTGACTGAGAGTCACATGTGTTCAAACTCAAACGAGCACTGTATGGATTGAAACAAGCACCATGCGCTTGGTACAACGAAATCGACAACTATTTCACCCGGTTAGGCTTCACTAAAAGTGAAGCAGATGCAAACCTTTACCATATTGTGGTTGAAGGTAAATTATTGATTAGAGTACTATGTGTCGATGATTTAATTCTAACAGGTGATGAGAAGCTGATAAAATATTTCAAACATGATTTGGAAAGAGAATTCGAGATGAAAGACATGGGGCTCATGCATTATTTCCTCGGTTTGGAAATTTGGCAAGGAGATGGGGAACTATTTGTCTCTACGGGAAAGTATGGCTAAAAAATATTGAAGAAGTTTCACATGGAGGAAAAAAAACCCATGGAGACTCCTCTAGTAGGGAATTGGAGGAAGGAAGATGCTACTTCAGATGAAGTGGTAGAAGCTACCATTTATAGGTATCTTATGGGTTCACTTATGTACTTGGTGAACACACGACCGAACATGTTTTTTTCATTTAACCAGTTTAGTCAAGAAATGGTTAATCCCACCAAAATCTATTGGAAGACATACAAACATGTGTTGAGATACCTTAGAGGCACCACTCAGTTTTGTATTTGGTACAAACAGACAGAGGGAGTGAAGCTACAAGGGTTGAAAGATGCATATTGGGGAGGGATTCCATCATACAGGAAGGGCACATCAGGAGGAATCTTCAATATTGGGTCAACAAAAGTTTCTTTGGACAACATGAAGTAGACATCAGTTTCATTGAGTTCAGAATAAGTAGAGTACATGGCTTCTAGTCAAGAAACTTGTGAGGCTATATAGATGAGGAAGATCCTTGTTGGGTTATTTGGTCAGCAGATAGATCCTACAATGATTTACTGTGAAAACCAAAGTTGTATCAAAATCTCGATGAATCCAATTTTTCATGATAGGTCCAAGCATATTGACATCTAGTACCACCATCTCATAGATTGTGTGCAAAGGCAAATCATGATGCTAGAGTACATTCCTACAGAGGAACAATATGTAGACATCTTGACTAACACATCGTCAAGAGGAAAATTTGAGTTCCATAGAGGCAAGATCGGGGTATATGATAATCCCTTTCTTGTTGAGAGGGAGTGTTGAAAATGACACCAAGAAAGATTCTAATTTAATTTCCCCTTGAAGTAAATTAAAAGAAAATTGTAATTCCACATCTCATGACAGCTTGTACGAGTTAAATAAGTTAGTTTGGCTTAGTTGGTTCAGTTAATTCGTGTCGAGGGTCTAACTTGAGTCATGTAGATTAGTTCCTACTTTTAGGAGCCTTGGTTGAGTTTATTTTGAGTTGTAATTAATTAATTCAGTTTAATCTGAGTTAAAGTCAGTTTAAGTAGTTCCAACTGTTTGAGGAACTAGTGGAAGGTAAAAGTGTGGAAGTAGAACTTCAACCACACTTAGTGATAAGCCATATAATTGATAAATAACTCAAAAATAACTCATGCATATGTGATCCAAGAGTTACCCAGTTGAGATTGTAGTTCAGTGGAATTGTAATATCAGTTGTAAAATCATCAAAATTGTACAGGTGATGCATGCAGTCAGAGGAAGGCATATGATGGATTACACTGTATTGGATGGGAATTTCCTTAATTAATAAGGGGCTAATTCCCAAGGAAACAACACAAGGAAACAGGGACTTGGGAAATCCAAAATTTGGTTAAGTATTGGTCTAGGCTTGTATCAAAAGCAATGAGACAGATATAGATAGTGCAGAGGTTTCTCGGGCATGAGAAAAGCATTGTAATCTTCTCATATTTTCTAACTAATGAAATATAAAAATATCAGGGTTTTTAGCTGTGGTTTTCCCCATGAAATCATTATTTAATGTGTTTATTGAATTATTTCTCTTGTATTCTTTCTGTTTTCACGACCGTTTAAATTGGTTTCCACAATTTGTAGACTATATTCAAGTCTATTATTTTAGAAAATTACAATTAGTAGTTTGAATCTACAAGGAATTTCCACAAGTCACATGTGTGCAGACTCAAGATAACATTGTACGGTGTCAAATAGGTGCCCCAAATATGGTACACTCAGATCAATAGTTATCTCATTGGATTGGGCTTAATCGTATTTTATATGTTGACAATTTAATATTTACAAGTGATGAGTAGCTAATCCGCTCTTGCAAAGAGGATATTGCAAGGGAATTTGATATGAAATACATGAGATTAATGCATTACTTCCTTGAGCTGGAAGTATGGCAAGGTGATGGTGAATTGTTTGTGTCTCAAGGGAAGCATGTCTTTGAAATACTTTAGAGATTTCACATGGAGAATTGTGAGTCCATGGACACACCTCAAGCTACAAACTGGAGGAAGAATAATGCCACTTTAGGTGAAGAGGTTGATGCTACCATTTACAGGAAGCTTGTGGGGTCTTTAATGTATCTTGTGAACACAAGACCAGACATGTGCTATGTAGTAAACGAGCTGAGTCAAGCTATAGTGATTCTTACCAATTTGTATTGGAAGGAAAAAAAACATGTGTTATGATACCTCAGAGGAAATACTGAGTATGGATTATGGTACATGAGGATAGAGGGAGTGAAGCTCCAAGGATTCACCAATGCATATTGGGCAGGGAGTCCATCAGATAGGAAAAGTACTTCAGGTGCTATCTTCAATGTTGGGTCTATAATTATTTCCTGGTACAACAGGAAGTAGAGGTATGTGGCACTCTGATCCAGGTGGATATTGGTGGTCACCCACCTATTCCACTTAGGGCCCCACCATTGTCTCTTTCAGTTTTTCAGTTTTGGCACAACTTACTATTTTTAGTAGTTTTCAGGTCCTGAACTTCCGGAGCCATTTTGAGGCCCTAAACGATGTTTTTTGGGAAAACCGGGAGCAACACAATCCATCCATGGACCCTATTTCTCACTCAAAATTTGTAGTCCTCGGATAGATCTTTCTAACGAGGTATGATTTGCGTCAAACAAAGATCATGTGCCAAAGTTACGTCCCCAGGAAGTTGAAACACCAATTTACACAAATGGGGCCCATAGTTTTGGCGCTTCATATCCTAGGGTTAGGGTTTTGGATGTTTATGGTTTTCCATTGTTTCTAAATAATAAATAGGCCCTCAAGCCTCATTGTAACTCAGTTCAGAGGCCTGTAGCCGCCACATCTCTTCTCAGAGATAGCTACCAGCGCCCTAGCTAGTTTATTTCCATTCTGTCTGTAAGCAAATTTCAGTTCTTTGATATTAATGAAATGAAGTGATTTTTCTGCTGCATATTTGTATTTATGGTTATACTTTTATTCTGTTGCGTTCCTGCATAAATCCAGATTAGTGGTATCAGAGCGGTCTGTTTTTTTCTCGATCCTTCTGTGCATGTCCCCAACGAGGTCGGGGTATAAGGAGTTAGGGCTCGATCTGGTGGAACCTTTGCAAGATCAGCCTCGCAAACCCCGACGGACACCCATGGGGGACGAAAAGAAAGATGAGGGAGTAGGAGATCCTATCAAAATATTGCTTGAGGAGGCCCTCGAAAAACAAAGGAATGTGATGATGGATAACTTTTCCCAGATCCTTCAACGGCTGCCCACCGACAGCGCATCTGCATCCAGCAGCCACTCTGGAGGTGCTACTCCTTTTAAGGTACAAGTAAATTTTGACATTCCCATATTTTAGGGTTAAATAGATGCAGATGCCATAGATAGATGGTTGAATCTATTAGAAGGATATTTCTCGGTTCATGACTTTTCCGACCGGGAGAAGATTATTTTTGCACTCCTCAAAGCTACCCCCCATGTCAAGGACTGGTGGGAAACCTACTGTGAGAATAAGGACCAGACAGAACCCTCTCTGTTCTCGGCCGTACCAACTTGAAATTCTTTCCAAGACGCCATCAAGGAACAGTAATATCCCGTGGGGAGCTATGAGGACAAGTACATACAATGGACCACGCTGCGACAAAAAAGGGATCAAGATGTGCATGAGCTGACGAATCTATTCCATACCCTGCGCAAAAATTTGGGTATCAAAGATTTAGAGAAACATCTGGTGCTAAAGTATCGTAGTTATCTGCACAGATACATTAAGGAGGAAATGGAGTTCCTCGGCATCTCCTCGCTTGGCACAGAATACCGGTATGCTGCCAAGTTTGAGCAGAAATTCAAACAGAAGAAGCGAGACTTTGGATCTGCGGATCAAAAGAAAGGGAAAGGTGCTCCCAAATCGCAGAACAAAGGACAGAGCCAAGGCATGGTGGCTCAAGACAACCTGTCGAAGCCACAAGCAAAGAACAACACCGCAAAGTCAAAGAAGGACATGGGAAAGTGGTGTGAGTTACATAAGAGCTCCACTCACAACACAAGTGAGTGTCGGGCCAAGCAGTCGCTAGTGGTTGAGATGAGGGCTTCTGAGTCAGATGCATGCTTTGACTTTGAATCAGAACCTGACAAGGGGAATGAAAAAGGGAAACAAATTATTGATGCAGAGCCCAATGCCACTGTTGCCACTACGTAGATCCAAAAGGAGGAACCGGAAGATCCAGAGGTGAAGGAAAATCTCTTCCACTCCCAGGTGTGGGTAAAGGGCTCCCCGGTACACTTCATTATCGACAATGGGAGCCAAAAGAACCTCATTTCAGCAGACGCCGTGAAGTGGTTGGGCTTGCCGACCACAGCTCACCCACATCCATACACCATCGGGTGGCTTCACCAAGGACGAGATCTCTGCGTCAGCCAGCAGTGCTGCCATCCCTATAGCATCAAGCCCTTCACGGATGAGGTATTATGCAACGTTGCTCCTATTGATGTTTCTGATGTATTATTAGGAAAACCATACTTGTGGAAGTGTCATGCTGTGTATGAGTCTTGGCCTTGTGCTGTTATTGTTACTTTGGGAAATAAGTTGTACAAGATACCAAAGGTACCACCTCTTGCCGCTATCTCTTTGGTTACTACAAAACAATACAGTAAGCTCATTTCCCAAACCAGGAAAATTTTTTTCCTGATGATCCGCCCCTAGGGAAAGAAGAAGACTATGGCCATGACCTCCAGATAGGGCTCCTCTGCACGACAACAACAAATGGACAAGGTTGTGGAGGAGTACGAGGACATCTTCACCTCACCCACAGGGGTTCCTCTACACTGTTAGGTCAAGCACCCGATTGATCTGACCCCGGGTGCGCTGCTACCCAATGGACCGATCTATCGACACTCTGTTCTGGAGAATGATGAAATCAAGAGGCAGATTCAGGAGCTACTGCAGAAAGATCACATCCGACCAAGTTCATTTCCCTGTGGGAGCCTGATCGTGTTGGTATAGAAGAAGGATGGGATGTGGAGACTCTATATTGACTATCAGGTGCTGAACAAGATCACTGTCTGGAATAGGTACCTGATCCCACGAATTGATGACCTTCTGGACCAACTCAAAGGGGCGAAATATTTCAGCAAGATTGACTTGAAGTCTGGGTATCACCAGGTACCAATTGAACCCTCTGATGTGTGGAAGACTGCCTTCAAAGCCAAGGAAGGCCTTTTCGAATGGCTGGTCATGCCTTTCAGGTTGAAGAATGCTCCCGCAACCTTCATGAGGCTGATGGAAGAAATATTACGGCCATTCACCAACTCATTTGTAGTGGTGTCCTTGGATGACATTCTGATCTTCAGCCAAACTTGGGAAGAGCACCTCCACCACATCCGACAAGTCCTCCAAACACTGCGGCAACACAAGTTGTGTGCCAATTTGGAGAAGTGCACTTTGTATATCCGTGGTCAATATCTGATACATTATTGATTTACAAGGCATGGATCTGCACCAAGAGGGAAAATTAACCGATCATTCGGATTGGCAACTTTCAATTTTTGGTCAATTATAAACAAACAGAAGCTTCGCAAGTTTTCTGGTTCTTTCTACTTTACCAGGTCATAGTTAGATTTCTCTAAAATGCACGTGCCTTGAGTCAAGTCACGAAGGGAGGAGCGAGAGAAAAATTCTTTTGGTCGGAATCTCAACATAAGGCGTTTACGAAATTGAAAAATCGCCTCTGTTTTGCCCCAGTACTCACATTACCAGACTTGTAACAGCCATTTGAGATCGAGACAGATGCCTCTGACTATGCTATTGGGGCAGTTCTTACTCAACAGGGACATCCAATGGCATGTCACAGTGAGACATTATCTGACACAATTCACAAGTACCCCACTTATGAAAAAGAAATGTACTCCATTGTGCAAGCTTGTCGATAATAGAAGCATTACATTTTGGGGAAGGAAACAATCATCCACACAGACTACCATCCCCTGCAATTCATATAGACACAAGGGAAGTTGCAGAATGATTGCCATCAGAAGTGGTCCACATATTTGCAACAGTTTCATTTGAACATCAAGTACAAGAAGGGTAGCACCAATAATGTTGCAGACTGTCTCAGCCGACCATCGATCGTGGCGCTCACCACCGTTCTCAACTCTTGTGGGCACGAGACTTTTGATTGGCTGCTTCTCTACGAGAGCGACCCAGACTTCGGCCACACATACAAGGCACTCTTGGGGGGTACGCAAGTTCCAAATTTTCACCTCCAAGATGCAATTTTATGTCACCTGGGACACCTTTGTGTTCCTTCAAGCGAGTGCACCAAGATGATATGGGAAGCACACTACAGTCGAGTCGCTGGGAATTTCGGGGTCAAGAAAACAGTAGCAGTACTATAGAAGTATTTATATTTGCTGAACCTTCGAAAGGATGTCGGGAAGCACATTAGATCCTACACTACTTGTGCCATTGCCAAACCGACCATCAAGAAGCAAGGCCTATATACTCCTTTACCTACCCCTAGTCGACCTTGGGAATTCATCTCCATGGATTACATGTCAGGCTTGCCTTCTACTAAGCATGGAAATGACTGTTTTTTCGTGGTCGTTGATAGATTCTCAAAGATGGCCATTATGGCGGCTTGCAAGAAGAATATCACAACAGAAGCCACTGCTAAACTCTTCTTTGAACGAGTGTGGGTGCACTTTGGTATCCCGCAGTCTATCATATCAGATCGAGATAGCAGGTTCCTTAGCACATTTTCGTCCAGCCTCTGGTCAATGCTGGACACCAAGCTCACCAAGTCCACAGCTTTCCATCCCCAAACAGATTGCCAGACAGAGGTCGTCAACAGAATGATTGTACACATTCTGCGCATGTACAATTCCAAGTATCCACGCACATGGGACGAGAGCCTTCCCTATGTACAACACAGTTATAACCGAGCTCTCCACAGCTTGATTGGCCACAACCCCTTTCAGGTGGGCTTGGGATTCTAGCCACTATGTCCCATTGACGTAGCCATGCCATTTGCGGCTACTCAGGCCGATTCAGCTCATGTCCAGTTGGAAGTTAACAAAGCAAATAGCTTCATAGAGCGCATTCAACACATACGCCAACAGGTTCATGACATATTGGATCGAGCTAATGCTAAGTACAAGCAATGCCATGATCAACATCGGGTGCCACACAACTTCCAGGTGGGCGACAAAGTGTGGCTACATTTGCAGAAGAAGCGCCTCACTGGACCCCACTGCAAGCTTCGCTCGCTCCGATACGGGTCGTACACCATCACCAAGGCTGTACGGAATAATGCCTTCGAGCTCAGTATTCCACCATTCCTTGGTCTGCACCCAGTATTCAATGTGGACCGCCTTCATCCTTACTTCCCACCTCTACTGGACACCTATGACATTGCAAAACAACTCACACCAACAGAGTTAAACCCAGACTGCATGGAATATGCAACCATAGATTGTATCATGGACATGCAAATCAAGAACACTCACCAATAGAAGATCCAACTGTATCAGGTTGTCAAAGCTAGCCAACTCCTGCACCAAGGAAAGTGGTTCACCAGGGACCAAGTTCAGCAGAAGTTTCCTCATCTCATGGAGGAACTTAACGCAATGGGGACCATTGCTTCCTAAGGGGGGAGGAATGATCTAGGTGGATATTTGTGGTCACCCGTCTATTCCACTTGGGGCCCCACCATTGTCTCTTTCAGTTTTTCAGTTTCGGCACAACTTACTATTTTTAGCAGTTTTTCGGGTCCTGAACTTCCGAAGCCATTTTGAGGCCCTAAACGACTTTTTTTGGGAAAACCAGGAGCAACATGGTATGCTCACTCAAAATTTGTAGTCCTCGGATAGATCTTTCTAACAAGGTATGATTCGCGTCAAACAGATATCATATGCCAAAGTTACGTCCTCGGGAAGTTGAAACACCAATTTACCCAAATGGGGCCCATAGTTTTGGCGCTTCATCTCCTAGGGTTAGGGTTTTGGATGTTTAGGGTTTTCCATTGTTTCTAAATAATAAATAGGCCCTCGAGCCTCATTGTAACTCAGTTCAGAGGCCTATAGCCGCCACATCTCTTCTCAGAGATAGCTACCAGCGCCTTAGCTAGTTTATTTCCATTCTATCTGTAAGCAAATTTCAGTGCTTTGATATTAATGAAATGAAGTGATTTTTCCACTGCATCTTTGTATTTATGGTTATATGTTTATTCTGTTGCATTCCTGCATAAATCCGGATCACGCTCAACTCGCTAGAGGCTGAATGCATGGATGAAAGCCAAGAAACATGTGAGGCCATATGGATGAGGAAAATACTTGTGGGGATTTTCAGTTGGGAGATGGATCCGATAGTGATATATTGTGATAATTAGAGTTTCATTAAGTTCTTTGACAGGTCCAAACACATTGATATCCAATATCATCATTTGTGGACTTGTGAGTAGAGGAGAATTATGTTGCTACAATACATTCCAACTGAGGAGAAAAATGTTGACATCTTGAAAAAGGAATTGTCAAGAGGTAAATCAAAATTCCACAAGTGCAGGATAGGGGTGGCGAAAAATCCATTTCCTGCTAAGAGGGAGTGTTAAAAAAATGTAGCAAGAAAAGCTCAATTTGACTTTAGCCGTAATCAAATTGAGTAAATAGAATTTCCACATTAGAAGGACAACTTGGAGGTTGTTAAATAGTGTGACATGGCTCTTTTCACTCATTTAACTCAGTAAATTCGAGTTATAGGCTTGGAATTCAGAAATGCATATGTTGATTACTAAATTTTAGCAATCTGGTTCAATTATTTTCAATTGCACTCAGTTAACTAACCTTAAAATATTAATAGAGTCAGTTGAAGGTCAATTGTGCGGTGGGATATCAGTCTAACTCATAGATCTGTCGGTTAACTAATCAATCAACCCAAAATAGCTTATGCATGTTGTCAGACTAGGAGGTAACTCTGAAAAACTGAAGATAAATTAGATGGAGATTGTGTGTGTACTTGTACATGGAGGTGAGGCTATTGGGATTCACTTCCCAATGTCTCTTGGCTTTCCTTATTTACTAAATTACAATAATATACAATCTCACCCAATCCCTTAGGATTAGGTGTCAACATTCCCCCCTTTAATCTGAAGGGATGTTGGTGAGTCCAAGCATCGTTCTGAACTTTTCAAACTTTTCTCTTCCAAGTGCTTTGGTGAAGATGTTTGTGGTCTGTTCATTTGTGGAACAATGACGTAGATGGATGGTTTTGGCCTCAACATGATGTCGAATTAGATGGTATTTTGTATTGATGTGATTTGTTCGATCGTGGAACTTCGGGTTCTTGGCTAAATTTATTGCAGAAGTGTTGTCGATCATGAGTGGTATTGAATGCATTTGTTTCATCTACAAATCTTCTAGGATTTTCCTAAGCCACACAATTTCCTTTGTTGCTTCAGCAGCTGCCACATATTCTGCCTCGGTTGTGGAATCTGCTGGAACTGACTGTTTGCGTGATCTCCATGAGACAACTCCTGATCCAAGACTCATGGTATAACCTAAAGTAGACACCCCGGTTTCTTTTTCGCCATCAAATTCTGAATCAGAGTATCCGATCAAGCTAAAATCGCCTATCTGTGTATATTTGAGTCCAAAGTCTTGAGTCCCCTTCAAGTACTTTAGAACTCTTTTTGCAGCAGACCAATGTCCTTCACAAGGTTTTTGCATAAACCTGGAGAGGATTCCAACAACAAATGAGATGTTTGGTCTGGTGGTAGTCAGGTAGATAAGACTTCCTACAAGCTATCTATACTTCATTGCGTCCTCGAATTCCTTCCCTTCAATGGATGTGAGCTTCAAGTTTTGCTCCATTGGAGTGGTCAAGGGATTGCATTCATCCATGCCAAAATTGTTCAAAAGATCTCCAATGTATTTCTTTTGAGAAAGAAATATAAATTTAGGATGTTGAGTTACTTCAATACCCAGATAGTAACGAACATGACCCAAATTAGTCATTTCAAAACCTTTCTTAATTTCTTTCTTTATGGATTCAATATAACTCTCATTCTTCCCTGTCATCAAAAGATCATCTACATACACCACAATATATACAACTGTTTTTCCAAATTTCTTAACAAACAAAGTTGCATCATTAAGATCAAAATTTTTGAATTCAAGTTTCAAAATATGCTTAGATAATTTCTCATACCAGGCTCGTGGTGTTTGCTAGAGGCCATACAAGGATTTTATAAGTTTTCATACTTTGTGTTCTTGGCCCTTCACAACAAATCCTTCTGGCTGGGACATAAAAAATTTCTCCTTTAGATCTCCATTCAAAAAGGCGGTTTTTACATCTATCTGATGGACTTTCCATCCCTTCTGAGATGTTAGGGCAAAGAGTGTCCGGATGGTGGCCCATTTTGCCGTGGGATCAAAAGTTTCTTCATAATCGACCCCTTCTTTCTGTGCAAAACCTTTTTCCACAAGCCTGGCTTTGTGCTTGTCAAGTGATCCATCTGCTTTGTACTTGTTCTTGTAGACCCACTTACAGCCAATTGGTTTTTTTCCCAAAGGAGAATCAACCAGCTTCCAAGTGCCATTCTTTATCAAGGAATCATACTCCTTTTGCATCGCTTCATTCCATTCGCCATGAGAAGCGGCTTATTTGAAGGAATTTGATTCATGATCTGTAGACAAACTCAATTCACAGTTACAAGCAATATCCATATCAACAGGTGAATCAGAATTATCTACATCACCTTCATTTTTTTAGTGGAACTTCTTGTTCTTGTTTTTCCAACCTCATCGAGATGAATGTTTTCTAGTGTCTTTGTTAGCCATTTGGGGGGACCTTTCTGAGATGGCCCAAGCTGCTCATTTGACTGAGTTGGAATTGAATCAAGATTCAATCTCTCAATTGTGTCAATCACATCGTTCAAGGTGTCATTTGTGGTTGGTTCTTCATGTGGGGAAGATATTGCTTCGGAAAATGATTCCACAAATTGATTCAGTATAGGAATCCCCCCTTCAAGATGTGGAATTTGATTATCAAATTCTTGAAAATACTTCGCATGTGTGAATCTATCCAGGCGATCAAGTTGACACTCAACAACATTGTCAGTCTTGGAAGATTCAAGGAATATGACATCTCTTACTATTACAAACTTCTTATTGACTTCATCATAGAGACAATATCCTTTGGAGGTATTTGAATACCCCAAGAAGATAAATTTTCAACTTCTAGCACCAAGTTTATTCCTTTGTACCTTGGGTATCAAAGCATAACATGTGGAACCAAATACCTTGAAATGCTTTACCGAAGGAATGTGGCCATGCCAAATTTCATAAGGAGTTTTGTTTCTGATTGAATTTGAAGGACACCTATTCTTTATGTATACAACACATAGAATTGCATCAACCCAAAACATCAATTTTACATTCTTAAAAAACATCATGGAGCGAACCATATTTAAAATTTTCTTGTTCATTCTTTCAGCCACACCATTCTGTTGGGTATTATAAGGCATAGTTGTTTAATGTTTGATCGATGTTGACGAAGATAATTTTCAAATTTTTTTGAAGTGTATTCTTTTCCATTATCAGTCTGCAAAGAGCTAATATGAGTTTGTGCATCATTTTCAATCCATGCATGAAAATTCTTGAATGTTTGAAAAGCATCAGATTTGTTCTTCAATAAGTAAAGCTAACACATTCTGGTGTAATCATCAATAAATGTCATCATATATTTATTTCCATTTGCAGAAGCAATAGGCATAGGGCCACATAAATATGAATGAATAAGCTCAATTTTTCTATGTGCTCTGGAATGTGAATCATGAAATGGTTGTTTGCTATACTTTCCTAGGATACAAGCATAACATTGCTTTAAGTTTCCTAGGAATTGTAGGCAGTCCATTAACACCATTTTTCTTCAACAATCGAAGGCTGTCATAGTTTCAGTGTCAAAATCTAGCATGCCATAAAATACTTTATGGGAATGTACCTTCATCATGATGTGAACTGAATGCAAAGTTTTGTGCATGAGCAGAGGAACTTTGCAGCTTCAAGAGTCCTCCTTCTTCTATTCCCTCCATGACAAGTGAGCAATTTGATGCTTTCTAAACTCAACCTTGCCCTTAAACATGTGAATGGAGTGTCCTTGCTGGCGGATGTGGACCAAGGACAACAAGTTTCTCCTCAACACAGGGAGGTATATAACCTCATGTAGAATATGATTTGGAAGACCAGGCAACTTAAGCCTGATTGTGCCAAGCCCTGATGGCTTGAGTTTGGATTTATCTATGAAGTATACTGCTCCATCAATTTTGTCACCAAATTCTTCAAAAAATCTTTTCTAAATTTCATGTGACATGTTGCTCCTGAATCTAGAAACCAATCATTTCTCCAAGAAGTAAATGAAACATCAAACAAGTCTTCAGTTACTCCATTGTTACAATGTGCTACAACATAATGAGCGGATTTAGGTGCTTTACCTTTGTATCTATCATGAGTTTTACCTTTTTCTTGATTTCTTTTCTGCTCAATTTTATCCCAAGGAAGCTTACATGTAGATGCATCATGCCAGTCTTTATTGCAGCGTATGCAATGAAGATCAGATTTTTCAGTTTGAGTTTGCTTGCCCCCCTTTCTTCTGAAATTTCTTCTTCCTCTTCCTCTTCGGCCACCTCTTCCTCTGGAAGAATCTTGAGCATGACTCTAACTCTCTATGTGCAAATCATACAACCTCTTCAGAAGACAGAGGGGTTGTCATCTTTCCAAAAGCCTTCTCTCTTTCTGCAAACTTTTTCTCAAGGGAATCAAAGGTGATTTTCATGAGGTTTCCACTTGCTTGCAAGGACTCAAGATAATGTGATTAACTGAGATAAAATGCCTTAACATATGCTATGAGAGGTATATAAACTTCTACACCAATGTTCTTAATGTCATGCATGATAGATCTTACTTCTGAAGCTAAAGCAAGAGGGTCATCTTTTTTCAATTCAAGACTGAACAACTTAATCATTAATTAAACAATTTCAAGTTCTGAATGTGAGTCATAGAGTTCTTTAGCTTTCTCAAGGCTTCATAGGCATTTGAAAATGGTGTAATATGGCAACTCACCTCTTCATTTACGGAAGCTGCAATCAAGGCATAGGCCTTGCAGTTCTTGTTTTCCCAAATGGCGATCTCCTTGTTTGAAGTGGGCTTTGCTAATGGAAGGTCTCCTTCTCCTTCAAAAATTCCTCTCCACAGCTCATTAAAAATGAGAGTGTTCTTGATTTTCCAAGACCATTCAGGATAGTTCTCCTTGCCGGAGAGAACAAATCCTACAATAGATATGAGAGAATGCATTCTTTTGAAGAAAAAAAATACTTTGTTGTCACGGTAAAAACTCAATTCTGGTTTAAATTCTGCAATTTTTCCTTTTTTTTGTAAATTTTATTTTTGGGGGAAAAATAGAGGTATTATCTAAGGGAGGTATTTTCTGGGGGAGGTGTTTTTTGGGGAAGGTTTTTACCAGGGGAGGTATTTTCTGGGGGAGGTGTTTACCAGGGCAGGGGGAGGCATTTTCTTGGGGAGGCCAAACTGCGTAAAAAATTCAAAATAATATAGAGGCCGAATTGTAAAAAAACACAGAGAGAGAATCTGCGTGGGAGGGGAGGGGGAGGAATGCGTGGGTGGGGAGGGCCGAGCGGCCGTGAGTGTGGAGGGGAGCGATGGGGGGAGCGATGAGAGGGAGTGGGATGGGGAGGGGAGGGTAGGTGAGGGCGATGGGGAGAGCGGGTTGGGAGGGGTGAGCGGGTGCGGAGGGCTGAGTGGCCGTGAGCGGGGAGGGAGGACTGAGCGGGGAGAGCTGTGTGAGGGGGCAGGGGCGGAGGGGCTGTGAGCGTGTGAGGGGGCGGGGGTCTGTGTGAGGGGGGAGAGCTATGTGAGGGGTCGAGTGTCTGTGTGAGGGGGCGGGGGCCGAGGGGCCATGAACAAAGTGAGCGTGTGAGAGGTCAGGGGTTTGTGTGAGGGGGAGAGCGAGGGGTCGAGGGTTTGTAATTTTTTTTTTTTGCACAACAAAATTAAATGTGCTCATAATTTGAGTTGAAATTACACAGTGTTGTGCAGAAACAAAATTAGGCATAATGTGCAGAAAAAATGCAGAATTATTCCAGAATGCAGAATGCCAGGAGCAGTAAAAACAGAATGCCAGGAGCAGTAAAAAAAACTGAATTCACAATGACAGTCTGCAAAAAATGCAGAACATGAGGGAGTTACACCAAAGGCAGGAATGCCAAAAATGGGACTGGCTCTGATACCATGTCAGACCAGGAGGTAACTCCGCAAAACTAAAGATAAATTAGATAGAGATTGTGTGTGTACTTATATATGGAGGTGAGGCTATTGGGATTCACTTCCCAATGTCTCTTGGCCTTCCTTATTTACTAAATTACAATAATATATAATCTCTCCCAAACCCTTAGGATTAGGTGTCAACACATGCATGGAATTAAAATTCCTTAGTTGGAGTAGAGGAATTAAGGCTAATGTAAAATTATTTATATACTAATGGAGTGTACAAATTTTACATGTAGGCAGTTGATCAATCCTTGGTAATTACACAAGGAAATAGGGGATTCCATATTGTTTAGGAGCTTGAAAAAGATCAAATTTGTGGAAGGAAATAAGAGGTTGGAGGAGGAAAATATTGGCTATGTTGGCCAGAGTTTCTCATTGAGAAGAGAGAACAATTATTATTTTGCAGGTTGAGCTCGGAGATGGAGCTAGAAATTGTAATATTTTCTCTATTCAACTGATTAATGTAAAGAGGCTTGGGGTTTTTTCCCCAGTTGGTTTTCCCTAGAAATAATTGTGTACTTGTGTTTTTTCTTGAAACACTCAAGCGGGGAAATTTCGAGCCAGATGGGCAGAGGGAGTACATGCAGCTATACCTCCAGGTGTGAGGTGAGGCAATGTGCAAAATTAATCCCGAGAAGAAATTTGTGCAGGGTCCTAGAGATGATGCGTCTCATGGATCGAACCTGGATATGAGGAGCTCACAAAGAAGCAGTAGCAGGGTCAATTAGATTGATGTAGTCATATGTCAGGAGGACAGAAATCATAGTGATAAGTGTCAAATACTGGAGCGCAAATCAGAGTTGGCAGTAGTGCAGAGTGCATGCATGCGTATGTCAACATTGTAGAGAATCCAGTAGACATGTGCAGTAGGGACCAGTAGTCAAAAGACTCTAATGATAGATGCATTATATTGATTCAGTTGTTTGGAGGCTATTCAGTTTCAGAAGTGTTTCATGAAAATGTTTCATGTGAGAGAAACACTAGAGAAGTGTTGCATGTGTGAGAAACACTAGAGAAGTGTTGCATGCAAGAGTTGCATGTCGCATGCAAGGACATTCCTTTCTTTTTGAGAGGGAGCGTTGAAGTTTGTAATAAGAAACAATGAAATTGGCACTAGAAACAACTTGACAGCACCTACACTAGTGTGGGACCACAGGTCGTGTAGTGATGGGTCCTAGTGATACATTAGTGTGAAATTCAATTTATTTAATAAATTGGATATGTGTCAAATTTAATTATCCCTTAATTAAATTGGACAATAAATTGTAATCTTATCTCATGATCACTTGTAATAGTTAACTAAGTGTGATAAACTCAGTTAGCTCATGAATTTCGAGTTGAGGGTAGTTCGTGAGGCATGCAGAGTGATTCTATGTGTTTTAGAGTTCAAGTTGCAGTTAAGTGCATGAGTTTAATGCATGGGTAATCAGTTAACTCAGTTAGGTGAGTTAAATTCAGTTGAACTAGTTGTAACTGTTTGTTGCACTAGCGAGAGATCAAGTGAATTAAATCATACTTAATTCACAATCAGTGATCTTCCATGCAAATGATGATTTACTATTATTAGCTACATGCATGTCAGTTCCAGTGGAGACTTGGTTGAGACAAAGGCTAAAGGGAAGTTAAATATCAGTTGTGATATTAGAAGATGACCTAGATGCAATTAAAACACCGTAGGATGCTCATGATACTCAAGGCAGTTGAGGAAGGCTGAAATTCCTAAATAATAGGGATTGCATTCATCAGGAATTGCGTGAGCAAGGTAGGTTGAAGAGAGGCTGAGAATTGGCTAAGTGTTGGCCCGATTTTGCCTGGATCAGTGTGAGATGATAGGTAGATTGCAGAAGACTCTTGTGAGAAGAGTGTATTGTAATTGTTTCATGATTCCTTGTGGAATATACAGTATATGATAGAGGGGTTTTGAGCAGTAATATTTCCTCAGGAAATTATTTTTGTTGTGGTTTTATTTGATTCTTTCTTTGCTACATGTGATTGGCGATTGTGTGTAATTTCTACAAGTGATTTGTAGAAGCGATTCAATATCTAGATTTAGTACATTGTTAGATTGGATTGAATCCATTGATATACATGTGTTTGTATAATTTCTACACATTTTCAATCCATGCATGAAATTTTTTGAAAGTTTCAAAAGCTTCAAATTTAGTTTTCAACAAATATACCCAACACATCTTGGTGTAGTCATCAATAAAAGTCATCATATATTTATTTTCATTTGCAGAAGGAACAAACATAGGGCCACACAAATAAAAATGAGTTAGTGAAATATTTCTACTTGCTCTGGAATCAAAATCATGAAATGGTTGTTTGTTATGTTTTCCTAGGATGCAAACATCACATTACTTCAATCTCCTTGGAATGGTTGGTAAATTAGAAACATAATTTATTTTCAATAAACAAATATTGTCATAATTCAAATGTCCAAATATTGCATGCTATAAAAGACTGGATGGAAATGTATCTTCATTGTACTAGGAGATGTATGCATAGTTTTGTGCATAAACATATGTCCCTTGCGGTTTTAACAATATTTCTTCCTCTATTCCCTTCATGAAAACTATGTTGTCTAAAGATTTTTTCACCTAAAATTTTCCATCAAACATGTGAATGGAGTGCCCTTGTTGGCGAATGTGAACAAGGGACAACAAGTTTCTTCGCGAATTTGAGAGGTAGAGAAAATCATGCATAAGGAAGTTAGGGAGTCTAGGCAGTTTGAGCTTGATGGTGGCAAGTCCAGATGGCTTGAGTATTGACTTGTCTACAAAGTATACTGTTCCATCTACATTGTCACTGAAGTCTTCAAAAAAATATTTCCAGGAGGAAGAAATCTCTCATATATCTTACTCATTCTTGTTGCTAGATTCTTCCAATACCTACTAGGATACCTACATTGCAACAACTACAACTACAATTGAGCCTTAGAACAGAATCACAATTGTGCAATCTTTAGTTTAATAGTAAATTGTGTGTAATTTATCGAGATATCATGAATGAGTTGTTGTTTGTGAGTTGCCGTTTGTGAGTATTATATTAATGCATAAGAGAATGGCACTGATCATTTTTTTCCAAGTCTAATACATGAAAAATCATATATAAATTTTAGAAAAATTGTGGCAACGCTATTTTTTAAATAGTGTACATTTAACAAATTGGGTTCTATATATTTCTTACATCAACTATTCAGTTTATCTTAGAGTTACAACTTCGTAATAGGTAATTTATGTTTTAATAGGTAATTTATGTTTCTTCTAACTGGCATGTCTATAATCTAATTTATATTTCTTCCAATGGGCATGTTTTAAATGGAAATAATTTTCTGCATTAAGATGTGTACATGGTATTAATCATTAAATGCATTCTAATTAGATAGAGATGAAAACCATATGGAGAACACAAATTAACCATATAGAGATCACGTGAGGTTTAGAAGGAAAAAAAGAAATATTTGAAAAGTTGAAAGATTATGGTTTAGCTATTAGTTCTTAGAGTTAGGGTTTTAGTTGCATAACATTCTTAGGATTTGAGTTTATATTTGTTGGTGAAAGATCTACCTATATGCCTATCTGCATATATCAACCACATTTATTAATGTGATTGCACTAGCTGTAAAAAGGAATTAAAATATGTTTTAAGCATGTACACATTTAAAAAAACAAGTAAATATATTATATGAATTAGACATGTATACATTTAAAAAAACATGTAAATATATTCTTAACTTTGGAGATTCACCCCATCTAATCTTGGAGATTTTTAATTTGTAAATAAGTTTAGTTACAATAACATGACTTATCAATATTACATGCTTCAAACACCATAATTCCATTTATATGTCAATTATTTATATGTTGTTTTTTTTAATTAATCAAGTTAATTAAAAATGCTACTTTTAAAATAAATCTCAATCTTTTATGAGTGACTATTATTAACAATATTCTAAAATATTCTATGCAAATTAAATTTAGACCATTCAGCTAATAATTGTTGATAATTAAATAAAATTAGAAATTTTTTATTTTGAAATAAATATATTATATATTTATATAAATAAATATATAAGTCTAAAAAGTTAATAATCATCCATTTAATTATTAAATTTTATTTAAAAATAATAATAATCTCATATTTAAATATAATAAAAATAGTTTACAAATTTGATATTATACCAACTAGAAATTCATCATCTAAAAAATTGAGCGTTCATAAAAATAAAACTTAATCACCTATAATAATAAAAATTAATATGAAGATAACATTTTGCAGAGCAAAAGGAGAGACACAAAAAGAAACGCGCTATAGAAGTCAACGATAACGCGTTAGAGAATCTTCGTGTAGCATTCTCGCTTTTATTAGAAGGATAGGAAGAGTCGTGGGAATGTCTTTTTCTTTGAAACATTCCACCGATGACTGCGTGCTCTCAGGGTTGACAATTTCAAAATGGTCCAGAAGGGCACGGAACGCAGCTTCACATGGAAACCCACCACTGCATATCCATAAGTCACTCCCCATTCACTCATGTTAATTGGAATGCAGATTTTAAGGATTTATTAACATGAGTTAATTGGAATGAAGATTTTAAGGATTTATTAACTCATGTTAAGATATGGTATGTGATTTTAATTGCATTGCAGAATTTAAGAAGATTTTTAGGTTGTAGATTTTAAAAGTTTTGCAATTGTAAAATTAATAGTTTAACTTGCTTTATGGGCTAAATTTCAAAATAGTTTAAAATTACAATTAAATTTATTATATAGTTTTTAAAATATATAGTTTAAGATTATATTTATTTATCAAATTTCAAAATATTTTTAAAATTTTCAATCAAATTTACAAATATTCTTGAAATTTACCAATACCGAAAAACCTAGCCATACATAATACCCTAAAACCTAGCCATACATAATAGTCAGCTGCCTAGAATGCTGAAGATTACGCGGAACATTATACGCGAGATAACACGTTCATATTAATTTCATTTTTCCTTTAAAACGGCTGCTTCGGCCTTCAATTGGGGGTCGTGCTCGTTCTCTTAGATTGCAATCTCTCTCCAATAAAAAAATCGGAACTCCTCCAATTTTTTGATATAAACAGCTGCTTCTGCCGTCAATAGGAAAGACTGCTCCTTCTTCAAGATTACAGTCTCTCTGTTTATTCCAGAAAATCAACTCCTACACACGATCAATCCCCTCTTCAATTTCCCTCTGCTTAACTGAATCCCGTGCTCGAACTGGAAGTACCATTCGCTCTCGCCATGATTCAATCGGCCCACATCTCTTTATCTCACGCTCTGGCGTTTCGTGCTACAAATCCCACCCATATCTGGATTGGGAATACAAGCGAAATTCCGGCGTTTAGTGCTTCTGGTGACTGCATTCTCTTCCCTGTGAAATCGACACTGCCCAAGACTCTCGTCTGCCAGTCATCTGTAAATCTATGGAACGCTTCCAACAACCGTCCCTACCGCAAAACAGAGGCGGTAGAGAAACCCCAACAGAAGTACGTGCTATCCACTAAGGTCGTCGACAGGCCGATTGCCCGGTCGCTCATTGCCATCAAGAAAGAAAAATTTGGGAGCCAGCTAGATCTCGTCCAAGAAACTCTCCCGCTCTCTCCCAAAGAATCCCTGGGCAGGGAGAACTGGCGACAGGATCAGGGATCAGAAAACTGGGCAGGCCTTCTGGGCGATCAATTGCATCCGAATCTGAGACGAGAAATCATGAGATACGGTGAATTTGTGCAGGCAACCTACGATGCATTCGACTTTGAGCCCCATTACGGGCGACACAAGATGTTGGAAAAGGTGAAATTTCGAATGACACGAGGGTACAAAATCACAAAGTGTCTGTACGCCATGTCGGATATTGACCTCCCCTAAATAGTTCCGGCAAGCCATACTCGGTCGACGACAATACATGGAGCAACGACTCCCAGCGGATCGGATGCGATTGCGGTGAGCACGAACGAGGAGGTGATTAAGTGTCTAGGGAGCGAGATATCATGGTGGCGTGGAGGGACGCAGCGCGGCTCGAGAGTGGATGGAGGATTTTGGGATATTCTGTATCCCCCTCGAAGAGCACGAGAATTCATTAGTGAAGGTGGGTAAAGGGGTTTTTGAGCATATATACCTCAAGGACCGCAACACCGGTACAACAAGCTCGGCGCATCGGAGCGAGCAATGAGAAGGGCTCGGTCAGTGGTGGATTTGTATACACGGAAAGGCAAGACGTGGTATCACCATTACCGACCATAGCTTTGGCGGCGCCCTGCGCTCTTCTCGGCGCCTGCAAGGTCGTAGCGAAAGGCCTCAGTCGCACAAAGCCAACCTAGGCAGGTGCGTCCCTATGAAACATGTTCTCTTTTTGGAGCTGCGAGTAGGGAGGCAGGCTTTCAAAAAAGATTGGAGCGGCCAGGGTTAAGGTTAGAAAAATGGCGTGGTGAGAAAAATGGGACATTGTCCCCAAGATGCCGGGATCATCTTCAGCGAAGGGATGCAAAAGTAGAACAGCCCCGATGAAGGCGTTGGTTGACAATTTCCCATGGACATACACTCACGTTGGAGTGGAACTCGGGATTGGATGTCGACGTTCGCCTTTTGCGAAACAAAACTTCGACCATGCGGAGTGTCACAACTTTGGAGGGATATCTTAATTTGTTGGATGGGTTTTAGAACTTGTCTCCATTCCGAGGGGATATGAAGCAACACGTGGCGTTGGTGAACAAGGCCTACAATATTACGAGGCCGAGTTAATGGTGCCTGGAAATAAGGGGCTGCGTCATAACGCGAGATGTGTTGAAAATATTAAGAGTCACTGTAGCCTTTGAGCGGGGAAGAAAAAAGTACGAGCTGACTGTGAGAGTATACTTGCCGGCACCACGCATTCCAAGAAGAGTGGGAAATTTGTAAGGATGAATTAATTGCTATGGGCTACAACCACGAATTGCGGAAGGGAGAAATGAGGTGGTGATGGGCGTAGCCGTTTTACACGGGGAGGACTAAGATTTTTTTCGTAGTTCTTTCTTGTCTACGGAGAAACATAGTTAATTAAAGCAGTCATTTCGTGCGTTTAGGAGCCCTCAACAACCAAAATGGAGAAAATAGCTTAAAACGGCAGAATCCTTCAATTTTTTGAAAAGGCGGGACAAGTGGTCCCCCACCATTTAGCGGCAATCGAATAGCAAGTTAAACTTGCGGTGTCTTGTTGATGTGAAGATTTGCGATGCGATGCGATCACAATCACAATCGCAAATCACGGCGGTAGTAATAAGTGTCTTGTTGATATGGAAGATTGCGATGTGATCAATCGCAATCGCAACATCGCATATTATTATTTGTAATCGCCCTCCACCACGGCCCGAGGCCCATGGGTCCCGCAGACCACGCGGCATTATATAATACGATCGCAAGTCTTGAATCGAAAAGTTTCAATCGGCGGTTCTTTGTTGTATGCCCCAATCACTTTACCATGGGCGGACCCGATGGTGTTGTATGACGGAGTTTGTTTGTTCCATCGCGTCCGCTTTTGAATTGCAATCAGAACTTCTTAAACACGAGGCCCGATCGCACATATTAGAAGTGGGACCCGATGCCATTTGTAGGGCGGACTTAATTGTTGAATCGCATACACTCAATCGTGATCGGAGTTTTTTTGGTTGGTCGCGTGTTTTGTTATGACAGAACCCGATGGGATTTATACAACGGATTTAAACTTTGGTCCATCGCATCCATTTTCCATCGGCGATCGAAACTTTTGTTTGGTGCGCTTGTTTGTTTAAAAGCGCGGACCCGATTGTTATATATATTACATTTAAATGTTTGATCGCGGTTCAAAGCGCATTATAGTGGGGCCCGTTAGTATTTTAAATAAACTTTGTTTAAAGTTTTATATAGTTTATGTAGTGCTTTAATATGCGGCATATAAAAACAAAAGGCGAGAGCCTGTAATGTAAGGGCATCATTTTGTTTTTTATTTGGTTTTTTTTGCACGAGCGGCGTGGAGAAGATGAACACGGTAGTGTTGGTTTTATGAGGCAGTGTGTTTGTTTGAAAGAACATAGAGTAGTTTTGTGCTAGCATTAAGCCGGTCACTATTTCCTATTATCTCTGTGTTAGAGGAAGATTTTGTAAACCGATTTTTGAAAGAAATAGAAGTTTGTTTTCGGTTGAAAACTCTTGTCTCTGTCAAGATTTTTTATATATCTACGCTGTTAAAGAGGGGAGTTTACTCTCTCCATTTTCTATTGTTACGGAATTTTTCAATATTCCAACTTGGTATCGAGAGCTAGTTTGGAGGCTCTTTGAAGGTTTCAAGAAGATTTGAAGAAGAAAGACTTGTTGCGGTGTTTCTCCCGGCGTTGAAAGCTCAACGAAGTCAAAGCTCGGGTATTTCTCAAAAAAAAGAAAACGAGTTGTTGTTTTTGTTTAAGAGAGTTGTTCTTTCAAAGAAGGAAGAAGACAATTTGTTTAAGTTACGGAGTTGAGTTTAAGGCAATGCATTTGGACCAAAATGCTGGTATGAGTATTGGAAATGTTCGACTTCCATAATTTAATGGAAATAACTATGATTATTGGGCCATTACCATGAAATACTGTTTGTCTCACAAGACTTATAGAATTTGTAGAAGATGGTTTTGTTAAACCGGTGATGAGCGAACACAATGCCTTAACTCAAACGAGAGAAGGACCTATTGAAGAGAAATAGGAAGAAAGACGTAAATCTCTCTTCTTATTGTATCAGCGAGTAAATGATGTGTTTCCAAGGATATGACAGCCTAGAGATCGAGGAAGCATGTGAAACTGCGAAAGTAGCCTATCAAGGCATGGAGAAAGTTAAGAAAACAAAACTTGAGTTGCCGAGGAGAGATTTTGAAACTCTTTGCATGGAAAAGGAGTCGGATAATGTAGACACATTTTTTTTGCATGTGATCGAGTTGTAAATCAGATAAAGTCCCATGGAGAAACTCTTGAATAAAAAGAAGGATTGTGGAGAAACTTTTGAGAACACCTCAAAGTTTGATGTTGTATTACCACCATAGAAGAGACCAAAGATCTCTCAAAGCTCACGGTAGATGAACTTCTGCCTCACTAATAACTCATGAACAAAGATTGAACATAAGATGAAAACTCATCTCTGAGCACTCCTTCAAGACCCGGAATGCCTTCGGGGGAAGAGGAAGAGGTCAAAGGCAAAGGAGAAGGGGAAAAGCGAGGCAGAATAGAGTGAAAAAGGAACAACCATTCACATTCACATGGAAGGAGCAACAATCGGAATCGAGCCATGGCCAAAAGCAACGACCAACGAGGTGGACACTAACACCAACATGCTGTGGACAAGGGTGGTAAATCCAATGTCCAATGTCATTATTGCAGAAATATGGACACTATGATATTGAATGTAGAAAGAAGCAAAATGACATGAAAAATAAGAAGAATGCTAATGTAGCAAAAGAAGAAAAGAACCCAAGTAATGTGCTATTAGCATGTAATGTAGCACGAGATAGAAGATGATGTTTGGTTCTTAGATTCAAGATGTAGTAATCACATATTTGGAAACGAGCAATGTTTGCAAATCTGAACGAAGAAGTAAATCGGTAACCACGGAAGCGTACTACGATCTGTAAAAGGAAAAGGCGAGTTAGTATTCGAGCAAGAAATGGTGAGCAAAAATTTGTTCCGGATGTGTATTGTGTTCAGGGTTGCAGTGTAATCTTTTGAGCGTTGGGCGACTCATAAACAAAGGTTACAATGTAGTTTTCAAGGATGATATGTGCACAATAAAGATATACCTGTGAAAATCATTGCTACCAGAAATACAAATGACCAGCAATAGATATTTTAAGCTCAGCTCAGCAACGACTTGAAGGAAAAGGAAGAGCATAGCATTTGTCTTACAAGAAGCTTTTCAAAGGGACGAAAAGATGAAAATTGGTTTTTGCTTTGAGATTTGGACATCTCAATTTCGGAGGATTGATTTATTTTTTGCAGAAAAAGGAATGGTAAGAGGTTTGCCATTGATTGAGAAGCAGAACGACCTATGTGAAAGTGCATCTTGGAAAACAACACGAGAGAAAATTTTCCATCGGGGAAAAACGCAGAGGGTGAAAACGCCAGAAATCATCACTCGGTTGTAGACGATGCGAGCCGACATCGATTTTAGGCAAAAATTACATGCGACCTTCATAGATGATTTCACCAAGAAAAGTGTGGGTTTATTTTCTGAAATATAAGAGTGAAGTTTTTCGAAATTTTTATTAAAGCTCTTGTAGAGAAACGAGCGTGTTGCACATTATTCGAGTTCTTAGAGCGATAGAGGAGGAGAATATATATCAAGGAATTTGCATTTTGTAGAGGAAACGACATACACAATCGATTTACCAAGGTACACCGCAACGAGAATGGAGTTGAAAGGAAGAATCGAACCATAATGGAAAATGACGGTGAGAAGACATATAAGGAAAAACACGCCGAATGAGTGAGCGGAAAGCGACAAGCTAATATATGTATTTTAAATAGATGCCCCTACAAGCGTGATGAACAAGTTCTAGAAGAAGCGTGGAGTGGCAAAAAACGAGAGAGTCACCACATTAGAGTTTGGATGTGTGGCATATGCACACATTCCGGACAAGTTGAGGAAGAAGTTGGATAGTAAGGGGGAGAAGTGCATTTTTCATGGATATTGTGAAGATTCGAAGGATACGGATTGTATATTATCACAAAGAAGTTTGTTATAAGCGAGAATGTGAAATTTATTGAAGAGGAAGCATGGGATGGAAACATTGAGAAAATAGTCAGTATTGAAAATTGTTTGTCTCATGATGAAGATGAGGAAGATGTGATTGAAATTAACAACTCATCGGCAACACAACCTCACCGCTTACAAAATTTGACAAGGGACACCTCAAGCGGCCCGGCGAGAACACCCTTGAGAAGAAGCGGGAGTGCATCACCAAGCACACCACATGGAGCGAGTGGTGCTTCAACAAACGTCTACACCAAGTGAAAGAGGAACAAAGTTCAAAAGTATTAGAGAAATCTATGAAGCGGGGAGAAGAAAATGAAGGGTATGAATTCCCTATTTGCTTTATATTGTCGAGTTGATGATCCTATTCATTTTGAAGATGTAGTAAAGATAGAAAATGGATAGAAGCTATGGATGATGAAATTAATGCCATGAAAAAAAGAACAAAACATGAGGAGTTGGTTGATCTCGAGGAGAAGGTAAAGAAGTCATTGGAGTTAAATGGGTCTATAAGACCAAAAGCAATGTTTGAAGGAAAAATAAGAAAGACACAAGGCCGGAACTTGTTGTCGAGGATATAGCGAGAAGCAAGGGATTGATTATGAGAGAAAAATTTTCACTGTTGCAAGAATGGAGACGATGGGTACAATGTTGTCAATAGCGACACGAAACAAAAAATGGAAAGTACTAGATGGATGTAAATCCGCATTTTAAATAGTGTGTTAATGGAAGAGGTATATGTGGAACAACCTCTCGGCTATGAGAAAAAGGCCAAGAGCATAAAGTCTGCAGATTGAAAATCTCTTTATGGGCTGAAGCCAGCGTAAGAGCATGGTACCAGGTAGGATAAGATTCTATCTCTTGAAAATGGATTTGAAAAATGTGAGGGAGAACCCACCCTCTACATCAAAGAAAAGGATGGTACAATGTTGATTGTTGTTTTATATGTTGATGATCATATTTACGGGTAGTGATGATTACCTTGTTGAAAAATTTTAAAACAATCATGAAAGAGAAGAATTTGAAATAGTGACATGGGTTCGTTGGTCACTGTAGGAATAGAAGTAGAGCAAAGTGAAAAAGGTATTTTTATCTCTCAAAGAAATATGTGAATCAAGTTTTGAAAGATTTAATATGCGGGGAGTGCAAAACATGATTACTCCCCATAGGTAATGGGATTGAAGTTGAGTAAAGATGACAACGATAAGGATTTTGATCCTAGCTTGTATAAAAGCATAGTTGACGACCTCATGTATTTAGCGCAACTGAGCTAGATATTATGCATGTTGTTAGTTTGATTTCAGTTACGGAGAAGCCAAAAAAGAGACACATTGGCGGGGCAACAAAGAGAATTCGAGGTATGTTAAAGAACTAAAATATTTGGCATTTTATATCTTGCTTCGAAGAAAATTCGAGTTGATTGAATCTGCCCCGCGGTGATTGGGGTTTGAAGTGTAGATGATCGAAGAGAACTTCAGGTAATGTTTTCTGTGGGTTTAGGAGTGTTAGGTCCCTATATGACTAGTATAGTCCCCTTATTGTTGTTAGTGTAACCCCCTTATTTTTATTATTGTGCCCTTATAAACCCCATTACTGTTATTATTGTGCCCTTAAATTATTATTGTTAGGTCGGCTAGGATTACATTGTGGCCCACTAGGATTACATTATGGCCCCATGGACTCCTATATATAGAAAGGAGGTTTTGTAAATTGTATCATCCAAAAATTTTTCATTTTATGTAATTTATTGGAGTTTCCCCCTCGAAGTGTCTTATTTCTAAGGCGTTGATATCTCTTTTCTTCTATTTTTTAGTGGTTACCTGACATTTGGTATCGGAGCTTTGGATTCTGGGGTTTGCTGCTCCAAACGGTTCATCGTGGAATTTTCGCTATAAATTTTTTCTACGAAGTTCCGGAAACTGAAATTTTGGGGTGCGAAGCTGAAATCTGAGGAAGCTTGTCTAAGAATTTTAGAGCTTGGTTCGCAATATTTTGGAGATATCATATGTGAAGTTAGGTCTTTTTTGAGGCTCCTAAATAGGTCATCGTGGAATTTTACGCTATAACTTTTTTTGTAAAAAGGTTCGGTACGAGAAGTCGTATGGTGCGAAGTTGAAGTCTTGAGGGAAATTCTTCAAAAGAAAATTTCGAGAGCTTAGTTCACAATATTTTTGGAGATAGTGCAGCAGAGTAGTTCTTTTTCAAGCTCTCGAATTTCATCTCAAAGGGGTGATTGTGGGAAAAGTTCAATAACTCTCTCTGCGGGCATCAGTTGAGTGCGCGTAAAAAGTGGTCACAAGTAAACATCTTGTAGTTTCTTTGCTATCAAATTTCAGAATAAAATATGAAAACGGTGACATGTGGCAAGTCGTACAAGTTCGCTCTCTTGAACAGTCCATAATTGGGTCATTGTGGGAGATTGGACACAATTTTGTCTTGGAGAATCCAAATCGAGTCGATTTTGTGGAATTCAAAAGATAATTAGAGGGTATTTCATTGCTGAATTTTAGATATTGAAGTACTTTTAATCACAAATACAATCCAATTTCAATATCGAGCTCCTCAAAAGCAGAAAAGGTGTGTATTTTTTCCGAATTGCATAAGTCTTGTTTGAAGACTCAATTTGAATTGATTCCAAGGGGCATATTGTAGAATAGATATCGGTATTGGGTTCTAAAAGATGCCCCGTAAAAATAATTCAACACCCATTAAGCCAACTTCAAAGGCTCTCACCCATGACTCATGAAGATGAAAAATTGCAACATGATCTATCAAAATTACAGGCAAGTAACAAATTTTACTCTCGCAAAGAGCAACAAAAAATGAAATGGAAGTTTTGAAGAAAGGCATGGAAGCTAGATCGATGGCGTGCAAGATAAGATGGAAGTTGGCGTGGAAGCTAATATGGATGGCATGGAAGGCAGCGTGGAAGCTAAGATGGATGACATGGAAGCTAAGATGGATGACATGAAAATACAACATGGAAAACATGAAAGAAGAATGATATAAAAACAAACATCGAAGAGTTTGACAAAGTTGATACAAGAAATGTTTCCTAATGGTGAAAAGATAGTAAGAAGGAACCTCATGATGAGAACAAAATCAATGTTAATCATGATTGTAAACTCTAATGTTGTTGGGGAAGAACCACCATATTCCAAAAATGGATATGAGGAAGTTTGATGGAAAGGATCACGTAACATGGATACTACGGATAAGGAGAAATATTTTGATCTCCCGCCAACGTTCAAAACACAAAAAAAGGTACGCATTGTAACTAAATTTGGAACAAAATACATTTGTATGGTATCGATGGCTTTGCTCCCGTAAAAAAATTGTCCTTGGTCGATTTTACGGAAGAAATGATAGCACATTATGAGGATACAAAGAGAAACACCTTCTTTAGCCAATTGATAAATCTCAAACAAAAGGGTTTAATTGGGGCGACGTCGGGAATTCCAAAAATTGAATATGAGGTAGCGATATTCCGGAGGAACCTGAATCGATCTCTTCATAGGCACTTTAAAGGATAATATCCAACATGAAGTTCGCGTTTTGGAACTGATTCATTGGAGAAACCCTTTCGAGGTTGGCAAGAAAAGTTGAATGTAAAATAATGGCAACAAGGGAAGCCTACCACTCAATTCTATAAAGAAGGAAGTGTTGCTACGCCTAGATTTCCACAACCTGCAAGGTGACACCACAACAATTGGAAGAAAAAAAGGGAAAAAGGGATTTGCTACGGTTGTGATAGAAAATACACACTAAGAGTCATAAGTGTGCGAGAAGAAATTATTTTAAATAGATTGTGAAGAGGAAGAAAGAAAATCAACAGAAAGAGGATATACACCGAGGAACCCACCGGCCCTAGAAGAGGAAGAGGAAATGAATCCGACCATATCGTGTAATGCTGTAGCGGGGAATTACCACTCCTCCAAACTCTCAAGATAAAAGGACAAATCAAAAAGAAAAAGATAATAGTGTTGATTGATTCAGGTAGCACCCATGCTTTTATTCATTGTAAGGTAGCCAAGAATTAAATTGTTTCCTATACCCGGCCACCGAGAATGTCAAGTGATGGTTGCAAATGGAAGAACTATAAATTTCTGCAGAGAAAATTCCATAATATCAAGATAACCATGGGGGAATATGTATTGACTGGTCAATTCTTTCCATTCCTATAGGAGGTGCTGATGTTGTACTAGGAGTACAATAGTTTACAATCTTTAGGACGACGACTTTTAATTTTCAAGAACTTTCTTGAATTTTTTTCAAAGGAAAAGGAAGTTGAATTACGGGGTATTGAAGGGAAGCCGGGAAGGATAATAAGCTCTAATGTCATGACAAAGCTTCTAAAAGAAGAACAACGAGGCGTAATTGCACAATTATGCTCATAGAAGTTAGACATCAAAATCATCTATTTACACGGATCTCAACAAGTCTTGAGACTATCATTCCAAGGTGTTTGAAACTCCCAAGAACTCCACCTATTCGTGATCATGATCATGCTATTCATTTGATTACGGAAGTGTTCCTCCAAACATCGGGGCCTTATAGTTGTCCTTGCTTCCAAAGAAGCCGAAATTGAACGTATGATTGCATAAATGTTAGAGGCGGTATAACTCAACCTGATCGAAGTTCTTTCTACGCTCCTATAGTATTGGTACACAAGAAGGATGGATCATGTTGAATGTGTCCGGATTATAGGGGCTCAATAAGCTCACCATTAAAGATAAATTTCCCATTCACATGTGATTGATGAATTATTGGTTGAATTACGTGGAGAAATTTATTCGGCAAGTTGGATCTTCATTCAAGATATCATCAAATTAGAATGAAAATGAAGATATTCAAAAACAACATTTTCAAACTCACTTGAGGGTCATTATGAATTTTTGGTCTGCCTTTTGACGCATGTTGTAGCCCTACAACACCCTCAAAAAGCCACCATTTCAAATTTTTGGAGCCCCTTGAAGCTAGAGAAACCAAGAGAAAATCAATAAAGTTAAGTCGCAAATCTTCGAGTTCACTTTTGAAAAAGCTGCGACCTTGCGACCTTGCGACCTCGTGACCCCAAGTCGCCGGGTCGCCAAGTCTGGTCGAGAACGATGACTTTCAAAGAAAGCGCGACCTTGCGACCTTGCGACTTCAGGCGACCGAGGTCGCCGAGGGTCGCGGTCGCAAATTGTAAATTTTAAAAGCGAGACCTTGCAACCTTGCGACCGCGACCCCCGGGTCGCCGAGGTCGCAAGGTCGCGGTCGCGAATCCCTAGATGCCGACTTGCATGCCGGCGACCCCGTTTGTGCACACCGTGCAACTTTTCTATGTAAGGGAGGTCGCCGGAGTCGCATTTTCTGTCGGCGAATAGGAAAAAATAGCTGCGACGAGGTCGGCGGCGTGATTTTCCCAGGTAAGTTGCCATTTCTCTCACGCTGTTCCTTTCTAGACTTGTTTCTTACCAATTGCTTGCTTGCCACGGACCTTTAAATTCCCCTTGCGCGAACATTGTTTCTTTTTCCAATTTTGCGAATGTTTTGTTTAAACACATGTCATGTTGCCCGAACTCATCACACTTACGGTTCATTTTCTGGCATGTCCTTGCTCTGTGACCATTCTCCAGCTCCTCACTGGACCCGGCCAACATAATTCTTCGGTAGGAGAAAATAAACCTTGCGAACGCGCGCGCACAAAAACCCCGGCAAGCCTTGTCGCGACTGCCGACCCGGCGACCTAGTCGCTGAGTCGCAAAGTAAAATTTTCTTCAGTTGCTGAATGCCGCGACCGGCGACCGGCGACTGGTCGCAAAGGTATGGGTATAAACTGTCCCCGGAGAGTTGCGACCCGGCGACCCGGCGAGCACGGTCGCAAGGTCGCAGAGTAGCATTTTTCTCTGTGTTCGTAATTTGCGACCCCGCAGCACGCGACCTGGTCGCCAGTGTAAAGTCGCGCCTGAAACTCTCTTCTTGCAATCCATGACCACCACGACCCGGTAAACCCGGTAACCCGGTTTTACATGTGTCTCGGCTAAATTTCATCACTAAGCGTAAGCTGGTTTTATATCATCATCGTTCTTATCTTGGGATTCCTTTATGAATTGTGGTGAACTGAAAGACATAGAGTGCCTTCATTTTTATCGGTTCTAGTGACATGGCACCCATGTCCGGAAGAAGGACAAGCAAGTGGTGGAAGAAATTGATGAAGGTTTGAAGTGGTATCCCCACCCCCAATATGCGGGATACACTATGTACATTTGCAAAAGAAGACGACATGCGATGGTACCAAGTGTATCATGAGTTCGCCATGCGGAGAGGAATTTCCAGGAAGATCTCCCATAAGGCTCTTTCTTAGCGATCAAAAAGTCTAGACTACATGCGGCGAGGGGTGCATCCGACCATAACACCCATAGAGGATTTATCGATTTGGATCATACAAAGACGGATCCCGAAAAGATTTGACGATCCGGGGCAGTGACCGAGCCTGGCTGCAGCTCGTAGGCGCGGATGCCCACCTTTACTACTCGTTGCCTCGCCCGATGAGCATTTCACTCCCGAGAATGAACTCTTTTGCTCACTTGTTGTTAAAATAGTTGATACTATTAGACAATGGTGGAGGCCAAGAAGTTTAAGGTCAAGAAAGACCAAGAATATCCGGTGGCAGCTAGCCTAAGAAAGGGTTTATAAATTAGTTGCCGCCATGCTTTGCGAGCTTTACGGGCGCCCGGATTGCTCCACTTTCAGCGGTAGTTGAGCTACTATCATGGAGTATGTGACAACACATGACTTTTGTTTCAGCGGGCCGGCATATTGATGACTTCGATGCGGACCAACTTGTCGCGGCATTGACGGATGAGGGAATGCCTTCCAAATTTTACATAGCAGCCTCTTACCTATTGGATGCGTACGCGCAAGTGCACTTTGGGGATGGGCACACAGCTGGGACTCCGGCCGATCTCGTGCAATTCATCTACAAATCGAGGTATTTGGGAGTCCAAGTACAAACGGGATATAGATCGGATCTCGAGTATTTATCCCCTCTCTATATAGAAACTTATTTGGCGGGACGCCCCACACGCTGTCTTGGCGAGGCCAAAGGGAACTCTGGTCAAAGTGGCACATTGGTTCCCTTTCCTCGGATATACCTTCATCCGAGTCTTTGAATCTTCTGAGGGCACCACATGCTATGCTCGCTTTGTTACGGTTAAAATGCTCGTTCGGTATGCTTCCGTGTCTCCAAGGCTTCTCAGTCGTCTGTCTAAAGGCAAAAGAGAGCTCGTAGCCCACGCTGCCCCTCACCATTGGCGCATACATAGTTAAATATTTCAAGGAAGTAGTAACGGAGGGAGAAGCGATGAAAAGCTATCGGCTCGAGGGCGCTAGAACACCGAACATATGATCTGGGAGAGAATAGTTCACGAACAACACCTTTTGAAAGCTAAATTCAAGTAAGACTTATCGACATGTTGAGCGCTCGACAAAAGATGAAGAAGGAGGAAGCGGTATAACGCCGAGAGACAATTTTCTCCGGAGTGAACTTGGGCCAAGAAGATCCGGATGATCAAAGCACGGAAAATAAGAAGACGTTGATTGGGAGGTGCCTCTTCCTCTTTACCAAGAGTCTCGGGGATCGACACAAAACACTACATCTGTCAACGAGAAAGAAAAGCGAGGAAACAAAAAGCCCGACAGAAAGAAAGAAGATAAAGAGGGATGAGGAAGAACGCCAAAGAGTGCAACGGCAACACGAGAAGAAAGAGAAGGCCGGCCAAGGAGGCCGAGGAAAGGAGAAAAGAGGAAAAGGCACGGGCGCGGCCAGACGGCGCTCAAGGCGAGCTAGACAAGCGAGAAGGCGGCGTGAGGAGCCGAACGGTCGCCGGAGACTCGGTGCCAAGAGACGAACGAGGGTCGTGGAAGCTCGGGCGCCGAGGGCGAGCAGTGCTGTGGGCGGCGGAAGCGGAAGGCCGAAATAGAAGCGACGGTAGGCGAATGCGGCGAAAGGAAGAAGGGGAAAATAATAGAGGAGAAAGGAGGATGACATGCTAGAAGACATCGAGGTGACTCCCCTTGAGATACCTCTGGGCGGTGCCAAGCTCTACGAGGTTCGATCCCCCGGTCCAGGAAGAGGATGTGTTTGATCTCACCGGACTTACATTCGATCAATTCTCTTTCAAATCCGGCAAGAAAAAGAAGATCTACCGGCGCAAAGCCCCTGCGCACATCCACGGTTGCAACGGGCAAAGACATATTCCTTGATACCGGGACTAATCCGATGATAGCATCGCGGTAGCGCCAACGCCGGCCACGGAAGAGAATGTAACTAGAATGAGTAGAGAAATAGTCTCTGCAAAATAGGCGCAAACGGTGACCACGAGAAAAGCGAGGAACGGGAGAAACGAGTTGAGAAGCGAGAAGTCCATGACTCGAAACCGGTTTTCACATTAATGAGTCCCACCCCGGCCATTTTAAGTTTGAAGTGTTAGAAGTAACCATGAGGCGGTGTATGGAGAAATGTTCACCATCAAACAAACATTCGCCTTTGGTAAGAGCACGAGCGGAAACCGAGCAAAAGCACGAGCGACTCGGGGGAGGCCTCACAAGCCTTAGACGAGGAACCGATGGGTTGGACAATGCAATACCCTCGGGCACACGAAAATTTTCCCAAGAGGGATTGGATTCATACACGGGATGCTAAGGTTCGGCTTCCGTGTGGAAATACAATCAGGACAAACTATCTAGGACACAGACAAGTAATGTCTTCATACAACCACACGATTAGCGGTATCAACTCGATGCACACTTTGCACCACATTAGTTGCTTGGGGCATTGGACGAAGAAAGCGAGAACAGAGTGGATCGGGACATCGATCATTTTTGCGGCCTATCAAGCAAGCCATTGTTGCTCTGAGCCCTCCAACATCTCAAGAACATCACAGTCGGTTTATTGCCACTCCGGCTCGGATTTATACCAAGCTTGCCTGCGCTTTCAGAACGATTTCTGGAAAGAGGGAAACCTTAGTACCAAATGCGTTGGAATGCATGCATCGGTTGAAGGAGGAGGTTCCTACGGTTTCCCCCATAGTGGCGAGTACGGACATCGGCAAGATTTTCTCAAGGAGCGGCAGTTGACGCCCACGACCTCAACATTGTGCGTACATCTCCGCGACTGGTAGCCGACGAGTCATGAGGGCCGGCGGTTAGAGGTAGGTCGCGGTCGCACCACCCTGATGGAACCAAGTCGCGGTCGCCTTGTCTATCCGGTCGTGGGTGCCTTCTGCCTATCCCGGTCGCAAAGTCGCGCATACCGGACGGTGTGAGTCTACAACCTCTTCAAGGGGCCAGGCAACTCAACGGACGGCGGGCGAAAGTCAGGAAAACGGAGCAGAGTTTTGTGCTATAAAACTCCCCACGGGGAAAGTAATGGGGGCTTTCTTTTTGAAACTCAAGAGCTACATGACATTGTATTGAAAGATTATACTCTTGTGCATATGAATATAGATTCTTGCTAAAACACCACATGGACATGATGTGTTTCTTTGTGCGAGGAGCAACGTATTATTATTCCTTGTACGGAGTTTGAACATCCTATGATTAATGAAGGCTTGCACTCTTCATGTCATCATTTATGCGTCACGGCTATATGTGTTGTATTAATGATGTTCAATTTATCATGTTTGCTCTATTCATGAATGTTAATGAACTATTTTGTTAGCATTTCGTTTTATCTTTCGGAAAGTAAAGGGATATCTCATGATAAAGAACTATTTCTTTTCAGCCAATTGGAACTACCTTATAAGCATTACCCCCAAAGATGTGTTGCTAATGACATCTCACGAGGTGTACATGCTTTATTTATAATCTTGCTACGCATAGTGTTTGATTCATGTTTAACGCATCAATCACATGTGTATCATGTGAATAGAGTGTATGTCGCGGGATTTCAATCGATTTCTTTTGAGACTAAGGAAGGCGTCTTAAACGGTAGCCGGACCCCTGCAGGCCCCGGGATCCCTACTCCCAAACGGTTCCGTCTAATTGGGACTTTCTACCAGGGAGATCCCCTGCGGTAGGCTGGACAAATTTTTCATCAACACCTTACCAATGCACCTTCTACATTTCAAGGGTTGATGAATTCATTTTCAAACCCCTCCTTAGAAAATTTGTGCTTGTATTTTTTGATGATATACTAATCTACGGCGGGTGCGGAAGGATCATGTTGAACATGTTGACGGGGTGCTCAAACTATTGCAGGGAGAAACAATTATGTCATAAAAACATCCAAATGTTTCTTTGGAGTACAAGAGGTGGAATATCTGGGTCATATTATATCTCACGAGGTGTTAAGAAGTAGACCTAACAAAATTAAAGCCATTAAGGAATGGAAAGTCCCACGACCATAAAGCGATTTGCGAGGATTTCTCGGGTTAACGGGGTATTATCACAAAGTTTGTTAAAAAAATTATGGGAGAATAGTAGCACCTCTAACAACATTATTGAAGAAAGATGCATTTTCATGGACTCTGAGAAGCAACTAAGGCCTTTGAACATCTTAAAGAGGCAATGTGCCCTAGCCCGGTCTTAGCTACGCCGGACTTCACACAAAAACCTTTATTGTGGAATGTGATGCCTCGGAAATGGAATTGGTGGAGTTTAATGCGGGAAGGAAGACCCATTGCTTTTTCAAAAGTCGCCTAATCAAAGGAAAGTATTTACGAAACCTATTTATGAGAAGGAAATATTAGCAATACGCATGCACTAAATAAATGGCGAACTTACCTAATGGGAAGACACTTCAAGGTAAAATACAGTCATGATAGTCTTAAACAATTTTTGGAGCAATGACTATCTTGAGAAGAGTAGAAAAATTAGGTCACAAAGATGTTGGGTTATGACTTTGAAATAATCTGCAAAAGAGCTTAATGTTGTTGCGGATGCACTCTCGAAAGAATGAAGAGGTGGAAGCATTGCTTTGAGCCATTTCTATTATCCAGCTAGATTGAATGCGCCGGAAATAAGGAATGAATGGAAGAAGGAAAATATGTATGGACACTCATTCCAAAAGTTTGCGGTAAGATCCTAGTACATACGATACATTTAGTTGGAAAAATGATTCCTTATGGTACAAAGATCAATTATATCTTTGTAATAATTCCCAACTAAAACAAAAGATTCTTCTAGAATCACACACTTCTCCTTTAGAGACAGGATTTTTAAAAACTTACCACGAGGGTGAAGAAAGAGAATTTTTTTGGGATGGCCTTAAATATGATATTCAAAAGTTTGTGGCGAAATGTTTGGTTTGCCAACGAATAAGATGGAGAAAATTAAGACCACGGGAACCTGCAACCTTTATCATTCCAAGTCAACGTTGGGGAGGAGATTTCAATGGATTTTGTCACGAGTTTACCTAAAGTCCAGAAGGAAAGAATGTCATCATGGTAGTAGTTGATAGACTTGCAAGTATGCACACTTTTGTGCATTATCTCATCCATTTAAAGCAAGTACGGTTGCTACTACATTTTATGGACAAATTCATACATGGAAGCCCAAGGTTATTGTGAAGAGCGACGGGAATCCCATTTTCTTTAAAATTTTTGGACGGAGTTATTTTCTTGTTTGGGTACTCAATTAGCTCATAGCTCATCTTATCATCCTCAATCTGATGGTCAAGCGAGATAGTAAATAAATGTTTGGAAGGATATCTTTGTTGTTTTGTATACGATAAACAAACACAATGGGTCAAGTGGTTACCTCTCGACTGAATGGTGGTATGTACTTCCTTCCATCTGCAGTGACAAAAATGACCCCATTTATGGCACTTTATGGATATCATCCACCATCAATCACATCATCTTTAAGGAAAATTTGAAGGTTCAAACGTTGGAAGATCACATCGAGCATCGGCCAAGAAGTTCTCCAACTCTTAAAAGATAACCTGGTTGGCACAAAATCGAATGAAACAACGAACGGAGATCAACATGTAGCAGAGAAGTTTTGATGTAGGATATTGGGTATTTTTACGGCTTCTACAACCATACAAAAAAATGTCCCTCAAGCAAGCTAAGAAGGATAATAAATTATCGCCAAGTACTATGGTCCTTACAAGGTGTTGCAAAAGATTGGTACTATGGCATACAAATTGGAGCTTCACCAGCTGGCTACCGGTAATCCGATTTTCCATGTTTCATGCTTAAAGAAGGTTATAGGTGAAAATCTTCCGATTCAGCAATATTTCCCGAACATTAGAGGAAGGAAAAAATCATATTGGAACACGAAGCGGTCACGGAAACAAAGAACTTGATAACTACGAATCGATCAATTTCGAGGTATCTCATCAAGTGGAATAACTTACCACTTGAAGATTCTACATGGGAGGATGAGAATTTTATACGAAGCACCCAGAGAGCTACTCAAGCGTTGAGGACAACACTTTTTGAAGGAGAGGGCATGTTG
This sequence comes from Pinus albicaulis, assembly GCA_034641835.2. Lineage (NCBI taxonomy): Eukaryota > Viridiplantae > Streptophyta > Pinopsida > Pinales > Pinaceae > Pinus > Pinus albicaulis. The sequence goes on from JAXQQM020078859.1 coordinate 112,391, forward strand.
GGGTCCCTATATGACTAGTATAGTCCCTTATTGTTGTTTTTTTTTTTTTTTCTCCATTTTAGACTAATCCTAATCTTTCAATTTTTCTCCTCCCATCCCACCCACGGGTTTGAACCGGTGACCTTACGAACGGGTGCCTTGTTGATGCACCCCATGCGAATGTTCTACACCAAGTGAAATGGGTCATATTGTTGATGATGTAACGCCCTTATTGTTATTATTGTACCTTCTTAACCCCCCATTTTTTTATTATTGTGCAATTATTATTGTTAGGTCGGCTAGGATTACATTGTGGCCCACTAGGATTACATTGCGGCCCCATGGACTCCTATATATAGAAAGGAGGTTTTTTAAATTGTATCATCCAAGAATTGTTCATTTATGTAATGTGTTGGAGGTTGCCCCCTCGAAGTGGCTCATTTATAAGGCATTGATATCTCTTTTCTTCTATTTTTGGAGCTAGTTACACAACAAGGAGCCATTTCATGGGCTTCTAAGAAGCAGTAGGTTGTAGCATTATCTACGGCGAGAGGCGGAGATATGTGGCAGCTACGGCAACGGCATGTCAAGCAATTTGGATTAGAAGGATGTTAGAAAGTTTATGCCAAGAACAAGTAAAAGGGGCCAGGTGATTTTTGTGGCAATAGCTTAGCTATTGCATTTGTCAAATAATTCGGTGTTTCATGAAGAACAAAAACACATAGATACAAAGTTTCAATATATGAGAGAATTGGTGAACAATGGAGAAATTTTCTGACATTGTAAAACGAGAGGAGCGATATGCGGATATCTTAACAAATCCATTGGGGCGGAAGACATTTAAATTTTTAACAAAATGCTTGAGTATGGTGATAACCCGATAGCCTTTAAGGGTGTTGAAAATATTAAAGTCACACCATAGCCAACGAGCGAGAAGAAAAAGAGTACGAGCGACTGTGAGTATACGTGAACATCACCACGCATTCAAGAAGAGTGGGGAAATTTGTAAGGATGAATTAATTGTTATGAAATTTGCCAGCCACAGTGCGAGAGGAGAAGTAAGTTGGTGATGGGCGTAGCCGTTTACGAGAGGACTAAAAGATTTTTTCGTGGTTCTTGTCTACGAGAGAAACAAAGTTAATTAAAATAGTCATTTGAGCGTTTAAGCCCTCAACAATAAAAATGAAATAGTTTAACTGACTGAAGTCACTAAGTTTTTGAAAAGAGGCAGACAGAGGCCCCATTTAAGCTGGCCTAATCTGATGCTAAGTTAAACATTCAATACTTGTTGATGTGAAATTTGTGATGATGGGCTCACATCTTAATCATAAATCACAGTGATAGTATTAACAAGTATCAATGATATGAAGGTATCCGTGCAGTAAACATCGCATGTGTTATTCATGCCATCACCGTGGGGCCCGTGGGTCCACAAGACCACGTGACATTATATAATACGATCGCAAGTTTTGAATCAAAGTTTCAATCGACGGTTCTTTGTTGTATGCCCGATCACTTTATAGGGCGGGACACGATGGTGTTATGCGACGAGGTTTGTTTGTTCCATCCGTCCACTTTTTGATTACTTATCGAACTGCCAAACACGAGGCCCGATCGCACCGCTGTTAGAAGTCCGGAACCCGATGCCATTTTGTTGGGGTGGACTTAATTGTTGGATCGCATCCGCTTTCAATCGTGATCGGAAGTTTTTTTTTTGGTTGGTCACGTGTTTTTGTTATGACCACGGACCCGATGGGATTTATATAACGGATTTAAAATTTGGTCCATCGCATCCGTTTGCCAATCGACGATCGGAACTTTTGTTTGGTCCGCTTGTTTGTTTAAAGCGCGGTCCTGATTGTTATATATATTGTATTTAAATGTTTGATCACGGTTCAACGCGCATTATAGTGGGGGCCATTAGTATTTTATATAAAATTTGTTTGAAGTTTTATATAGTTTATGTAGTGTTTAATATGCGCAACATATAAAAGCAAAAAGGCAGGAAACTGTAATGTAAGAGCATCATTTTGTTTTTTATTTGATTGCTGCCATGACAACACGGAAGAAGATGAACACAACGAAGTGTTAGTTTTATGAGACATAGTGTGTTGTTTGAAAGAACGGTAGTTTTGTGCATTGCGTCACAGACGGTCACTAGTACATTATCCCTACGTATTGGGAAGATTTTGTAAAAACAATTTTGAAAGAAATAAATTTTTTTTCGGTTGAAAACTACGTATCTGTCAAAAATTTTTTATATTTCTGCGTAAAGAGGGGAGTTTACTCTCTCCATTTATATTGTTATGGAATTTTCAATATTCCAATAAGATGGAAGATGGGTGCGGGCCGAACGAGATCCCGGTGTACATCTCCTAACCACGTACGCGAGGGCTACGACTGCGGGTTTGGAGGTTCCAATAGAAATGGATGCAAATCAATGTGTGAAGGTTCTATCTTCTTGAGTGTCACATCAACATGTATTTCCGGCATAACTTAACTGCGATCCTGGTGACCAAGTCAATTCTCATCGGAACTTTTGCACAGGCTTTGAAAAAAATCATATAGCAGTTCACATAAATATATGTGAATGTAACAAAGCATGTAAATACGAGAGGCTTAGAACTTTGTTTTCGTGACAGTCCGAGTTTAGCTCTCTTTCCAAGGCTTTAGCGTCTCCTTTGTCCGTGCTCCTTTTTCTCTTCCTGTTTTCAAATGGTTGTCATGTGCATGTCTTCATTGGCTTTCTATTATTTGAGATATGGTTTTCACGAAATTACGGGTTTTTGGTATAATAACGGTGCCTCGGGATAGCACCATATCATCATATAGTTATGGGTAATAAGAACCCATTGAATGGAAAACATATAACTATGGCCAGAGTATGATTTAGTGCGTTGTTTTTTTCTTAGCGAAAAAAAGATTTGTAAGAGAGATAGGTTGTTTCTTTACAACTCTCGGTAAAATGTTTAGAGTAAATAATTGTGCATAATTGTTTAATACTATGCCTATGATTCCACATAAAAAAAAGAAAAAACAAGCGTGTGAGTTGTTTATAAATATTTGTGGCCTCTCATTCCTCTTTTAATTGGTAATGCTATTCAGTCCATAAAAATTGGGTTTTGATTTATATATATATATATATATATATATATATATATATATATATAATATTTTCCCCTTGCTTATTTATATAACTACTATATTGTTTTCAATAGTTGAAGTCATGTGAATCACCCAATCTATGAATGCGACCACACATATTACGTTAAGCAAGTCACTTGGTTACGTCACATAAATATATTCCGGTAACATGCAACATTGTTTTTATATTATATATTTTTATTTAAATTTTAGTTCATTACAAAACCAAAGTTTAAAATATAAAAATATAATATATTTTAATAAAATTTATTTATTTATTATTTAATAGATTTATAATAAATTATTAAATATATATTACTTTTCGATCATTTATTTTATTTTTTAGTAGGTTATATAATGTGATTTATTTATATATAATTTAAAAAAATGAATAATTACATTAAAAATGATTAATTATCTTTATAAAATTATAATATTATTAACTAATCTCGTCTCTTGGGGTGTTTTCCAGATAAGTTATTATCATTCAAGCCTAGCTTGTTTTTCATTTTTTCATGTATAAAAACAACATTTTCTATTCAGTAATTGAGAGATTCAGTTTCACTATATCTATATGTTTTGTTTGTTTTTAGTATTCTGTTCATTTATGTAGAATTAGATGAATGGTATCGGAGCGTTTTTAATAACATTTTATTTTCTTATGCACATGTCCCCAGGACGAGGGTTGAGATATAGGAGTTGTGACTCAAACTACTCAAGCCTTTGTGAGACCATCATCATTGACCACTGACGACCTCTCATGGTAGAAGAAAATAAGGATGAGCAACCGAGGATATCCTATCAAATTGTTGCTCGAAGAAGCCTTGAGCAATAAAAAGAACTAATATGATGCATAATTATTCATGAGATCCTTCAACAGATACAAATAAGAGACACATTTTTCCATGTAGTGACCACTTTGAAGGCACCGCCCCTTTAAGGTACAAATTAATTTTTGATATCCCTATATTTCAAGGCAGAATAGATGTAGATGCTCTAGAAAAATCATTAAATTTGCTAAGAAGGATATTTACACATCCATAAATTTTCTAATGGAGAAAAGGTTATTTTTGCAATCCTTAAGGCTACCCCCATGTTAAGGATTGAAGGGAAACTTCTTTGTGAGAAAGCATGAGGGCTTCAGCGAGGGGAGCAATAACATACCACATGGATTCATATTGGAAGATATATATTGCGGGAAAAAGATGGCATAATATATTGGGGGATATATAGGGGTAAAGAGGTTTTTATGTTAGCATCTACAAAAAATAGAGTTCAAGTTAATGAAAAAATATAAAGGGGTACAAAAATGTTAATGAAAAAATGGATACAATATTTGGTGGAAGTAGGGTTTCTTTAAATTGGGGAGGTGAATTGGGTTGTATTAGTATCGGGTTAGATAATATGATTTTTAGGGGTATCTTCCAATATGTAGTCAAATTAAGCCTATTGTTTAATATGTCATGAACGCACGTGATAGGTTAGAGGTTCATTAATTTAGGCCCCATGGAAAAGAGACCTAGGAAGATTTGCATTATAATTTGTCAAAACTAGTTGGAACCCTTTTAAGAGATGTTGCAAAGGAATATTATTACTTTGTTGATATTTACAAAGACTAGTATATGAGATGGACGACAATATAACAATAAAAAGTTCAAGTAGTCCCATACTTCACAAATATCTTTCATACCTTGTGCACCAAGCTAGGTATCAAGGACTTTGAGTGAAATTTATGCTCAAGTATTGTGGCTATACGCATGAATACATTAGAAAGAAGTAGTGTTCCTCGACATCTCCTCACTTGGAGAAACCTCTTGTCCTCTTTCCAAAATCTGAAAAAATTTAAACAAAAGAAGCAAGACTTTTTTATTTGTGAATCCTTCATGGGAGAAGTAGAGCAGAGGGCATCCCCAAACCATAGAATAAAGAAAAATGCCGAGGTGGGCCACCACAAGACAACCCATCAAAGTCGAAAATAAAGAATAATGATGAGAATATGAAGAAAGACATAAGAAAGTGGTGTGAGTTCCATAAGAGCCCACTCATAACAAAAAATAATGTTGTGCAAAGCAGCCATTGGTGGTCGAGCTAAAAGCTTTAGAGTCAAAGGTAAGTTCCAACTCTACATAAACCTGAAAAGAGGAAACAAATCATTGATACACAAAACAAAGTGCCACCATTGCAACCACCAAGGTCCGACAAAGTGAGGCCAAACATTTAGAGGAAGGTGGGCATCTTTTTCACTCATAAATGTGGGTAGAAAAGGTGCTCCACTATATGCGATTGTCGATAACGAGAACTAAAAGAACTTGATCTCGACAAGGTACGTTAAGGGTGTTCTACAATAACATCACATCCATAACCATACATACATTGGGTGGATCCACTAAGAAATAAATTTGTGTGAGTCAGCAATGTTTCCTACCCTACATTATCAAGTCTTTCACAAATGAGTTATTGTGTGATATTTCTCCCCTTAAAAATTTGTGATTTTTGTTAGGCTAAACATCCTTGTCGAGTCTAGACCTTGTAATGTTATTATCACTTTGGAAGAAAACTATATAGGATACTAGAGATGGCTCACCTACTTCCATTTCTTTGATCTGCGGTAAACGATGTAATAATATTGTCTCCCATACTAGGAAATTTATCTTCTTCCTTATTCTCTCTCAAAGTAAGGAGAAGATATTTGACACATCCCTTGCTTTCACCGCAGAGCTCCTCCACACATTAGAGGAAAGTGGATAAGGTCGGTGAGTACAAAGACATATTATCCTCACCCACAATGGTGCCTTTGAAATACCAGGCCAAGCATTCAATCAATACGAGCCACACAAGTGGACCTCTACCCAATAGGAAAATCCACTTCCATTACGCCACTCTCTTTTGGAAAATGAGGAAATCAAAGCGATAGATCCAGAAGTTGCTACAAAATGAGTACACATCACAGGCAGTTCCTTTCCACAGCGAAGCCCAATTGTACTTGTGTAGAAGAAGGGTGGGACACGGAGACTACCGTGATTATGGGACTCTAAAAAAAATCACAATCAAGAATTAATGCATGATTCCATGGATTAATGACCTTCTTCACCAAATCAAGGGGGCCAATGATTTAATAAGATTGATTTTTTACGTTGTGCTATCACTAAATTCTAGTAAAACCAGGCGATGCACTTAAGAGGCTTCCTTCAAGTCCAAATAGGGTCTTTTTGATTGGTTGATCATGCCATTTGGTTTGACGAATTCCCCAACAACTTTCATGAGGGTTAATCGATGACATATTGCAACCTTTAAGCTCTCTTTCATGGTTATATATCTCTATGATATCCTTATCTTCTTCAAAGGAAGTTTTTGGAAAATCACTTGCGAGGCATTCGTTAGAGTCGTTACTTGACCATTTCCCAGACATATGTTCATGTTGGAGTGGTACTCAAGTTGGATCATCGATTTTGCCTTTTTCATAAACAAAACCTCCAACCCTACGAGTCTCACAGAATTGGAGGGATGTCTTCCTTTGTTCGATGGGTTTGAGGAAGCTTATTTTTCCTTATTTTGAAAGAATTCCAAGTTTGAGATGTTGCATTGGTGAACAAGGCATCAACATGTTGAGGTCGAAGTTAATGGTGCTGAGAAACTAGTATACGATTGAAGAATAAGGACCTTGTCCAAAACTCGTATGAAGATGGGTGTAGCCTAAGCAGATCCGAGAGGATGTTCCATATCCTAACCAAATGCGAGGGTCTCTGGAGTTCGAGGGTTCCAGTAGAAATAGGTACGGACAATGTTCGAAAGTGCTACCTTCTTGAGCACATCAATGTATATTTCGAGGGTAACTTAACTGCGATTTATTTGTTTAAGTCAATTACGATAAGAAATTGTACCAGTTTGATGAAATTTTTTTTGGAGTTGTTACATTATAATAATTTGCATAAATATATATATGTGAGCAATAGAGAGCCTTTTTATGTAAATATAATTTTTTTTTAAGAAAAAGTATGTAATATTATTTATGAAAGTAATTCACATAAAAAATGCATTTCCATTAATGTCTAAAGAGATGCATTTCTGATGTAAATGTAATCTCAAAGGATGCTTAGATTATTTACATGAAAAAATTTCCTAATCATTACTTTTAAAAGGTTTTAATGATCCTTTGTTTTTTGATTATTCCTTCCACTTTATTTACCATTTGATTTTTATAATTGCTATTTTTTTCTTATTTTCTTATTATTATTATACCTACTAAGGGTAGAGTATATTATCATCATTTTGAGTCAAAATTATTTTACTTTTAATTAATTTGCAAACTTTTAGAAAACACTTCTAATGTTTATTAAATTTTGGTAAAATTAAATATTAAATTTAATTTTTTGAGAAATTGAAATTTATTTTTGAATTTTTTAAAAATTGAATTTCCTAATTTTTTGATTAGTGGATGACTAATTTTATGTGGTTTAAAATCAAAATTTCAAAATTTAGTGTAAAATATAATACTAATTCTTATCGCCAGTGTCCTCATAAATTAATTATCTATTTTTATTTTCCAAATAAAAGTTTTCATTATGTTTCAACTTTTATTAACCATGAAAACTAGTGAAATTGAAAAACAAAAGCAACAATGTTGCATATGATACATATTTTTCGCTTTTTGATTTTCTTCATGTTTTTTTCCCTTCTTCATATTTTTCCTTATGATTTTCTTCATATTTTTCCCTTGTTGATTTTATTATTTAAGATGGACTTGGTTAAATCGTTTTCCTCAATAAAACTGCCCTTATATTATATATTTTCACAATTCATTTTTAAATCATGATGCAATATAAAAAATAAAAATTAAGTGAACACTACAATAAAAAGATTTACTTTTTTTCTTTTAATTTTAATCATAAGTTAAAAATATAAAATAAAAAAGTAATTTTTAGGAATATTTTGCACTCACACTTAAGCCTCTGTGTAACTAAATTTTTTATTTTAATATACTAACATTGTATTTTTTATATTATATTTTATTACATATGAATTCTTTACCAACGATTAAAGACGACACCGGAAATGCTTCATGTCAAATTGATTTTTCCGACCTAGAAATTCTAACATAGATTATTTATTTTCCGTTGAATTAGGATGAGTATAAAATTAAAATTAAACAAATTATATATATATATATATATATATATATATATATATATATCATTGAATCAAAATATAGTAGAGATCATAATTTCTCCTCTTATTTGGTTTCATAAGCTAAAGGTGGAAATATGCCTGAGCAACACTGATAATGTCTTAATTTTTGTAACAAACTATGGTGTTGGGGAAAATGTTTCATCCAATATTATTATGCACCTATTTCTGTTTTGCTCAGGGTTATAAGTACATTAATTACTTTCATATATAACAATAATAACTTGGAGGAAATGCTTCATACAAATATCATATTCATCGAAGTTTGCATTGAACAATGTTTCATCAAAAATTATATATGTAGATATCTTTATTTGACTCGAGGTTATCAAGTCCATTAATTATTTCCTATAACAATAATAACTTGGAAGAATGACTTCATAAAATATCATGTTCATCAAAAGCTTGCATAAAAACTATGGCATTGAAAAAAAGGATAAAAGAAAGTACAATGCTTATTATAAACTTGAACATGATTGTATATAAATATACATATTTACTTTGAATTGAAAAAAGAATAAAAGAGGATACAATGTTTATTATAAACTTGAACATGATTGTAAATGTACATATTTTACTTTGAAATAAGAAGAAATTTATCTTTCATACTTTTTGTCACCTTTATTATCTTATATGGTTATAGTTTAGAATTACAATATCTCCAAAAGATAAAATCAAGAGAGTAAATAATTATAAAAAGAGAGAAAAAAAAATAATTAAAAAAACATTATATATGAAAAATTATTTAAAAAAAAACGACACAAAGAATAATGAAAAATTATTATTATGAATAACGAATAAAAAATAATAAAAAATATTATTTTTTAAACATATAAATCGATAAAATTTAAAAAATAAATAAAAAATATTAAACATCTAATCAAATAGTATTTTTATTTTTTAATTACTGTATAAATTGTAAAATTTTGAATAATAGAAAACATGTTTGTAATGACAATCAATGTTCTCCATTTATTTAAAAAATAATTACACAATATTTAATTTAAATTTATTTTCCCTTAACATAAATTGAAAACATTAATAATAAATAAAATATATTATAATTGTTGGGGTTCATAAGGCTATGAGTGATAAAGGTGTAAGATTATAAGTTTTAAAGATTGTGCCATAAGGTTTATGGGTATTTTTTCCTAAAATAATAAAATCATTTTAAAAATATGAATAGTTAGTATTTTCGATATTAAAAGAAAAATTTAATATTAATATCTGTTATTCTTATGAAGATAGTTATTTAAACATGGAGAAAAAACCTAAATGTTTTCATTGACACGAAAGTGGTCAATTATTATCTTAAAAAAGAAAAGCATAATAAACAACATCCATTCATAATTCATTGTCTTTTGAAAGATACCCAATATCCCATATCAATTTTGTCTTTTTTTTCCCATGCATTTCCAGAATCAAACATTGGATGCGACAACTTGGTGGAGGAGGCAGTGATGTTGAATGAGAGAATTTTACGGATAGTAGCTGTCTTTTAGTGGTTCAACATTCATTGAGATGGTATGAGTGAAGGCATAACACACAAATTTATATATGATATAAAGCCTATATGCTCCCATCAAAGGAATTGGAAAGCAACTCTTTTAATGCTAAATATGGAGACAACTGTGAGTATATGTTTTTAGATTGTGATTCTTGAATCGTGTTTTTAGGTCAGAGTGGTACATAAGGATGTACACTTAGTTTCATATAAAAAAATTATTGTATATGTGTTTCTCAAGGAAAACTTCATGAGATCTTCCTTGTTACCCCCAAGCTTACATTTAGTAATATTCAAGTCGTGAAGCAAGGTGCAACTTGAGAGCCTTTTAAGAAGGTTTTCCACCATCATAGTAATTCTTTCTCACTTTTTAAGTGTATATTACTCTAACACCTCACTTTAAGTCATGTGTCTTCTAACACAGAGGAAAAATCTTAAACAATGTGTTTTTGATAATCCTTAGAAAAAAGAATGATGAATTTCCAAGATTAGTGCCTCTTCAATGCATGATGGAGGTAGGATTAATAATCAATATAGTTCAAACTTATATGGAAGAAAATATAAACTTGGTTGCTATAACTATTTTCTAACCAACCACATCAATCTACTTAGTATTTTCTAAACATTAAATGAGGTTCTCTTGAAGATGCTCCTCATAACTTGCATAAAAATTAACCAAAGCTAACATACAACCATAAGAATTAAATACAAACACAATTGAGACAATAAAATAGATATAGAAGAGTAACAATCATTCATTTCACCTAAAATAAAAGAGGGTCTTTAAAGAAACACACTTAACCTTAAAACCTAATTAGAGAAACACGGAAGTGAATATCCATAACAAAAAATGTTACGGTAGTGAGTATTATTCAATAGCCAAAATTGGTTATAGAAATATGAAAATAGGGTTTCATCTCTTCCTTAATGTGGACCTCTTATTTGGAGCCAAAAATATCATTTTACAAATTTTTATTCTAATATATTTGTTTTAGTAATTCTAGGCATGAAAATTGAATCGAAAATAATCAAATATGAAGAAACTCACATTCAAATTAGGATTAATTTCTTACTTTCTAAATATTTAGGGAATCTTAGAGGATCTCTCATGACCAATCATTCCTTTTGAAAATGAATTTTTATGAATATATTGTTTCACCTCCACCTAATATGCCTTATTCGAGTCTAGAAATATCCTTCTACATATGTTCAATGGAATTTGTTTTGTACTAGTCATTTATGGCCATGGAATGATCAAAAAAAATAAAGAAATATGAAAAGCTACTTGATGAAATTCTACTTACTTCTTTCTCACGTGACTAATTATTCCTTTGAAAAATAATTTTTTATCTATTCATACTTTCCAAACCAAATATTAATAAATAAAATAATAACAAAAAACTAGAAACCTAGTCTCCCAGTAGGGTTCTTTTAGGGTTTTCTTTAAAAACAAAATGAAATGTGCCATCTTCTATTTTGAGGGTTTCTCCTCCAAATGTGTGTTGATACATGTCAAAACAACATGAAATTCCTCATAAACCCCTTTCAACCTCAATTTAATTAATTACATTTTTTGAGAAATGTTCACTTTTTAAAGGATAATTCATTGATTAGGCAAGCTAAAACTAACTCTTCTCATTGTATAATAAAACACTAATTTGAGTGGCTTTATTTGACCATTCAAACACTTCTACCACCACATGGCATGAATTTGAGCTAGGATGTTATTTCTACAACCCTCTATTTTGAGATATGTTTTTGTTTTTTGGGGAATCCTTCATGTGTGGGAATTTTGCTCATTATACCTTTGAATGAATGAAAATAGTTCACAGTTCCTCTTGGTTCCTTCTCATGTGGACAATTTTCCTTAAATATGAATAACATATCTTGAATAATGAATCCTTTGCTCCAAATACTCCAAAGGTTAAATATGTTTGGAAATGGGTGGAAACTCCTCCAATAGAGGTTTTTATTTCTTCAACATAATCTAATAATCAACTTTAAAACGATGTTTAACTTTCCTAATAATACCTTTTCTTACCTCATCTCATTCTCTAAAGCCTAAATGAATTAGGAAATTCTTACTCAGGTTCTATTCCCACTCATATTATCAATTAATGAAATCTCAATGAATCCTAAATGCAAGAACATATTACCTCTAAGTCAAATTGCATTTTGACTAGATTTAAGGATCTTTCATTTACTATGAAATTGGTTCCCTAATTATGTGTATTGTTTACTTATTTGAATTTCCCTGGGTTTGTAAAGAAATTTAGAATGATTATGTAAATGGGATTGAGAATGAAGATATTTTAATTAGATCTACTTCTTAGAAGAGGTATCGAGAAATTTATGAAGGTGAGAAAGATTCGTGCTTAGATTACATCTCTTGAGAGATATGTGGATCTAAAGGATTGTAGAGATAGAGATAGTTGAGGATTTTGTAGATTTCAACTAATTATGGTTTACAGTATTTTTTGTATAATTATGTAAGCAAAGATCATAAAATAAAGGGTGTATGTGAGAGTATAAGGAGGGAACGAGGAGAGTGAGGGTCGAGAATAGCCAAGGCAAAATCAAAAGCCTATTGAATGGAAATTAGACACAAAGGCATATCTATAATTATTTTTAAGTCATAAATATATGGGAGAAAACAATTTGTTTGGATGTTTTGGAATGAATTTGTGTGAAAAGGTTTTTTTTCATAGAATCCTTGTAATTGTAATTGACTGAGTATGATGTAGGTTGGGTTAGATTAAGTTCATAAGTGATTGTGCTTAGAGGAACCGTGCAGGAATGTGGGACCGAAACCCTTTCGTTTATAGTTTTATATGTTGATCGCTAAACAATAAAGCGGATCTTCGATCCAATTCAATCAGAGCAGCGCAACGAAGTGCGAGATCAGAGAAGTTGTGAAGGATCGAAGAAAGTGTAGGGTATTGAATAATGTTTCATAAGTGTTAAGCCTATGCGAATCTATAACATAACGAAGAAGGAAAGATAGAACCGGTTTGTCAAAAAATTACCTGCTATAGAAGAATTTTTGTCCAAGGGACGAAGGCGAGTAACGAGGTTGGGAAGCGACAAAAGACGATAATATTCCCGTCACGAAAGTTAGCTCGACCTCATCAAAATTGTATTACAATAGCTCATTTTCTTAACGTTTAAATATAAATGGGTTTCCATGATTTTATTTGGTTTTTGATAGAAATGGGTTACTTATGAGATTGTGCTTGGAGGCAAAGCATTTAGCAGGGAATTTGATAGGGGACGAGATCAACATTAATCCTCCAATAAGGCATAATAGTTAATAAACTCCAAGGTTATACTATTCTAACCATGAAAGGAAGGTCCATGAAAAATTACATCTAGAATCTTTGTTGTACATGCAATGTGAATCAAAGTGTTTTGTACCTAAAGCTTCACATCTTTGCATGTTTAATTCTTTTTGCAATAAACCAAAGATTTTGCATATTTCTATACAAATACTCTTATTCTATTTCACTTATTATATATATATATATATATATATATATATATATATATATATCAAATGATCACCTTATGGTACAAGAAATATCCCATATTAATGAGGACATGTGGATGTCAATCAATAATAGAATATGCATCACATACCTCAACATCTTTTAGTTATCTAAGAATCAAAGGGAAATATGGCCTATAGTGTCTTATTCACAATTCACGAAATGATTCCCAATGTTGTTTAGAAACAAAAGTGTCAGTAAGATTCTCTTTCATCAAGTTCTGATTTCTCATGTCATAGGTGGGATATCCATGAAGAAACTAGCAATCACATCCCAACCACAAAGGAATGGACATGTTATTATCCTATTCATACCATGTTGTTTATCACATGATTTAGTGGAGGATCTTATAATTTCTTCATCCACTAATAATTTATTTACTCCTGTTATCTTGTAAGACCCTTGGATAGTAAGCATACACCTAAATTTATGGGACCTCATCATGTGATGGTGGACTTACAAAAGCTAGGGGTTGTTGCATGGTAACAGACACACCCAATTTCCAAATGGTTGAGTTGAACATACAGTACATGTGGGTTGGTACACTTTGGTCATGCAACATACTAGGGGGTTGGCATGGATTTGGTTGAACAATTTGGATTCACACGTAAAGTGACTAATTGATATAAGGGATAAAACAAACACACACACACACATACCATGCAACATACTAGAACACATTGCAAATATGCACATCGTAAGATAGACTAGGGTGAGGAGTTCAAGTACACCTCATGTGACATGCGAGATGAGATTGTGGATGTGCATTGTGCGATAGTCAAACAAATGATGATTGGTCGAGCAAATAGTTGGAACAATCAAACTAGAAATAGGAAAAGTTGCTTGACATGAACCTTATGCTGTGAATTATGTGGCAGCCATGGTGATAATCTTGGGTTGTGACATGTAGATGTTAACAAAATATACAACCAAAAGATAAGTCCATGGACAAGGTCGCGTGCAACACATTGGATGATCAGAGAGGAGACACAATGAAGTGAGTGGAGAGACAATCCTTTGGAATGAGTTGTGTGTAAACTAAAATTGGATGTGGTAGGACATTGCATGATTTGGGTAGAGACAAGGGTTATGAGCATTAATATGGGTATCCCAATATAGCATGTGGGAAAGGATGTGATGTGGCACATCAACCCATTCCAAGTGGAATGTTGTGACATCCCATAACTTGGAATGATCACACAAACACATAAAAATATGTATATGCATATGTATATATGTTATGAAGAGCTCAACTAAGACATTTAATCAAGCATTTAGACCACATAATAGAAGTGGGGCGAGATGTAGAGTGTGAGGCAAAGGCAACATGCTTTGCATGAAGACAAGGTGCGAAGTATATGAGGTTTGGATAAAGTGCACAATAACCCAAATTTTGGCACGGTGGGTGAGTCACTACATGAGTTGTAACATAGTTATGCAACATGATTATGAAATAGGTTTTATCTGTAGCAGGGTTGTGATGGCAACAAATAGTGCAAGAAATTTGGAGATGTAGGTATGTACAAGTTGTTTTCTATTCTAACTTTCTAATTGTTGTACAAATTGAGAAGCTTTACCCATTGTAACACATTGTAATATATAGCAAAGGTTAAGTACGGTTTGGATTATCAAGTTTATAAGATTACTTGCATTCATATCTAATGCACATTGGTTATGTTTGGCATGATTGTATGGAAAAATTGTCCATGTAAGTGGCTAAGTGTTAAAATTATGAATGTTTTCTAAGTATGGGGTTGAAATAGAAATGAGCGTAAGGTGTAGTCTAGGTTTTTCCAGAGCTTAGTATGGAAAAATTGTTGAGTTGTACGACTATGGTGCCATATGTTACGGAAGATGACGAGCATTTCAAATCGAGGAGATGCTTCCACTAGCATTACAATTGGTATTGGAGAAGGAAACAAACTAACATGATACCACTATCATTAACATGAAATTTTATTATTAGTACAATAATAAAATCTAGGTGCATGTAACCATGGCCATTCAAAGTTGGACATGTGGACTTGATACGAGTTTGGTAACAAGACAAATTGAGTTCTGGTGGATTGGTGGAAAAATTGGAATGCAACAATACATTGTATGAAGAGTTTTTATTAAAGGGGAAGAAACCTCTAGAATCATTGCATTGAATTGAAGCAAGGAGCCAAGCTCTATACTTGCATGGAAGGTAGTGAAGGTGTTTGTTAGATGGGATTGTGCACATTGTAGGTTGAAACAACAACATGTTCACCAATGAACCGAAGTGATATGGTGTGATGTAGATGTATTTCAAGGGTGTTCCATCCAAGATTATACTGGTTCCAACATATTCAAGAGTGGTGGATGATGTATACCTAAGAGAAAACAAGTTTTGGTTGTGCCTAGAGATGAGATAAGACAAGTGTCTCAAATTTGCAAATCTAATTTTTAAATTTATTAAAGTAATGGACCACATTTTTCTTAATAAAATTTGCTTATATATAAATGAATGTTATGAATAATATTAGCCAGAGCTTATCATGGAAGAAATGATTAGAATTAGAATAAATCTCAAATCGTTGGGAAATTGGTAGGGAGGGGCCACTTGGCAAAAATCTAATTATTTAAATTTATTAGAAGTAAATGCAACCTAACAAACTCTAGAAGGAACTACAATACTTGATAAGGATTAGGACAAAGCATATGTGAGCATATTCCTTGAGAATCAATATAAGCGGAAGTCATTTAAAAAAAAAATATCAACAAATCCTCATCCACATTAACTTGAAATAGAAAACCTTCCAAAAAATTTATTTATTTTAAATTAATAATTAAATTCTATATATAATGTTAGGGAAAAATACAAATCTTGTTGTCCTTCGTGTCACTAATAATATTTAGGATTAAGGAAAATAACAAAAGGGAGCTTGTAACCATACAATAATGTCAAAGATACCAAAGTGGGAAACAAAAATGTCAAGTGGTCATGAAAACAAAGAAATTTCATATCGATAGGGAATTTCTTCATATGAGCAAACAAAGAAATTTCATATCACCGAGAATCTTTGTAGACAATGACATAAGGGAAATGGTCAGCAGAAGAGAAAAAAGGATGCCAAAGAATTTTATCGAACTTCAAACATTACAATACTTGAATATAGTACATCGAAATGAAATTCGCTTAAATAGTATCTTCTTTGAAGCGAGATCAAGATATAACGCTACTGCTTTGCTATGTAAATGGTGTTGAAATGTTATTTTCAAATATATAATCTGGTCGCCTTCTATTTTGTTTGGAAGGATACGACACGAAACCGCAATACGGTGGCAGGTCATTTCCGTTGTGTGGTTCGGCGCCGGTATTTTGCATTTAAAACGAAGTTTATTTTTATATGAGAAAACGGACCTTGAAGTCTCTTGTACATTCAAAACAAAGCTTTAAAATAGAAACGAGCTTTCATCATGCATGAGTGAATTTTTGTTTTATGCACGGAAGAGTTTTTAATTAAACGGTGGTCCCCATTTCTTTATTGAATCGCAATCGCAAAAGTTCTTTTTGTTGTTGGAGATTAAGTGTCTTGTTGATGTGAGAGATTACGATGCAATCGCAATCGCAATCGCAATTACAAGTTACAATATGTTACCACCATTGAAATGATGCGATGCGATTGGCGCAATCGCAATCCCAATATATATTAATCGCCCTCGCTTAAGCCAATGTCTGTCGGTGGCATTCACGGACCACGCGGCAACATTGTAATGAATACATAAAGTTTTTGTTATGGGCCGATACGCAAAGTTAAGTTCCGGACCCGAGCCTGGATTTCTCATCGGTTAATTTATTGATCGCGCCTTCAAAAGTCTAGGACACAAAAAAGCTACGAGTGGACGCGATGGTTTATGTGATGGATTTGATAATCCTTGACGCACACAAGAGTGATGTCGGCAACCCCAATTTTGTTACATGAAAATCTCATTGTGATTTGGTTAATAATATTTGAAGTCAAACGAGTAATGTTTGATAATTTTTGTTTCATGTTATGGTTCATGTGCTTGGTCGAAAAATTCATTTGTTATGTTCTTTTATTTTTGTTATATCGCGCGACCGCAAGGTTTTGTTATTAGTATATATATATATATATTTCAAACTATATATATAACTTATGATGCGCATTAAAAGTGTAGACCGGAGTATTTTAAGTAGTTTTAGTCTTTTGTTTTATTAAAAAAAGCATTGTGGCATATAAAGAAAAGCACGAAGACATTATTGTAATTGTATCGTTATTGCACAACGGTGCATTCTTATTGAACAAACGATGTATTGTTATTACACATAGCGAGTGTATGAAAAGAGTAGAGACGGAGAGGAACGGTGAAGGTTTTTGTGCGGCGCATTTTGGGCAGAATTAAATTTTGTAATACCTCTGTGTGAGGGAAATTTTTTGTAACGATTGTTTTGTTAATGAATAGAAGTTTTTCACGGTGTTGAAACTCTTGTCTCTGTGAGAAAATATTTTTCTTTCATGTTAAGAAGGAGAAGGTATTCTCTCTGAAGTTGTTATGGAATTCTCGAAATTCCAACTTGTAGTATCGAGCTAGTCCGAGGCTCTTTGAAGGTGTCAAAGAAGCGAAGGAATGATTTCTTGTTGCGAAGCTTCTCCGGCGAGTGAAGACTCGGTCAAAAGAATCAAGGTATTTCTCAATACGATTTTTTGTGTTCTTTATTGAAGACGACCTAGTTTATAAATTTACGATCAAGTATTTTGGAAGCATATGAATTAGAGTGCAAGGATAGGTTTGGAGGCCAGCACTGGCATGAGTATTGGTAATTCTCATCTCCCACAATTTAATGAGAAAACTATGACCCCTGCCCAGGCAATAACTATGAGAGCCCTTTTTCTTCCCAGAACTTATGGGAACTTGTTGATGATGGTTT
The DNA here is from genome assembly GCA_034641835.2 of Pinus albicaulis. Classification (NCBI taxonomy): domain Eukaryota; kingdom Viridiplantae; phylum Streptophyta; class Pinopsida; order Pinales; family Pinaceae; genus Pinus; species Pinus albicaulis. Next base: position 130,662 of record JAXQQM020078859.1, read on the forward strand.
GAACCGGAGGATGAAAACTGAGTTTAATTATTTAACTCGAGGTAGAGAAAGAGTAATGAAAAGAGCAATAAGAAGAAGGACTCCAAAGCCCTCTAATTTGTGTATCAAGTAGTGCATGAGAGTGTATTTCAAGGATAGCATTAGCTAAGAGATCCAAAGAAGCATACTGGAAAACTCTCAAGATGGCTATCAAGGCATGGAGAAAAGTGAAGACAACAAAACTACAATTGTTGAGAGGGTGGAGACTCTGCGCATGAAGGAGTCGGATAACATTGACTCATTATTCACACATGTTATTGGAATGGTCACACGGATAAGGTCTCATGGAGAGATTGCGAAAGAATGATTGTGGAGAAACTGTTGAGGGTCTACCCTCAAGATTTGATGTGATTTTCACCACCATAGAAAGAGACTAAGGATCTCAAAAAAAATTTAGTTGATGAGCTACATGCATCGATGATGACACATGAACGGTGGGTAGAAATGAAAAATCATCTCTAGAGCATGCCTTTAAGACCCAAATGTCCTTTAGAAGAGGAAGAGGTCCGGCCGGAAGGAAACAAGAAAGGGAAGAGCGGGGAGCCAAAACATAGGTGGAAGAAGCAGGTTCAGCAAATGCTCAAGGAAGGGGCAACAATCCAAATCGAACCAAGGCCAGAGTGACGACCGGCAAAGTGGTCAAAAACATGCTCAAGGACAAAGTATGATAAATCCAATGTCCAATGTCACTATTGTAAAATATGGGCATTATGCAAATGAATGTAGAAGAAGCAACATGATATGGGTAATAGAACAAATACAGAATTTCACTAGAAGAAAATATCATTCAAGATATATTGTTTTAGCTTATAATATGAGTGAGGAAAAGAGTGAAGATTTATGGTTTCTAGACTCCGGTTGCGATAACCATATGACGAGAAACATAGCCATGTTTTCTATGTTAGATGATAATGTGAAGTCACAAGTCACATTGGAGAAAAGATAGTAAAGTTTGTTATGGGAAAGGAGATGTAAATGTCTTAACAAGGAAAAGGAGAAAGAAATCCATAACATATGTTTATTAAGTTCACAGAATGAAATGTAACCTCTTAAGTATCGGACGGGAAACATTCAAAGGGTACAATTTTTTCTTTAAGGATGATGTATGCACCATCATGGATAAACCACTTGACAAACAATGTATTGTTGAAGTGAAGATGACAAGGAATAGAATTTTCCCTCTCAGGATTGAGAGCAGATTTGAAAAATGGAGAAGAAATAGCAGCGGTAACTAAAGAGACTTTCCAAAGAGAACCAAAAGACGAGAATTGGTTGTGGCACTTGGGAATTTGGACATATCAACTTTGGGTATTAACTTGTTGAATAGAAAAGGAGTGGTAAGGTTTTCCATTGATAGAGAAACAGACAGCCTTTGTGAAGGTTGTATCTTGGGAAACAACATAGAAAGTTTTCCATCCCGGGAAAAGCATAAGGGAAAAATCACCCTTGAAATTGTCCACTCGGATTTATGTGGACCGATGCAAACTCCATCACTTGCTAGCAGCCACTATATGTTAACTTTTATAGATGATTTTACAAGAAAAACTTGGGTTTACTTTTTGAAAAAACAAAAGTGAAGTGTTTGAAAGATTTTGCAATTTCAAAGCACTTGTGGAGAACCAAAGTGGGCTGCATATCAGTTCTAGGCGATAGAGAAGGGTGAGTATATCTCTAAAAGAGAATTTCTACATTTTTGTAGAGAAAATGGAATTCTGGCGATTTACAACTAGGTACACTCCGCAGCAAATGGAGTTGCCGAAAGGAAGAATAGAACAATCATGGATATACTGAGAGTATGCTTAAGGCAAAGCATTTGCCGAATTATTATTAGACTCATTTGTACATTGTGCAACGTACATTTAAATAGATGCCCTACAAAAATAGGTCATGAACAAGTTAGGAAGAGGCATGGAGTGGCACAAAGCAAGGTGCCACACACATGAAAAGTTTTTGGTTGTGTAGCTTATGCATTCTAGATCAACTAAGGAGAAAGTTGGACGAGAAGGGGGAGAAATGTATTTTCATTGGATACGGTGATGAATCCAAAGCTTATGGATTGTATAACCCATCCATCAAGAAGTTTATTGTGAGCGAGAGATGTTCCAGTTCATTGAAGAGGAAGCTTGGGATGGAAGCATAGAGAAACGATGAATGTTACGTCTTGTTTGTCTCATGATGAAAATGATGAAGAGATGACTGAAATACATCCTCTAAAAGCAACACCAACACAAGGGCAACAGAGGTATGCCAACAGTGAAAATGAAAAGTGCTTCTCAAGCACACCTGGGAGGAAATTCAAGTGCTTCTTCAAACACTTGTACACCTAATGAAAGAGGAAAAAGTTCAGAAATTTGAATGACATTTATGAACAAGAAGCAAATGAAGGTATGAACTCTTTGTTTGCTTTATATTGTCATGTTGATGACCCTATTCATTTTGAGGAAGCTATTAGAGATAGGAAATAGATAGAAGTTATGGATGAGGAAATTAATGCTATAGAAAGAAACAAGACATGGGATTTAGTTGAACTCCCCAAAAGGTAAAAATGTCATTGGAGTTAAATGGGTCTCTGAACCAAAATGTGCGAAGGAAAAATACGAGGAGACACAAGGCTAGACTTGTTGTCAAAAGGTATAAACGACAACATGGGGAGAGACTATGAGGAAACTTTGTCGGTTGCGGAATGGAGAGCCATGAGAGCGATCTTTGTCCATGGCGGCACAAAACAAGTGGAAAGTTTACCAAATGGACATGAAATTGACATTCTAAATGGAGTGTTAATGGAAGAGGTTTACATTGAACAACCTCTAGGTTATGAAAAGAAAGGCCAAGAGCAAAAATTGTGCAAATTGAAGAAAGCTCTTTATGAGGTGAAATACAGAGCCAAGAGTGTATTCTGATGGGATAGATTCCTATCTATTGGAAAATGGATTTGAAAAATATGAGAGAGAACCCACCTTTTTACATTAAAGAAAAAGATGGCCAAAATGCTAATTATTTAGTATATGTTGATGACGTTATTTTTACGAGGTAATGATGGTGCCTTGCTGAAAGTTTTAAAAGATCCTTGAAAAGAAAAATTTGAAATAAACGGAGATATGGGTTCTTTGAAGTACTTTTTAGGAATAGAAGTAGAGAAAAATGAAAGAAATGGGATTTTTATATACAAAAATATGTTAATGAAGTGTTGGAAAGATTTAATACAGAAAGTAAACAACGATAACACCCTGCTTGATGGGATTAAAACTTACTTGAAGGACAACAACAGAGATTTTGATCCTATTTTGTACAATAACTTTTAGTTGGTAGCCTCATGTATTTGACTACAACTAGGCAGGATATAATGCATGTTGTTAGTTCGATTTCCCGATTCATGGAGAGGCCAAAGGAAGCACATTAGCGAAGCGGTGAAAAGAATTACGAGGTATGTTAAAGATACTAAAAGGTTTTGGTGTTTTATATGCTACTTCAGAGATTTCAGATTTATTTGGATACATTGACGATTGGTTGTTTGAAGGTGTAGATGATCGGAAAAACACATCCGGTTGGGTTTTTCACATGGGTTCGAGAGCGATTTCATGGGCTTTAAAAAACAACCTACTATAGTGTTGTCTGCTTGGAAGGAAGAATATGTAAAAGCGACTACGGTAGCAACGTGTCAAGTGTTTTGGATGAGAAGGATGTTGAGAAGTTTATACCAGAACAAAGTAAAGGTACAATAATTTTTTGTGACAATAGCTCATTATTGCATTATCAATTCTATGTTTCTGAAGGAAGAAACACATTGACGCAAAGTTTTCACTACACATCGGGGGGTGGTGAATTATTGGAGAAATTATTTTTAGGGCTGCTATGAGAACTCGGAAACCGGTTTGCGGAACATTCGACAAGTCATTAGGGTGAAGAGTTTTGAGTTTTAAGAAAATGTACGGATATGATGAGTAACCGGCGAGTTGAAATTAAGAGGGGAGTGTTGAAATGTTATTTTCAAGCTGGCCGTATGTCCCGGCCGCCTTCTATTTCTGTTTGGAAGGATCCTGACACAGAGCCACTTTCCAAATACAGTGAGCAGTCAATTTCCGTTGTGTGGTTCGGTGACAGTCTTTTGCATTTAAAACAGAGTTTCTTTTTATATGAGAAAACAGAGAACAGAGTCTCTGTACATTTAAAACAGAGCTTTAAAATAGAAACATAGTTTTTGTCCTTTGTAAACAGAATTTTTATTTTTGTTTTATGCGTGGGAGGAGTTTTAATTAAACAGTGGTCCCCACATTTCTTTATTGAATCGCAATCACAAAGTTCTTTTTGTTGTTACGATTAAGTGTCTTGTTGATGTGGGAGATTACGATGCGATCGCAATCGCAATTGCAAGTTACAATATGTTACCACTGTTGAAATGATGCGATGCGATTGGCACAATCACAATCGCAAATATATATTAATCGCCCTCCACTTAAGCCAAGGTCTACGGAGCTGTGGTCCCACAGACTACGCGGCAACATTGTAATGAATCACAAGATTTTTTGTTATGGGCCGATCACAAAGTTACGTTCCGGACCCGACCTCATTTATAAAGCGGATTTAATTTTTTGATCGCGTGTTCAAAAGGCCTGGACGCAGAAAAGCTCTGGTAGATGCAATATGGTTTTATGCGATGGATTTGAGAATCCATCGCGTGCACAAAAGGTGATGTCAGCAACGCCAATTTTGTTACGGGAAAATCTCCATTGTGATTTGTTTAATAACGTTTGAAGTCCGGCGGAGTAATGTTTGATAAGTTTTGTTTTATGTTATGGTTCATCGCGCAACGGAACGGTTCATTTGTTATGTTTTATTTTTGTTATATCGCGCGACATAAGGTTTTGTTATATGTTTATATATATATGTTTCAAACTATATATATAACTTATGAGTGCGCATTGAAAGTGTGGGCCCCAGGAGTATTTTAAATAGGTTTAGTCTTTTGTTTTATTAAAAAAAAGCACTGTGGCATATAAAGAAAAAAGCCTGAGAGACATGTATTGTAATTGTATCATTATTGCACAACAGTGCGTTTTTATTGAACAAACAGTGTATTGTTATTACACACAGAAGTGTATGAAAAGAGTGGAGACAGAGAGATAGTGAAGGTTTTTGTGCACTGTGTTTTGAAGCAGTGAGATTTTGTAATACCTCTGTGTGAGGAAATGTTTTGTCACAGTTGTTTTGTTAATGAATAGAAGTTTTTCACAGTGTTGAAACTCTGTTTTCTATGAGAAATTTTTTTTTATTCTCTGTGTTAAGAAGGAGAGCATTATTCTCTCTGAAATTTGTTCTAGAATTCTCAGAAATTCCAACAAATAGAAGATATGCATTCAGATGAGAGAAATTACGTTTATGAAGCTGCTGCTCAGTAACTGGAAGACAAGGCGTCGACGTATATTTCTTTTTCACGCTAAAAACTGCTTCGACCCTGCTCATTCTCGAAGATTGCGTTGTGTTCTTCTTAATCCAGAAAATCAACTCCCATATTCGATCAATCCCGTGTTAAATTTCTCTCCGACAATTAAACACATAGAATTCACTCTTCCATGATTCATCGACGTACTGCTCATCTCACGCTCCAGCACTTCTCTTAGAAACCCTAGCAACATTTTGACTGTGACTCCAAATTAAATTCCGGCCAGTGCTTCTCGTAGTAGTTTTTTTTGGTTTTGAAATTCAGTAGGTATTTGTGAAGTATATTTCTTTTTAGTTAGTGAATTTTGTCTAAAATGGAAATAAAACTTTTCTTTTCTATATGGAGGTAGATGTGTTGATTTTTTTATTTTAAACGATGTGTTGATTTTTATTTTTATTTTTTTATTTAAATGGATGGGTGAGATTAAATGTCCATATTCTTCATCTTAATCCAAATCAATGGCTATCCCGTGAAGTAGTGCGAAGCCATGGGAAGAAAATAGATTTGAAATTTTATTTTCTATCGTAACGTGGTGCCCTATCAAATTTCATTGCGGCTTGTGAGCGTTAAGAAATCCCAAAAGTGTGCCGTGTGTTTTCCGTTCGTCCATCTGTTTTCCCACGCCATGATATGTCCGCCTGTGGATAGGCGTGAACGCATGTGAGAAGGGCAACAATGGTTATGATTTTCAAACGTTTTTTTGGTTTTGTTTATAGGAATTTAGATCGTTGAAAGCAAAATATGTGATGGTATTTATCAGTAGGCACATTTAATGGAGAAGAAAAAGCAAATAAAATACAATGATCGTGGCAATATGACAGATGTGCTTGATCAACAGTAGCTAATTCTTCGTGATCCCGAGTTGTCCAAAAAGTCGACTATTTTTCTACGTACCTATCATCAAATTCACGATTCTCTTCTATGACATGTTTTTTTTGGAAAGGCAGAAGGTATAAATAACTTAAATAATTTACACAAAAAATACACGGTTTTTCTATTGATTACACAAACTTGATTCTTCAATATATCTTAGTACAATGAACCCGGTGAAGGGTATTTATTCTTTTCTACTAACGACTCACTTCACATGCACACACTTATCAAATTCATCTATCACATAACTCGACTTAGTCAATGCTCACTTAATGACTCTCTAAATATAGTTAAATCTCCATGCGAGAGTTAATTAGCTATTTAACACTCCTCCTTAATTACGACCGCTAAACTAAAACATAACTCATGACAACTCAAACATATCTGCTGGTCTATGTCTCAGCTAGGCTTACAACACCAAAGTTTCTTTTGTGAAACTAAAATACATCTCTTGCTAATGACTTTGTAAATATATGAGCCAATTGATCACTAAATTTACAAGGCTTCAAGTGAACTTCTCCATTGCTCACAAGTTCTCTAATAAAGTGATATCTAGTATCAATATAATTGCTCTTTTGATGAAACACACTAGTTTTGGATAGTGCAATCGTTGAGGTGTTGTCACAATATATATAGTTGTTGATCCTTGTTGTTTCTTCTTGAGTCTATCCAATACTCTTCTTAACCATACTGTTTGACATGCTGTTGATGTTGCTACTACATATTCTTCTTCTGCTGATGATATTTTCACAATAGGTTGCTTCTTAGATGCTCATGAAATCACACATGAACCAAGATGGAACACATAACTGAAAGTGCTCTTACTATCATAGCTCTTAAATTTAATTATGATAGCTCATTTTGTAGTATTAATATACTGAATGATTTTTTGGAGAGATTTACCCTAGAAACTTTAATTGGAAAATCAATAAAATGTTTAAAACTACATTTCTAATTTTCATTATTAACTAACTTTAGTATTTACAATACAATATATATGATCAAGTGACATCCAAAACTATAAGCTATTAGCTAAGATTAGATTACACATTAGTTATTGAGTAAAGAGGCTCATTCTACAACTCAGTATGTGGGGATGTGTAAGTTTGTTTGTCCCCATGCCCATTTAAAATAAAAATTATATTCTAAATAGAAAAATAATGTCTGCTATAATTTTAAAAAATGATTATGTTGTAAAGTAATTAGAAGTAAAAAAAATGCGTGAATCATGTGTTTAAATCTTATACTTTTCAAAAATATTTCAACAATAAATTTAAATAAACTATTTGAAGATCTATGTTAACTAATTTATGTCTATATCAACTTTATATATATCTATACATAGAAATAAAACTAAGGTTTTATGGTTATATTTTTTATTTGATTCTACATATACTCTATTTAGCATTTAAAATTACAATATAAATAATAAAAAATAACACATTGTATTTTGCACTCTAAAAAATATATTAGATCCATACTTAAGATGGATCTATGCTAGACATTTTAAAAATATTTTATCTTTAAAATACCCATAAAGTGTGTCGGCCCAAACATTTTATATCTAAAAATTCTTTGCATAAATTGATATTTTGTATGCTTTTAACATTATAATCTTAAATAGAAATTTAATTATTTCTTACTATATATCATATAAATTCAATGCTTGATAATGTAGATAGGTATAAATAATGATAATAATAAAAAAACTTCATGATGCATCTCACATTTCAAAGATTAAAAAAATTATGAAAATTAAGTAAACTATAATTTTATTTTACATTATTACCATTATTAATTATAAAGAATTAAAATAGGACCATTGGGTGTAGAATAGATTGTAGAAATTTTCTGAATAATGAAGATTTATCCACCAAGATTATCCTAGCCACACACTAATTCTAATTCATGCATAACACATAACCTCTTCTACAATTGATCATCAATATGCGGAAATAGAAACAGTCGCATGCGCACATAAACACAATATGTAATGGGGAAAGCTTATAGCTGAAAACCCCCAGATATTTTGTATATTATAATAGAAGAGAACATGTAACAATCTCAGTACAATACTCCTCACAAGTACTCAGTACTGTCTCCAAAAGTTACACACAAACTAGCTCAGTTTTGAACAAGTCACAGGTTCAAAACTCATCCACTAATTGCCTGCCTCTACCGCGCAATCCAAGTTGGTTCAATGAGAGATCCAAGTTCGAATCTCCTTGGCTTCAACTGCGCAATCCTCATGGGAAATCTCCTCCAATGCTTGTGCAAATCTCATGCACAACTAATGTCACAACTAATAGCAATCTCACCCTTTCATCTCCCTCTTCCACTGGTCTTCACTGAACTGTCCATGCACTGCAGTCAACTGATGTGTTCTTTAGTTGAATAATGAGTTAATATTTAGTGAATTAAATAATATTTAATTCACCCCGCTCATCTCTAGTGTATTAGCCAGTTAAAATAAATACAACTAGTTCAACTAAGTTAACCCGAACACAACTCCACCAACTGTCTCATCAACTCCACCAAACTCCGCCACTTGAGTTCTAACTGAAGTCAACCATGCATGAGCTCACCAAACCCCTAGGAATAGCGTAATTCCTTCTGTCAGATGCATGGGCCACATCCTTAGCTCAAACTGAAGTGCTGCAAGAGGATAAACTGAAGTTTATAGTCCAAATATTATTAAGGGTAAATTATATTTGACTTTTCTATTTTTAGCCTGGTAGTCTAAAAATAGACTCCGCCCAAATGTCTAAAAATAGAGGTCCATCTATTTTTACCAACTCGGCCAATCATCCAAGAATAGCATACTGCAACTCCTAGACCATGCTCCATATGTCTAAAAATAGACTTTGCGCCAAAAATAGCCTGTGGGCCCACTTAGTGAAGGCAACTTCATTTCACTAAGCTCCATCATCTTGTTGCATTTTCAACACTCCCTCTCAAAAAGATATGGATTTTCTGCAACCCCTATCCTGCCTCTGTGGAATTCGAATTTTCTCCTGGTGAGCGCCTTCGTCAAGATGTCAACATCCCAATCCTTCGTGGGAATATATGAAAGTAACATGATTTCTGAAGAAATCTTTCGGTAATAATCACATTATCATGAATACAGTCGACGCGTTTCGAACCAACCAGTGTGGTTCATCATCAGGACTAGGTGAGAGATCAGATCAGTCGATAAGTTTAAATAGATGTAGGAGATTCAAAGAAAACAGATAAAACAGCTATTTTGACTATGAAATCCACAACGGCTAGTTTTATTAATTAAAACAAAATAATACAAATAAAAGTAGTTCTACTAATTTAAATATTAATTACAATTTGAAATGGCTAGTTTGAATATTCAAATTTAATTATATATTATTAAATTAAATTAAAATTCTATTAAATTTTTTTTAATAAAAATAAAAATAAAAATAATAAAATAAAATAAAATAAAATAAAAATAAATAAATAAAAACAAAACTAAAAATAGTTAAATCAATAAAATTAAAAATGGTAACAGTTAGTAAGATATTATAATATTTATTTATTTATTTATTTAAAAAATAATAAATAAATAAATAAATAAAAATAAAGTAAAATAATATTTATTTATTTATTTTTTATATCGTTAATTGACTATTCAAAATTTAAATATTATTTAAAAAAAAAAAAATTTAAAAATTAAAAAATAAAATAAAATAAAAAAATAAAAAAATAAAAATAAAAATAAAAATAAAAACAAAAATAAAAATAAAAATAAATAAATAAAGAAAAATAAAAATAAATAAATAAATAAATAATATAAAAATAATAAAATAAAATAAATAAATAAATAAATTAAAAATTAAAAAATATAAAATAAAAATAAAAATAAATAAATAAATAAATAAATAATATATATATTAAAATAAAATAAAAAATATATATATAAATTAAGAATATAAGGCAGGAATCCAACACCTGCTTATATTCCAACCGTCATCTCTATTGAGATTAACGGGCCTTTTTTCAATTTCAAGGGCCTCTCTTAACTTACGATGATGAAAATGATCAATCTTGGCTAAGACCTTAGCCTCTTCAATGCAGATATGGTGGTTATTCTCCGCTGCACACAATCTCTGATATGATGGTACCTGATGTCGATGTGTTTGGATCTATCATGAAATACTGGATTAGCCGAGAGTTTAATGCAACTCTGGTTATCACAATAAATCACAGTAGGCTCCAAGTGTGACCCGAACAATCCGACGAGGATCTTCCTCATCCAAATAGCCTCGCATGCAGCCAAGCTTGCTGCCATGTACTCGGCCTCTGCTGAACTGAGTGCCATGGATCTCTGCTTCCTGCTGTACCAGGAAACTGTTGTCGACCCAATGCTGAAAACTCCTCCAGATGTGCTCTTTCGGTCCATTGGGATCCCTGCCCAATCTGCATCAGTGAAGCCGGAAAGCTTCGCTCCATCCTCCTGTCTGTACCATAGACCATATCCCGATGTGCCACTAAGATAGCGCAATACATGCTTGCCTGCCTTCCAGAAGAGCTTGGTAGGCTTAACCATAGCCTGCGAAAGCTGGTTAACAGCATAGCATATATCGGGTCGTGTATTGACCAGATACATAAGCGACCCCACCAACTCTCGATAGACAGTGGCATCCACTACCTCCGCTGAAGTAGCATCCTCCTTCCTCCAACCACCAGGAAGAGGAGTGTCAACAGGCTTGCAGCCATGCATGTTGAACCTCTCCAAAATCTCCCGGGCATACTTGCCCTGAGAAACAAACAGTCCTCCACTGCGCTGCCAAATCTCCAATCCCAGGAAATAATGAAGGAGGCCCAAGTCCTTCATCTCGAACTCTCTAGCAAGGTCCTCCTTGCATGAAAGTATCAACAACTCATCACCCGTCAAAATCAGATCATCTACATACAGTACAATGATTAGCAACTTCCCCTCCACCACAATCTGGTACAGGTTAGGATCCGCCTCACTCTTGGAGAATCCAAGTCCGGTGAAATAACTGTCTATCCGTGTGTACCAAGCACGAGGTGCTTGCTTCAGCCCGTACAGTGCTCTCTTGAGTCGGCAAACATGCGACTCACTGCTGAAGATCTCGAAACCTTCAGGCTGCTCTATGTACACCTCCTCCTCAATGATTTCGTTGAGGAACGCAGTCTTCACATCCATCTGATGGATGTGTCACCCCATCTGCGCTGAGAGAGCTAGGATCGTCCGTATGGAAGAGTACCTTGGGACAGGTGCAAAGGTCTCCTCATAATCGATCCCCTCGATCTGTGAGAAGCCACGGGCAAAAAATCTTGCCTTGTACTTCTCCACACTCCCGTCAGCCGCCTGCTTCACTTTGTAGATCCATCGTGAACCCACCAATGATTTCCCCTCCGGTCGCGGGACAATCTCCCATGCACTGTTTCTGACAATCGAATCATACTCTTCCACCATGGCATCTACCCATGCGGGGTCCTCCACAGCTTCCTCGAAAGAGGATGGCTCTGTCACGATACATTTGCTCACAAGAGCCATGTATCCACAGGCACTGTCCGTGGACTGCCCCCCACCGCGCCGCCGTGCCGTAGGTGGTCCTACAACCTTCTCTGCATCTCGAGCCAGTCGCTCAGCTTCTGTAGTGCGCTTGCGCCCTCTGATGGTTGGCGCTGCATGAGTGGTCTCTTCCACTCCATGAACTTCCTCTTGTGGCTGATCCACATCCGTAAGCTCCTCCTTAGGAACTAATAGCTCCTCTTTTGCATGCAAGTGTGGCTCCCACTCAAGCGAACACTTCATGGATTTCTCCTCCTGAAATTTGATATCCTGTCGCACAACAGTCTTGCGACTGTTTGGAAAATACACACAATAGTTGTGGGGCGTATCAGTGTACCCCACAAACATCCCAACCTCTGCGGTTGGATCCAGCTTCTTTCTAGTGTCCTTCGTCACATGCATGTAGACAGGTGAGCCAAAAATCCTCAAATGAGAAATGTCGGGCCTCTTGCCAGAAAACGCCTCCTTCGGTGTACTCATGCCAAGTATCATGTGAGGACAACGGTTCTGCACATACACTGTAGTATTGCATGCCTCAGCCCACAAGTGAAGGGGTAGGCCCTGATCATGCAACATCGCCCGTGTAGCACCCACAATCGTTCTGTTCTTCCGCTCAACAACCCCGTTCTGCTGTGGGTTATGGGGTGTGATGAGCTCTCTCCGAATCGCTTCTGCACTGCAAAAGTCCTTGAATTTAGCAGAGATGAATTCACCACCATTGTCGCTCCTAAGAGCCTTCACATGCTTCCCCGATTCCTTCTCAACCAGCGCCTTTAATTCACAGAACTTTGAATATGTCTCGCTCTTCTTCTGCATGAAGAAGATCCAACACTTCTGAGAGAAATCATCAACAAATATCACATAGTACTTGTGCTTTGCTGTCGAAGCTACTGAGAAAGGACCACACACGTATGTGTGAACTCTCTCAAGGATCGTCGTGGCGCGACTATCCTTCTCGTGAAAGGTGGCTTTCACATATTTTCCCAAGGTACACCCCTTGCACTGATATGACTGTGCAAGAGTGCCCTTAGGAAGCCCAGTAGAAATCTGCTGCAGTATCTTCAAGGCTCCATGGTGAAGGTGGCCCAATCTCCGATGCCACAACTTGCCATCATCCCGGCTCACCACTCCTTCCGCCTTGCATGCCATTGCTGCGCTGCCATCTACTTGCAACTGATAAAGGTTCTTGACTCGAACTCCTATCTTCTGGGTCTCTCCAGTTGTCTTACTACGCAGGAAAGCCTTTCCCTCGCTGAAGACCACATCGTACCCCTTGTCTTGCAACATCGCCACAGAGATCAGATTCTTCATCAATCCTGGAACATGCAATACTTCCTTCAATACGAAGGGTTTACCAGACTCCCTCTCAAAGGAAATGGTACCGATACCGGTCGCACTGTATCTACCATCATTGCCCATCTCGATGTGCACTCCAAGATCTTTTTCCTCCAGATCTGAAAACAGATCCTGATCTCCTGTCATGTGAAATGATGCACCACTGTCCAAGAACCATACTGATCCCATCACACTTGAGACCAAGCATGCGATCAGTGAAAAATCCAATTCAAAATGGGAGGCTAATGCCTCTCCCGCTGCAGATCCAGCAGCCTTCTTATTTTTCTTCTTCTATGGACAATTTGTGGCATAGTGTCTGTGTTGGTGACATTGAAAACACTTCACCTTGGACATGTCTTGCTTCTTGCCTTTCGCACCAGAATGAGAAGCTTTCTTGCTCTTCCCCTTCTTTGCTTTGATAGCCAAAGTGCAATTTTCTTCATCAGATGCCTTTGATGAAGATCCATCCCTGGTAGTCCGCCTTATCTCCTCTTTTATGAGATCTGACCAAAGTCGCTCCCATCTCGGCAACTTCTCCTGACCATTGACAGAGTCCTGATAGGAATGCCAACTCTTCGGAAGACCAAGGAGAGCCAGGTCCACCAAGTCCTCATCATCGACAGTCACCCCCACACTTCCCAGCTCATCTCTGCATTGAGTGAACTTTGTGAGGTACTTGGCGATACTGTCACCTTTCTCCATCTTAATGTTTCTGAGTTTATCCTTGAGCGCCAGCTTCCTTTGGTCACTCTTTCTCTGGAATAGATTTGTTAACGCTTTCCACATCAAATATGGAGAAGCTTTTCCATGCAGGCTGGATACAATGTGATCCTTCACGCCCTCCAACAGAATCCTTCGACATTTCGCCATCTTCTTTTGCCAAGCCTCAACTTCAGCAGGATCAGTAGGCTTTTGGACATCCATATCTACGAACTCCTTCAGCCCATTATCATCTAATACCGCCTCCATCTGGTCTTTCCATGCAACATAATTCGAACTGCCCTCAAGGGCATACTCGAGTCGCAAATCGTTGAAAGACATTTCAACTCCGACACCAAGAAAACAATCTGCTACAAAATTCGAATTCCAAGCTCAAAACTCAACTGCTTCTGGATCTGTGAGAACAAATTATTTCTAGCATAGAGATCGACTGTAGGGGCATTTACTGGATATATCACCTTTCAAAGAAAGGATGGATCCAGAGGCTACCTGGCCCGTTACAGACTCTGTCTACCGAAATAAAATTGTAATCACTGTAATATATCTCGATGATCAATTCGCTCTGATACCATGTAGAAATTTGCTGAATAATGAAGATTTATCCACCGATATTATCCACATCCGTAGCTCAAACTAAAGTGCTGCAAGAGGATAAACTGAAGTTTATAGTCCAAATATTATTAAGGGTAAATAATATTTGAATTTTCTATTTTTAGCCTGGCAGTCTAAAAATAGACTTCGCCCAAATGTCTAAAAATAGAGGTCCATCTATTTTTACCAACTCGACCAATCATCCAAGAATAGCACACTGCAACTCCTAGACCATGCTCCATATGTCTAAAAATAGACTTTGCGCCAAAAATAGCCTATGGGCCCACTTAGTGAAGGCGACTTCATTTCACTAAGCTCCATCATCTTGTTGCATTTCAACATAGATGATGATAGAGTGTTCTCTTAAGGCACTCCATGGTGTATAGGTTCAAAACTCAATGGGAATAAATCTAGCCATGTTGCTAGTATGGCCAAGGCTACTTGTGATCCCCAATTGAGTTTGATGGCTTAGATGCCCCTAGGTGGCTATTAAAAAAAAAACTAGGAAAAATAAAATAAAAGAATTAATATATGAATTAAACACACATAATATATTTAAAAGATTTAACAACATTCTTAACTATGGAGATTCAACCCACTTAATCATAAATATTTCTAATTTGTAATTAGACTTTTTTGCAACACTATAAATTATTCCACATTACACTTGTTCATATGATATTTTTTTAATTAATCAATTTAATTATTAAAAAAAAAAACATAACTACATTGGAAATAAATCATAATATTTCATATGTATCTATTACTAAAAAAAAATAGAATAAAATAAATATTTGAAATAAAACTTGATCTTTTCATATGTACCTATTACTGAAAACATAGAATAAAATAAATATTTATATTTAAATATGATGAAAATAAAAATATGACAATCATCTAAATTTATATATTAAAAAATTAATTTTCTCAAATATTAAACTTAATTATTCCTTAGACATAGACTATATTATAATTTTAGAATTAAGTGTGAGGAATTTTGATTTTTAAATAAATAAATAGACAAAATTTGATTTGAAGATAATATTCTTCTTCCTACATCATCCAATAAACTTAATTGTAGTTCACAAGAAACTTAATAGATTAAAATAATAATAATTGATATGAAGAAATAACAATTTGTAATGCAAAAGATCAAATGACAAAGAAAAGCACTATAGAAGTTAATGATAACGCACGGTATACAAAAAAAGGACAAGAGAATCTTCTTGTGGCTATGTACTACCAATTCCATGGAAATATGATATGAAGGGAACATTATGAAGGACCATGTTGGTTTTATCAGAAGAATGATAGAATGAGTCATTTGAATCCCTTTTTCATTGACTGTGTATCCTTTGTGCACATTAACGGTGATGGGTCACAATTTCAAAATGGTCAACATGCCAAACGGAACGAATTTAATCCAAATTCATGTATTCATATGAAACCTATAATTCACTCCCCTTTAACATGTTACATTATGCAATACATGACACTGCGCCTCCCTAGAAGCCAGTAGATTATGCAGCAATTTATGACCCCACTGCTTCCCGAAATCTCGGACATTACATGTTCACATTAAATTTTTTTTTTTTTTCCTTTGAAACGACTGCATTGACCTTCAATTTTAGGCCGTGCTATTGCGATCTCTTCTCTATAAAAAATCAATTCCATCATCTAGACCCCTGCTTGGTCACCAATTTTTTCATAGAAACAACAACATCTGTCTTTAGTTGGAAATCGTGCTCGTTCTTCAATCTCTCTGTTTAACTCCGACACACGATTAATCCCCTCTTCACTTTCCCTCTTCTTAACTGAATCCTGTGCTTGAATTGGAAGTATACATGACCTCAAATTAATTGCTCTCACCATGATTCAATAGGCCTACATCTCTTTATCTCACGCTCCTTCATTTATTGCTATAAATCCCCACCATATCTAGATTGGGAATACAAGCAAAATTCTAGCTGCTACTTCTGGTGGTTTCATTCTCTTCCATGTGAAATCGACACTACCCAAGACTCTCATCTGTGAGTCATCTATGTTGGAAAATTAATCATAGCCACCGCGTTTAATTTTCTGACAACATCGATACCTCAGTAAATGTTTTGCAGGTTTCAAATTAAGTTTGCAGATGATCTGGGTAAATTTCGCTACCCTTTTAACCAATACCTTTTACTTCTGATAATGTGTTAGAATTGCATCAAAGCATTAATGAACATGAATGAACATATCTGCATGTTTTAAAGAAGAGGAACATAACAAGTATTAGAAACATAAGAGATTGATAACGGATTTCGTCCAAGAGGGACTACGTCTCCGGGCCTCGGTGTCAAGATGGTGTAGGCCGGTCCATTAAGTGTTGTAAATAGTAATGGTGTACATGGAATGTGTTTTCTTTGTCATACAACGAAAATTCCCTCACGCAAGAGTGGTTGGATCTCTCCACGAGATGTTTCACTACAGGAACTCTCACTCTCAAAAGACTTCTATCAGCATGAAAATTTCACATGGATTATGACTATGAGTATTCTGCCGAACATGGCAACAAATGGATCTCAATCAAACATACATGGTTTCAATGAGTATCCCACCAACATGGCAACAAATGGATCTCAAGCAACATAAAACAATCCATGATATAAATTACATCTCACATCAAGAACAAAACAAGATCCCACATCAAACATCAACAGGGATATATACAACACAATGCATCCCATAGCAAAGAGACAAAGAAGTACATGATCACACTACATATACCTCGCATCCTAGAGCTATCTAAAGAAAATGATGATAAACTGATGGATCTGGCTGTAACATCAATCTTGTGGTGTCGAATATCCTGAAAATGACTGCTCACACATTGAATGCTGACACCTGCAACTCCATTTTGAAAAGTGGTCGAAACACATAAGGCTCAGATGGAAAGTATGACTACACCATTGAACTTGTATTGTTGAGAGGTGTATGATTGACTTTCAATTTTTTGAATTCTGAAAAAGTGAAAATCTGGGCCTAAGGGAATATTTTAGATTCCCCTTAGATTCCTCAAAGATAGTGCTCCACAGGGAATCTGGAAATCTGCAACTCAAAACAAGAATATGATCTCACTATTGATATCCTTGCAAAATTATGAGAAGAATGAGTATAAGGTTGACCTCATTCTGACACCAGTGAATTTTAGCTTCCAAAGAATTTGAAAGATTCCTTCAAGATTCCTGAAGATTCTCCTCCATTGGGAATCTACAAAACCATTGCTCAAAAGGCAAATCTAACCTCTCCATTGTATTTCCTGTGAAATTCTGGTTAAAATGCATATAAAGTTCAATACATTCTGACACAAAAATTTTACCTCCTTGGAATAAAAAAGATTCTCCAAACATCAAAAAGGATTCTTTCTTGAAATCTGTGCACCATCATGCCTGGAACTACGTGTCTTTCTGCCTTCCAACCTGCCTTCTCTTTGCTCACGGCTCCATTGGCCTCCCTGTGCCCTCATCTTTCATTTATTATCCATCATTCTCCATGGTTTCCTTGAACCAGATGAATGGCATTTTATAACAAAGTGTGAGGATGAATAAAACAAAGTGTGACATTGGCACATTGGTTGGCATAATCATATTAAGATAGTCGTTGTTTGGAGGTTTTGAGTTCAAATCCCAGTGAGTCTAAATATTGTTTTAAAACCCAATTTTAGTTTTAATGTAGTTTTTTCAAACTGTATAATATATGGAATTCATATCTCCACATTGCAACGACTCCCAAAAAAAAAATGGAGGTTTTGTTTAATATGGAATTTAACCATATTTAATATGTTTTTTGTTACATAACAATTTACCATATTTAAATTTATTTTGATTGTTTAATAACTATATTCAATATATAGTTTTTTTTAATGATTTTTTTTGTATTTTGTTTTTATGTGGGAAATTAAATATCATTTTGTTTTGTCTTTTTTGCAGGGGCAAGGGGATAATGGAGGAGCATCATGGGTCAATAGTTGAGGGGATTTCAATGTGGGTCCCACGTGCTTACTCGGACGCCTTGTGGCATGCTATGGGCCCGACTTCCCTTGCCTTTACAAAACTTTAAACTGCTCTAAATTTCATCATATGAGCTCAGTTTGACACGTCGTTTGCATCCTTGCGATTAGGGTGACAAACTCTTCAACTTGAACCTGGTTCGAGAGAAATCTGAACACTTCGATTTTTGAGCTTTCAACTCTCTTTGTCCTGTGTGTGTCTTTGGAGCCACCTGGATCATTCTCCCCATTGAGGAGCTTTTGGTCCTCCAAAAGCATCAACAATAATCTGTAACTGTTGTGTACAATGTCTACCTCACAGTATCTTGAAAAGTCACCCTTCCTTCTCCTTCACCTGCGTCCTTCAGAGCCATAAGTGATGAACTAACACCTACATCCCCTGCAAACCTGTTGTACAATTTCTTGCAAATTAAATTCTCAAATATGACCAACTATGACCCAAACATTTCCATACTTACCATGATTTTAAATGCTCGGTGGTCAAGTTTACATCAAATGGAAATCACACCCCAGCTATTGTTTGTGCTGAAGGACTAGACCCGGAGGAGACGAGACTCGCAGGTGCAACAAGTCTCTGTTATGAGAGGGTACCTGTGCTGAAGGCGGCGGGGGAGGCATACCGATGCCCGCCGTGACAAAGTACAAAAGAATAGTGTGTCCAGTGAACAAGGGACCGAACCATAGAGTACAGCTGGCATAATCAAGAGCCAGATAAAAATACAATGAATAGTCTCACATACATGCTGTGCCTGGGATAACAGCCAGGACTAGTACAATATCATCTGAGTACATGAGATAAATACAACCCAAATGCCCCCTGTAAAGGGGGAAGGGCTCACAAAATCTGACTGATACATGCAAATCATAGAGGTGCTGCAAGTGGCTAAGGCCAACATCATCAAAATCTGGAGCGGCATCAAAGGCTGCAATGAAGAGGTCATCCGGGCATGTGGGGGGCTACCTGTAGGGCCACCCCCTCATGAGGGCTGAGACATCTCACATACGCCCGGGAATCATCAAGAGCTGCTGCTGGGTCACTGGACTGTCCAGTATACGAATCTCGATCATGCTGAAAGGAGCTGGAGAAGCAATCAAGTCAAAGGGAGGTAAGAAATCCCCCTGCCTGATCCGAGGCA
Source organism: Pinus albicaulis (assembly GCA_034641835.2). NCBI lineage: Eukaryota > Viridiplantae > Streptophyta > Pinopsida > Pinales > Pinaceae > Pinus > Pinus albicaulis. Next base: position 150,395 of record JAXQQM020078859.1, read on the forward strand.
CCGAACAAAAGTGGAAGCTGGAACCAAGGTACACCGCCCTCTAGACCTTGCTTCGGGAATAAGTGTGTTGAGGTCGACAGAAGGAGGCCCGCCTTAGGTGAGGCAATGAGAGATCCTCAACTAAGGCACGAGAGAATAGCAATAGAGCGACGGACAGACTGACACTAATGATGATGGCGGAAATGGGAAGGGTGGAGTGGCGAATGGACGACTTCCCTTGTTGGAGCATAAAGGGCATGAATGACATGGCAGCGACTGACACAATATCGAAAGGGACAGGGGACAGTGGGGCTGAAGGTCATGAGATGCGACACAAGAGAGGAACCAAGCAAAAAGAATGGAGGGCTATAGTAGGGCGTAAAAGGATGCAGGATAGACTCCAGGAATGCAATGATGACTCAACTCGGATGCTCTAAGCAAGGGCGACTAGATAGTGCTGCCACACAATAAAGGCCCCAATGGGGGGTCATAGAAGCATGAGTACAAGGTGGGCACTCATGACGTAAATCAACACGAACATGGACAAGTAAGGGGGCGATATGGTGCCCCAAGTACAAGTGTCGTAAGTGAGGAAATTCGATTTTGAGGAGCGGTGAAGTGACCCTTCGTGGAAAAATGTGTCCGGGTGAAGTATCAAATCACCAAAAACTAAGTAAACCCCATTTGAGAGCTCGGTGAGATCTATCCAGCGGTGCTGACGGTTCGTCGAACGGGGCTACGGTGTGGTCGCAGCAGTCGAAAGAAGAAACAGGGGTTCTCTTTTAATGAGGCAGTTTTTCCTCCAAAATCATTCATTTGCTATTGTTGCTGTGGTGAATGTGGAGAGGAGAGAAGGCCCTAAATCTTGCGGCGAACGTAGCGGACAAACCGACCGTTGGATTCGAGATCTGTCAGTTGGAGGTAAGAGGCCTAACCTTGCTCTTGCATTTTGATGGTTTAGATTTGCAGTTTAGGGCCCAACACCCCAGAAACAGCCCCTCCCTCCTCTCTACGGCCGGGTCGCACCTTTTGGGGCAAAAGGTGCGACCCAGGACGCAGGTTTTGGGGCAAAAGGTGCGACCTGGTCCAGAAATGGGCAGAAAGCTGCGACCTGGGAGGGGAGGGGAGCTTGATGCTGTTTGATGGCTGGGAGTTGGGTTTTTGTGTGTGGTTATGGGCTGCCCGATCTGTACCCTGACAAAAAGAATGTGTTTGTGCAGGTATGGCAGAGTTACGAGTCAACTGGAGAGAAAGGGATCTGGGAACACTTCGGGCAGAGATCCAGGCGGATCAGGGCGTCCGTCGTGTATTGGCCAGATTTGGGGTTCTCAAGTTTGTGGAGAACCCGTTGATGAGAGCAGGGGAACCATTACTGGCCCGGATTATCAGTTACTGGGATCCAGATCAGGAGATCTTTGTAGTGCAAGGGCACAGGATCGAACTGACGGTCCAGGATGTGTACTTCCTGACCGGCCTCCCACCATTGGGGATAGTGGGAGACACGCAGCCAGTGTTGCCGCGGGGGCGGCATATCATGGAGTTTGTGGAACGCCATTGTCGACCTGGGTTCCAAGTCAAGGGGACTCGGATATCGATCGGGGATCTAGAGAGGCTAGAAACCCGTGCAGTGGCCGCAGCTGTGCTGCGAATCCTGGGCACCCAGGCGTTCCATCACATCACCGGTGGGCAGATGATGATAGTGGAGAGTGTGTTGAGTGGGACCTACTTTGGGTGGGCCCAAATGATGTTAGTGTCTCTAAAGCGACAGTTGTCGCTATGCAAGCGGCAGGTGAATCATGATTGCTCATATGGGACTTTGTTGTGCGCCTTCTTCTTTGAGAAGATCCCGACCTTGAGGCCTCGCGTGCAGCTTCCAGATGGGGGCCCGAGAGAGCCCAGGATGCGTCGTTGGGGACGACTACTCTGCAAAGGAGGAGGAGGGGCGGTCGGGCGAACATTTCGACCGGAGTTTTTTGCCCATTGGGATCAGATGCCGTTGTACAGAGACGACTACCCTTATAGTGGGATGAGCTACTGTGGGGATCCGGATCTGCCACTTCCGCCTGGTCGAGTCTGGGGGCCCGATGGTAAGTGACAAATTGCTATTCTTATATGGGCATGTTTGAAGTTTTTTGAATAGTAAATAATGATACTGATTCATGGACTTTTGGTATGCAGATATAGCACCGGTAAAACCGGCCGGATACATGGGACGACCGGCAGCGTCTGGAGCTACGGGTCCGAGTGGATCGAGGGCAGCGCAAAATGATGGTGCGGCTGCCCTACTGGAGGACATCCGCCGTAGATGTGAGCAGCTGTTGACCGGAGTATCAGAGCGCGGGTGGCAGGATTTAGACGACCAGTACATAGAGCCATGTGTTGGTCTCCCTTCGGAGTGGCGAGGTATCATGCGGCGCATGGCGATGGCCGGTCAAACTATGCGTGATCTACATGCTGCAGGGGCAGAGCCATTGGCCCGGGAGCCTCCAGATAGTGATTAGGGACATATGGTGCCCCCTTTGATGTATGTAGGGGCAGGGGGTGCCTCCTATAGTGTAGGGAGGGGCATATGGTGCCCCCAGTTTTTGTTTTTGGTTTGTAACATGCTATGGGCATGTCGGATGTATATGTGTGTGGGGGGCGTATGGTGCCCCCAGTTTTTTGGAACATGCTATGGGCATGTCGTATGTATCAGAGTAAATGGACTCATCAATATATGGTTTGCGACACATATTATGGCTATGCATCGTCTTTTGATGGTTGATTTAATGTTATTGTCCTGTATGAATTGTGTGTGATAAATGCCAATCTAGAACATGGTTTGCAATACTATCTACGTAGTGATTCTGGTCTCTGGGTACATGGTTGAAAGTGATGGTTTCAAACGCACGTATTAAGACTTTCACTCGTAAATAGCGTCGAAACAGCACAGGGTTATGCACACGATAAACACCATTTAGTTGCATGACAAGAAGCAAGGAATCAAAGCGAACGTGCAGGTGGCGAATGCGATGCAGCAAAGCATCAGCTAGTAGGCCACGCACTGCATCGTATTCGGCCTGATTGTTGGTGGCAGAACCAATGCATACCCCGTTAGACAGAACGAGGTCATGCAAGGGGGTGAAGATGGCCCACTCTGCCGAGGCAAGATTCCTGGAGTAGCGACTTGCACCATCGGCGTAACCGATAAAGGATGTGGACGGGGGGATGCGCAAGGTGGTGTGACAAGACAATACATGAGGGGATGAAAGGAAAGGACGGCAACGTGAGGGGGCAGAAGTCATCAAGCAGAAATGGTGGGGGGAAGGGGCAGGATGAGCAAAACTCAAACAAGGTGATGTATGAGGGCTATCGGAAACATGGCGAGGACTCGGGCTGCGAAGGTCAACAGAGACACCAGTGGAGTGATCTCGAGTATCAAGGGACACAATGGGGGAGACGGTAGACGGGCTAGGTTCCAAGTGTCGTGCAGAGGAGGATAGGTAAAGAATGGTGACTGTAGACTCCGTCATCTGGACATCAGGGGGGGGAATGTGGATGGGATCGGTGGAATCCTCAGGCTGGGCTGCAGCATACTGCGCGAGAATGGGAGAGGCGGATTGATTTTGCTCAACCTCATACTCGCGGATCACCTCAAGGGAGGCACGGTAATGCGTCAGGTGAGGACAATGATGGGAGTAGTGGCCATGGACACCGCACAAAGCACAAGGCTTGTTGGTGCGGAGAGTCTTGGGGTTCTTGGAGACGGTCGAAGCAGGAGTGGGAGTTTCAGGGACCGTAGTGTCGGGGAACGCGACTTTTACCATGGGGCGAATACTGGGTAACTCGGGACAAGCATGAGTGGCATGACCGATGACATCACATAAGGCACAAGGCTTCGAGGGTGGGGGAGGAGCCGAGGTGGTTGTGGTGGTTTGGTCTTTGGTTGCCCCCCTACGGGCTTTTCCTTTCTTTCCGGGAGCCGACTCAGCAGGAGAAGGGTCCTGTGGAGGTGCTGGGGGCACGTTGGCTATGGAGGAAGCGAGGGGGACCGGTTGAACCGGTGTCAAAGCCATGTAAGGTCTGGGGTGACCAGGGGGGGTGGCGGCTGGGGGGTCAAGGTACCAAACCGGAATACCCAAGGTCAAGTTAGGGAGAGAAAGGGTGGCCATGACGGGGACGGAATATACTCCGGGAGGGGAAGCCAAGAAGGGGATCTGTCCAGCAGGGTAATGACCAGCAGGAACGGCTCCAAGATGGTTAAGGCCAGGAGGGACCGATCCTGGAGGATAAAGAGGTGCGGGGGTGGCAGCTATAGGGGGAGGGCCAGAAAGGGGAGGTCCGGCTGGCTGAGACGGATGGCTAGGAGCGGGTTGCGGAGGGCGGGGAGGAGGGTGCGGGCTAGCTGAGGCAGGCCGTTTATGGGCAGCTTGAGATGATTGCATCATGCAAACATTCGACAAGCTGGGATCAGTAACGGGAGGGGGAGGAAGGTGAGGAAAAGTACCAAGCAAGGTGGAATCTTTATAAACGCCGGGGGAGACACTGGTCAAGGAATCGACAGTTTGCTTGTTGGCTACAGAAGAGATGGTCGTCTCGGAGGAGGACTGAGACGATGACTCATGATACGATAGCTGGTCAATGGTGACTATCTTCCCGTTATGTAGAAAAGACATCTTACGGAAGACCGCGGATGGGACAGCAGACATGGCATAGGTGTAGCTTCGCCCTAATAGGATGTTGTAGTCTAGAGGGGCGTCAATGACTTCGACATCAACGCAAACAGTCTTACCGGCGAGGGTGATGGGACAGTTACGAAACAGGCCAATAGGCTGGGAGGCATGACCATCCCACGCTCGAAGGGTGATCGTGGAAGGGGCCAACTCGGGGGATCCGAGTTGCTTCCAAACCGAAGCGGACATCACACAGGTGGACGCCCCCTCATCAATTATACACCGGGATACAGTGGCGTTCCGGATTTTGACTGGGATTTGGAAAGCAACAGAAGGAGGAAGAGGAGGGTGTTCCGATTGAGTGGCGTCGAAAACAATCATTTGGTCATCAGCGGGATCAACAGCGCCCACGGCAGATAGTAGAGCCTTCCGTTGAGAAGGGCACGACTGGAGGAGTTCCAGTGTGGAAATGGCAGCAGGGGATTGTGCCAAATCATCTACTATACTGTACGGTTGAGCGGCTCGACCAGAAGCAGCATTTCGGCGTAATGGACCCTTTGGAATCTTTGGGTGAACCTCAACTTTGGGTTGAGGGATGTGTAAGGGGCCACCGGATGTCGAAAGAGGCTCTGTAGAACCTGAAGATGGGGGCTCGGGAGCAGACTGAGCAGGGGGCTTGGTGTACTGGCGAGACCGAGTTTGAAGGTGAAGGTCGACGGAAGGGGACGGATCGGAGTGCATCATGAGGATCTGGTAGTCAGAGGAACCGGAAATGGACGAGGGTGTGGCGGCATGGCTGTCAGGGGGGTGGGTAGCCACGAATCCCTGTTGAGGGAAAGGATCAGTGAACACAGCTGGCTGGGTAGTGGCCACATTAGGAGGAGCGTCAGGGGAGGTGTGCTGTCCGCGCAATGTGGCTTGAGACTCCCACATCTGTCGCATCTGGGGTAAGAGAGGGCAATCGTGAGTGTAGTGACCGTAAACACCGCAACACGAACAGGGCTTGTTTGTGCGAAGCGGCCTGTCCGGCCTGGGCGGAATGCCCTGTGGCTGGTTGCCAGTGTTAGGGTCCTGACCAGAATTGGGTCCTCGGTTACCAGGGGCAGATGGGTTCTGGTTGCCTCTCCGCCTTCTTTGGGAAGGGGGATTAAACGCACCCTGCTGCGCAAATACTTGCCCTGGAGGGGGTTGTAAGGGCTGTTGCAGGTGGTGAGGAGGCAAGGGAGGCGGAAACGCATATGCGGGGGGAGCTGGCGCACCAGGCTGCGGATAAAAGTAAGGGTTGGGTTGGGCAGCATTGAGGTAAGCAGGAGGTTGGGCAAAAGGAGGTGGCATGCCGTATCCTGGATACATGTTGCCGGGAGGGGGCAGAGTGCTAGAGGTGCTGGCCCCTCCCTGAGGAGGGTCATGGCGCATAGGAGGATGAGCAGAGGGGTGGGAAAGAGATCCAACACTACCGTCGGCGGAATGAGATGCCCCCGGGGCGTTAGCGCCACCGGGCCGGGGGATGTCAGGAAGAACGGTATAAACATAACCAGATTGAGCATAGATCAGATCATATTTTAAAGCTATTTGGAGGGCGGCTTCTTCAGATTGAGGAAAATGAGAGGCGACATCTTTGCCGATGGGAGACGGGAGGGTGCGAAGGAACCAGTCCATGTCAACCCGATCTTCAAAGGGAGGGGCTCGACATAAGCTCCGTCTTCGTCGCCATTCCTGAACATGGGCAGAAAGGCGTGTGGAAGAGGATTGCTTAAATGAAGTCAAGAGCTCCGTACCAGTGTCGTATCGGAGAGGGAGCTGGAAGTATGACAAGAAGGCTTGGGCAAGAGTCTCGAACGTGGTATGGGAGGAAGTGGCCTGTTAGACATACCATTTAGAAGCTTCGCCGGTAAGCGTGCGTTGGAACAAACGAAGACGGATGGAGTCATCGGTAATGGAGTTGGAGGAACACCACATGTGGAAAGACCAGACGTGATTGGTTGGGTCTTCGCCATTAAGGCCCTCGAACTTAGGGATATCAGAGGGTAACTTGGTGGGCATAGTGGGCCAGGTAGCATTGTGGTGAATGGGGTCGTTAATCAACTGATGGAAATCGGGGAGGCTGAGGCCTGCAATGTATGGCAGCACAGGGGTGGCCGGAGTAGTGGTTGTGACGGTTCCGCTAGAAGTAGGGCCGGTATTGGGGCCGCTAGCATTAGGCCCTGATCCAGACATGGTGAAGGTAAAAGGGGGAGAACCAGGAGGAGAAGGGGGACCTGAGGAATCAGGAGAGGAGTCGGAGTGCGGACTCGAAGGTGGACTGGCTCGACGACGACGGTGCGGAGCAGGTCGATCAACCGGGAACCGAGGATGAAGGCCAAGAAGTCTCCGGGAAAGGCGCCTTGGGGGCGCAATGATGACAGGAAGAAGGAAACCGACAAGGGCAGAAAGGGGCAAAATCAAGAAGG
>JAXQQM020064268.1:0-60533 GCA_034641835.2 Pinus albicaulis
TACTCGGAAAATTCTAGGAATTTGGGAAAGTGATCCTCGCCCAAAACCCAGAAAAACCCAGAAAACGTTTTTCCTAATTCCAAACTTCAAAATTTGACCCTTTTTATTTTTGCCCTTTTTCCAACTGCGTTTCTGATATTGCAACTGCTATTGCTCTGTATGATCTATTTTCTGATGTCATAGACCACAGGCTGAGCCAGAATTATGCTCTGATACCACTGTAATATCCCCAAAGGGAAATAACCAGTAATAAACAGAAATACACCAATACAGATATAGAAAATATAACGCTGAACCAGATCACTGAATCATATCACTTGGAATGCCAGAAACTGAGCCATTTTATTAATCAGAAAGTACATAGAGAGGAGTACAATAAATCAGAGTAAGTGCACCTATCCTTGCCCTAGGCAAGTGGAGACCCTCTCAACAGATAATGGCTGCAACAAGGACAGCTTCCTAGCTGCTCTGAATGCTGAAGATGAACTGCGCTGGTACTGGGGCTGAAGACTGATGAAATGGCTGATCTCCAACTGCAAACCCTCTCCAATGAAAAACGCTGACTCTGCTAGTGACAGCGCAGAAATAGATGGAGCACTAGTCACCCAAACCTCCAAACAGATAGATCAGCTACTATGGGCTAGAAAACGTTGTTGAGCCTGCCTCTCCCAAGTCTGCTCATCAGATCAGCGTCCTACCAAGTGGATCTGCTCCTGAATGCTCAGATCTGCTAGATCTGAAGCCTCCAAACCAGATCTGCGTCCTTCCCTTCCTGATCTGCGTCCTCCCCTATCAGATCTGCTACCAAACCTTCAGATCTATACTGGATCTGACAATATCTCTTCAGATCTACAGCTTCTAGGGCTGGATCTGATGTTAACCCTTCAGATCTGGACTAGATCTGCCAATATCTCCTCAGATCTGCAACTCCCCAAGCTGGATCTAGGGATAAACCTCCCGATCTGCAACATACAAGACTAGATCTGCAAGTATCTGCTCAGGTCTACCCTTTCCAAGATTGGATCTAACAATGGGCCTTCAGATCTGCAACCCTTCTCTTCAGAAATAGACAGCGTCCTTGCTCTCAGGCTAGACAGCGTTCTTCTCCTCCTGAACAGCGTTCTCCCTTGCCAGATCTGGACTGCGTCCTTCCTGGGACAGCGTCCTCACCCTCCTGAATAGAACAGCGTCCTCTCTCTCAATGGCTACTTGCTGACCAACCCAGAGGGATTTCTCCTCCTCAAATTTGCTTCGAAGCTACTGCTTTGCTCACCGCTCACCAGGCCCCGAAGTGTACAGAACAAACCTTACTAGGGCGGGCACTCGAAAGATCGGAAGTCCCCACGAAGCTAAGGTGTTGAAGAGAAAGGAAACCTTACCGGGGCCGGCACTGAGGTCCCAGAGGCTAAGGGTGAGGTCTAAAATGGGAGACACTCATAATCACCCTAACGGTCACTGTGAGGCAGAGCTAAACAACCGGCGTGCTGAAGCAGACAAAGTCTAGCTATCAATAAGAATATCAAATCATCAATGATCCAAATGAGGTGAGAACCTCTCCTTTTATAATGCCAAACTCCCTCCAAAACTTAACTCTCCCTTGACCTGCGCAGTTTACCTTGGGTCAGCCTGATGTCTCCCCCATCATACTCATGTGGACCCCCAAGGCCCCCTCTTTAAGTTATAACGTTAATCAACTAGGAAAACACTTTATTTTATAAAGTGAGGTGACTAAAGTGAGGTGACCCCTCTTATTTCTCACTTTATTTATTATTTCCAACTAGCGTAAAATTAAACAAAAATGAAATATTCCAATTAGCAAGGCAGGTGGGAATACAAAGTCTGAGATCACCGAGGAGAGTGCGTCTCTCTTTTGATAAATTTGCTAAATGAATTACACTGAGATTGCAGAAAGAGGCATGGGTGTGCACTGGAGCTTGATTTAGAAAGGCATCTTGTTTTTCCTCCGTGTTTGCTTGCAATGTCTTGGCATTGCTTCTTAGTTTTCTAAGAGGAGATCCATCGCACCGGCCGGCTATGCTTGCAGTTCCCATATAAAGTGTAGCCGAGGCTTTTCTGCTACTAGTTTTGACGTTGTCTTCGTGATCCTCCCATAACTTGCCCAGCAGATTGCAAAATGAGACAACGATGAAATCTAACAGAAGGCAGAGATCGAAGTTGAAGGGAGATCGATCTGAATGTGTCTTTATATAAGAGTCCTTGATCCTTAACAACTGTCTTCTCGTTTTGGTCTGATCCCGAAGTGCTGGGTTATGGATAGAAATATGAAATAGAGGAATGCTCAGAGTAAAGAGGCCCAGTCTTCATTAGATTTATGGAATGCTGTAGTTTGATTCAACATTGTTAGCTAACAGAGATCTCCTACTCCGGAGAGAGCCAAGGTTGGCATCCAAGTCCGCCTGAGAGTTTAACTTCCTTATAATATGATAGAAGGATATTTTGTGAAACTTGGGCAGGATAAGCCTGATTTTTTTGAGAATGGAGGCTAAATGAACCTGAGAAGGATTCTTTTGAGATTTCATAGCCTGGATAATTAGCCTAGAGTATCCAAAGGCTGAGATGGATAGGAAGTTCCTCTTGATCGCTAGATTTAGACCCTGCCACAGAGCAAGAGCCTCCGCTCTGTTGTTTGTTTCATTGCCCAGACCCCATGCAAACCGCAACTTTGTTGAACCTCCAGGACTCAAGATAACTCCACTGCCGCCCGCTGCTCCAGGGTTACCTTTAGAGGCCCTGTCGAAGAAAAGAAAATGATCATCCAGAGCTGATCTCCACTTAATGAATTCCTGCTCATCCAGACGAATTTCCCAATTAGAAGAGGCTATTGCAGGAGGAATGGGGTTGTCCTTATGGTTTGGAACAAGCTCTTTAAGCCAGTGATCCTCCTCACTGTCCAGGACCATTTCATTTCTAATGGCGGGTTTGGCTTCTAATGCCTCACCCAAAAGAGCTTTGATTTTAGTGATAACTCTGGCAGGGTTACAACTCTCCTCCCTGGAAATTATATTGTTCCTCTCTAGCCACAGTTTCCAGCATGTGAATTTGGGAATCCACATCCAACCAGTCTTGATAAGGTTTTTTTTGGAGAGACAGAACGAAGATAATTTGGCCCAGTTTCGAAGAAGATTTGGGATATTTCCGGGAAGCTCAATTTTGTCAAATCCTAACATCAGGACACCCCTCCAAACTTCTTGAGCAAAGGGGCACATTAACAACAGATGATTAGCCGTTTCTTCATCCGACACACATAGGGGGCACCTGGAGGGCCCTTCCATTCCATGCCTTCGCAGATTATCTCTAGTGAGGATACTTTTATGCGCCAACGTCCAGCAGAAGAAGTCAACTTTGGGAAGAGAAGGAAAGGCCAAAATAATTTTCCATTGAGTTGGATCCGGAGGAACGTTTGGGACAACCATCATGCTTTTGTAACCTTCTGGTGCTGAGTATGAGCCTGAGAGTGAGCCCCACCCTCGTTTGTCCTTAGAAGTAGCCTTTGAAGGAGATTTTCCTTGGAGCAAATCCAACAATAAAGAGGATTCTCCCTCCAGCCATTGAGGGACCTCCCCCAGATTCCAACTGTCCCAAAGACTTCTTGCATCATCCGTCCAATTGGATATGTCCCAAAGGGTTTTCAAATTGCAGGCCTGAATCCAAGCTTTAATATTTACAAGTTCTTCCAACTGGTTCAAAGGTTGATCACCTAGGATCGAATCATCCCAAATTCTTATTTTTTTCCCATTACTTGGGATCCAGTATAGCTTGTGGCTAAAGTGCTCCAATGCTGTGAGACAGAGTTTGAAAACCGGAGATCCTTTGGTTGTTCTTGGAGGCTGATCAGAGCACCTCAGACGCTTCCCATGAAAATATTTTTTCCATAGGACTCTCTTGCTCCAACTAGGTTTCCCAGAGACAATGTTCCAAAGGAGCTTGGAGCCTAGAGCAAGGTTTTGGGCAGCCAAATCGTGCATTTGGAGACCTCCTTCCAAGAATGGCATCTTAAGAGTGTCCCAGTTTACTAAATGGAGCCTTCTTTCATTATTCCCCCCCCCCCCCTCCCCTCCCACAGAAATCTTCTCAGAAGACCATCCACTTTACTGAAAAAGGTTTTAGGGGCAAGAAGGATGGAATGCTGATATAATGGAAGACTTATGAGAACAAATTTCATTAGGATTACCTTCCTAGCATTATTCAACCATGAGGCTCCCCAAGCTTGAATTCTGAGTTTTAGCTTGTCTAGCAGGGGCATCTAGTGAGCTACTTTAGGTTTGGATTTAAAGATTGGAATCCCAAGATATTTAAATGACTCCCAGGTCCAGGTTCCTTCCATTTCTAAGAGCCTTGCTATGTCTGTCAATTCCTTGATCGAGCAATTCCAGCCGTAGATTGTGCTTTTTAGATAGTTGATCTTGCTGCCCGAGACCTCCCTATAAATGTCCAACTCCTTCTTGAAGGACCTTGCAGAATTTATGCTTGCTCCTCCAAGAAATAATGTATCATCAGCGAATTGGGCGTGGTTTATGTCTTTGACATTGTGAGCCATTCTAAGGCCTGGCAGAGTTTGGATCTGTTGACTGTAGTCTAGCTGGAAGCTGAGCACTGAGGCTTGAATAGCGTAAAGGAGCGGGGACAAAGGGAAACCTTGTCTTAGTCCCCTTGAGGCTTGGAAGAATTCTGTTGATCGACCATTAACCAACGGTGCTATCCAAGGGGAGGCTATGCAGGCTTTCACCCAATTTATGATGGCTATTGAGAAGCCCAATTTCTTCATCACAGTAAACAGGAAATCATGTCTCACCCTATCAAAGGCGTTTTCCAAATCGAGCTTAATCACCATACCTTTCTCATTTCGGTGACAGCTTGAGTGAACTGCTTCTTGCACCAGCACAATATTGTCCAGAATCTTTCTCCCTTTGATGAATCCTCCTTGATTTTCAGGGATGATGACCGGCAGAATTTTCTTGAGGCGGTTGGCTATTATTTTGGTAACCAGCTTATAACTAGTATTACACAAAGAGATGGGCCGGAATCTGCTGAAATCGGTGGCGCCTTTCTCTTTCGGAATCAAGGCAAGGAAGGCCGAGTTGGTGTTGCCTCCAATCTTGGCACATGACTGAGATTTCCCGACCATTCTCAAAAGATATTTTTTGATTGTGGGCCAGCAAGCCAGATAGAACCTTACTGTGAACCCATCAGGGCCAGGAGCTTTATCCGGTTCCATGCAATCCAAAGCTTTTTTGAGCTCATTCATACTGATCGGAGCAGTTAGCATAGAATTATCAGAATCTTGAACACAATGAGGAATTAATTCGATCGGATAGGCATGAGGATCGATAGGAGGGTCTTCAGGTGCCGAGTAAAGGTATTTGAAGAAAGAGTGGGTTGCTCTCTTTATGCCTTCAAAATATTTAACCACAACATTTTGATAATGAATTTCATTTACTGTTTTGAAGTGCTTGCGTGCTTCAGCTTGCTTATGGAAGTAGCTAGTATTTTTGTCTCCGGCATGTAACCAAAGATTTCTGGACTTCTGTCTCCAGAACTCTTCTTCGTCCCTACTGGCTCTATGGAAATCTTTTTGCAGTTCAAATTCTTTTTGAAGGAGGGTTTGAGTTACAGCGGATTTCTCCATTGCTAATTGATGGACAGCAAGGCTGTCAAGAGTCTCCTTTCTTTTGGCGATGGGTGTTTTCAACCTTTTAGCCCACTCCTTGAGCTCTCTTTTAAGACCCCTCAATTTTTCTTCCCACACAAAGAAAGGGGATCCTTGGAATTGCCGGTTCCAGGCCTATGAGACCACCTCCTGGAAACATTCTTGATGTATCCACAGAGGACTGAATCTAAAGGGAATGGGGCCAAGGTTTCCATCCAGGGAGAGCTCAAGCAGAATGGGTTTATGATCAGAAGTGTAGTTTGACAAGCTTTTAGAGGTGGCCATTAGACCGCATGTCAAGAAAGAGGTTTGGACGAGAAATTTGTCCAAATGAGCAGCAGTATGGCTGGGGCCTATCCTTTTGTTGGACCAGGTGAATTTCCCAGATGTGGGCTTGATATCCTCCAGATCCCAGCCCAACAAGAGGTCCTAAACCCATTCTCTAGCTGGGTCCCTGACCAGGGAGCCACCCTTTTTCTCTTCTACAGCTAGCGTAACATTCAGATCACCTACAATAATAATGTTTTCTGGATTGTGCAATAAAATATAGGACTGGAGCGAGTCCCAACACTGTTAGGGTCCCGTGATTTGGCCGATTGGCTAGCCAAATGACGATGTAACATCAAACCAAGCTTTGGAGCCCAAGGACCTAGCCTTCCTGGACTCAGAGAGGGCTCTATCTATATGTGTAAAAGATGTCGGTGTGTTTACTTGCGGTGTTTTGATATTAGGCTAGTTATGAAGTGAGTTTTTTTATTTTTGGTTTTTTAAGTTTGTGAGGGATAAAACTGATCAAAGATATAAAATGGGTAACAAGAAGTTAGATCAACTGGGCTATGGGGTCAAAAAGGTTAAGGAAGCTATCAGATGATGATGTAAGGCTGCTGTAGGGCCGATTTGATTCAAGGTAGAAAGGATCTTTGGGAAAAATGGAGTAAATGGACATCAAGTTTGTGAAAGACGAGGGATTTCAAGTGTAACTAGTTGATAGTAGACATAAACATGTTATAGCAAGCCATTAATCATGTTAAATGTAACTATGAGCTAATTAATACATAGAAATCAAACATTCCAGCCATACATAGAAGTATAAGACCCTCTAACTTTGGGAAATGGCTATCAGACTTTGGGGAAAACACCTAAGAAGGACTAACAACTCATAAAACTATGCCGGAACGCCTAAACACAGTCTTTAAGTTATTGGGCACTTGGACAAACAAGCTTTCATAGTTTTAGGCAAAGGGCTAGATCGGGACTAGGCCTCCTTGGTTCAACAAGATGATAAACTAATCAGTTCAAGAGATAGTTTCATGGACAGAACTATGGGTAGCTTATAGGTAGGCATGGCACACCATGGAAAAACAAGCTTTCATAGTTTTAGGCAAAGGGCTAGATCGGGACTAGGCCTCCTTGGTTCAACAAGATGATAAACTAATCAGTTCAAGAGATAGTTTCATGGACAAAACTATGGGCAGCTTATAGGTAGGCATGGCACACCATACATCCTACTTAACATACATAGAACTTATGAATAAAACTAGCAACAATACCTTAAGTTACTAAAGAGCAGCTAAGAATTCTTTAGTATAACTAAGGAAGAAGAAAACATAGAGCTATGAAGATTCAGGAATTTTGAGGTGCCTCCATGGGCATATCTCAAAATAAATCTCTCTTTGATCTATAGCGACAGAAGCATGTATCATGAATGAAAACTAGAAGACAAAAACCATGAAAACATTTATACCATTCTGCATGTCTTCAGAATCTATACCAAACCTTCATCATTCATCAAAGCATCCCAAGCGGTCAAAAATCATATTCGAAGTGTATTATTCAAAGCTCATATGACCAATGTATTGATTCTTCTCTCAAGTTCAGCCTCTGATTTACAATGAAACCCATGGAATAAATAGGCTTGAGGAAGGAAAACCTCATGGAGCAACTAGCTATCCCATTAGCCAAGTCAAAATATCTAAATTTGTCCTTGAGGCTTTGCAAAGCCCAAGGCACAAAATATCCCATAAAATATCTAGCGCTAAGCATAACAGGTATATTGACTTTACATCATTTAAAATGTAAAAATGACTAGCTTCTAACATTTGGGAAAAGCAGATTTTTGGAGTTCAAAAATTGCAAAAATACTTCATATTTATGCCTGAAAAAGGTCCCCTGACTTTCTGGATGCAAATGGAAGCCTTCCCGATGTTGAAATGAGGCTCATGATGGCTCGTTGGAAATCTCTCTGTGTCTGCTTTCCAATGCAAGTGGAATCACCTCAATCTGATCTCTGAAAGTCCCTCAAAACTGTACCTGTGTGCAAAAACCCGGAAAATAAGTGGCGATGGCGGTGAGAATGTCTGAAATTTCAGCGAAGTGGTAATTGATCTCAAGATACCTAAAGAATGCTGGGGACACAACTCATGGGGTATGGCATCCTTTAATATCACTCCTTGACAAATCCCGGACAAATGTTGTGATTATGAGTTTTTTGACTAAAAACCCCAAAAAATGCTAAAAAAACAAAAGATTATTAAAGTAAGTAAAAATCATCATGACCTCAAGGGTCCATAGCAACATGCTATGAAGCTAATGCCAAAATATCAAGGGCTGATATGCTTTTCCCTTCTTTTTGTGCCTGGCGCTTTCCCTTTGCCTTCTTCAATTTCTCTTGAGCTGCCTTTAATTTTCGCCTGGCAAACTGATTTAGCTTCTGAAAGTGATGAGTCCGCTTTCTTTGCAGCTCAAGATCCCTGTTCGCCCTCTCAAGTTTCATTTCCAAATGCTTGTTAGCTCTCTCAAGCCATGCTTCTTTGTTTTCCTCAATTTCCTGTTCAAGGAGTGCAGTGAGAGGAAAGGCTTGGAAATGGGCTTGTTCTTCTGCTCTCTGCTTTTCCAAGGCTCTTTTAAGCCCAATGGTCCTAGGCTTCTTCCGCCTAGGCTGATCTTCCTCTTCCTCCTCATCAAACTCACCAAGGAGTTCTTCTACCCTCGCTTGCGCCTTAGCTGCCTCCTTTTTATACTTGATTGCCCGTGCTTCATGGATAGCTGCATGAACTTTCATCTGTTTGTTTCAGCTCAAGTAGTTGAGTCCTTTAAGCTTCTCCTTTCTCTTTGAAGACCTTCTCTAGAAAGCCTCAATTTGCCTCCTTATGGATGAGGAGGTTTTCAAGGAGGCGGTCCTCATTATCACTGTCATCGCTTTGGATAGGGATGACAGTTAATTCACCTCCATGCTTTGTACTTTCTCCAACTTTGCTTTTACCTTTGAAAGCCAATCTGGTGCTTTTCCTCCTTGGCATGATAGAAGATGTCCTTTTGGGCAATTTCCTCTTGCTAGGAACAACCTTTATCACTGTTTGAGTGGCAGCCTTAGCTTGCTGTTCTTCATCAATGTCTTGTCCAATTTGTGGCTCAAGAGGTTTTTCAATTTCCTGCCCAACTTGTTGTTCTTCATCTTGCACTTGCTGCTGTTCCTCATCATCTAACTGTTGTTCATCAATGTGTACCTGTTGTTGTTCATCTTGGACCTGCTGTCCTTCACTTTCTATTTGCTGTTGTCCCTCAATTTGTATCTGTTGCCCTTCAATTTCTGTTTGTTGTTGTTCCTCATCATGAACCTGCTGTCCTTCATCACCTATCTGCTGCTGTCCCTCATCATGAACCTGCTGTCCTTCATCACCTATCTGCTGCTGTCCCTCATCCCTTTCCTCTTGTTGCTGTTTACTGCCCTCTCCTTCCTCCTGTTGACTTGGTTGTCCAACAGTCATTCCGAGCCTTCTAGGAGTAGGTCTACTGGACAAAGGCACTGGGCGATGGACAGGCTGAGTAGGAGAAATATGGGCAGGAGGAACAGTGGAAAAATCTGGATGGCTGATGAATAAATCCCATAAAACCTCTTTCTTCTCTAGCTGGTATAGGAAGATAATCTTGATCAAAGAATGATGAAAAAGAGAAGGGATTTGCTGAGGTGGGGCCTTCTTTTGGACAGTAGATGCCATTTTCTCTATGCTCTTGAACAAAAAGTAAGGGAGGTTTAGTTGCCTGCTTCTAGTAAAGTGCATCAATAAATGGACATGATAGGCATAAATTCGATCAAACCTCCCTTCACAAGTGAAATATTTCATTATGGCTTTCATAAGCGGAGCATAACTGTCAAGGAGATATGAAAAAGGGAAAATAGCAGTGACAACCTCTCTATGTTCAGGCTTGATGAAAGGTTTGTAATCCTCTAAGTCAAGATGAGCTTGTTTAAACCATTTTTCGCCATGATACGGGATCTTGGTGGCTTTGGACACATACCTTGGAGAAATTTTGAAATCAAGATCCGCCACTTGAAAGTGTTTTTCTTTGAATCTCAGGGCGCACAAGTGTGTTAATGGCGAAAAACTCTTGACTTCTTCTATCTTCTGGCAGAAATCAAGGCAACCTACTTCATGGAAGTTGAAAAGTACAGATGGATGAGCATTAATCTCTTCTGTAGAGATGGGCTCATATCTTTTATGTGGACCGCTCCTGCTGTCTTGCCTTGGAGGCATTTTGACCTGAATATGCTTTGGAAGAGGCAAACTGCCTTCACTGTGTGTAAAATGCCCTGCTGGAGTCAAACTGTGTCAATATGCTGCTTGGACAGATAAAAAATGTGATTTGAATGGTTTGCAACAATGTTCCTTTGAATACACAACCTCTGCTCTTCTTAAAACCAGCCTTCTTCCTTTGAATGTACCTCAACCAGGCAGATTTCTCAATAGGATACCATATAGTAAAAGAGGAGACAGACTGTTGTGTAATTTTCTTGTACACAGTGTTAAGAAATCACTCTTCTTGTGAATTTGTTAGAGGCCAATCAACACATCTATATTTGTGTCTCCAAGATGAAACTCAATCATAAAAACTCTGCTCTTCAGAAAGTGGCCCTATACCTTGAAAAAATCTCAGTGAACAACTTTTCAATATGATATAATATAGTGAAAAGATGGGCAGACTGCTAGAAAGAGTTTGCTGTGAGAAAGTGCTAAAATCGCCCTGTTCTTGAAGCCTTAGATGTCAACCAATAAACATGTATCTCTGCTTCAAGGTAGAATTTCAATGATTAACAACCCTGCCTTGTATAAGTGTGCCAACTTTCAACAAATTTTGCATAGGTGAAATCAACCCTTAGTGTTATTAGACAGTCACTGACCTAATCCTGAGCCAAGATGACAGATCTTTAAAAGACTACAGAGTTTTTTTGGTAGAAGCTATATGAGTTTTCTTTTTCAAAACAAATATGTCAAAAACCCTTTTACTGAGTGCACTTCACTGTTTAAATAATGTGGCAATGCCTTGAGGACAGTGTGAAAAGTTTCTCTTTAGACCTAAACCCTGTCTCTCTATAACAAAATCTTCCTCTTGCCTTTTTAGAGGCTTCTTTTGAGGTGGCAGTCAAAGATCTTTCAAACAACAAATTTATTTAAGCAAAACACTGCTCTTATGTCCATCATATATTCTTTCCTGTAGGTGTTTTAAATGACACATCCAGTAGTTTATTACAGCTGTACACCCTGAAAACTCACACAGCAAACAATCCTATTTTTCTGGTATAATGACAGAGTTTTGAAGTTCTGCGTGCAGTGTTGTGAAAATTTGTAGTAGTTTTAACAGTGAATTAGGCTTTCCTTGGATCAAAACATCAAACTTCTTCGTATGCAGCTCACCAAACATCCCTTCTTGAATGCAAACACTTAACTTAACTTGTTTTCAAACCTTATTTTTGGCTTCAATCATCGACAAGCAGTCACAAAGTTTAGGGTCAAAGTGTGCAAATACCTCAAGATACGAGGCAAAACTCTTGTGGAGCGTCGGAGGCAGCTCTGGAGGTCTTCAAGCATGCGCGGCACTTTTCCAAGAAAGAGTAGCACGCAAAAACACCCGGTATGCCTGTCAATGCCCACGGGCGGTTACGCTGTACAAAGGCCACACGCAACCGTACAAAAGTGCCGGCGCCAACACTGACCGCCCGTGTAAACTTACTCCCAGGCGCGTCGCGCGGGCTTCCAGGCACGGCGCGCGGTCATAAACAGTGCAGTCTTCTGAAATTTCGACTCGAGCTTCTTGTTTTGATGTCAAGGGTGGTACAGAACTTTGTTTGCAGTTGGAAAATGATAAACTCACCCTCGACCTCACTCCTTATATGTCATTTCAAATCCTTCAACGGTCACCTTGGTCTTTAAAGTGGAAATGTTGTTTGGCTTTTGCAAGGTTTCCACAATCCTTTTGACACTTTTTCAACAATAATCTTGGTGCATTTCATACTTGAACCTCGAGCAATGCGTGCATTGGAGATTTCTATACTTTTTAGATCGATTTAAATCATGGATCAACCTCTTTGTAACAAACAAACATAGCTTAAAAGCCAGGACTCTGTTTTGCTTGTGCACAGGTTTTCAAAGGGTGATTTTTTGCCAGTTTTGTTCTTTGGGTACTAACTTTAACACCAAACTTCAACTTTGAAAAATAACTCAATAACCTTCATCATCTAACTGCCACTGTTTTCAATGATGCTGGTGATATTTATGAAATAAGGTAACCCTTATTTAAAACTGTCAGGAAAATACCTGAAAACCGCTTTGTTTCTGAAAGGGTAGGTTTTGCATTGTCAACTCGCTTTGACAGCCTCGGTGTTTGCATTGCTCCTTCAAACCTTTTTCCTACTGTAGATGTCAAACTTGCTGGTCTTCTGGGTTTTGATCATGGTCCTCTGTTTTGAAAAAGGCGCCTCCTTTCAACATACTTCTTTTCTTGTATCATTTATGAGATTTTTGTCCCTTTTTGAATAATGAGAAAACTGCACTTGTTTTAAAACTCCCAAAACACTGACACTCCATCAAAACCACTTCTTTGTCTATTCATAACTGGTATACTTATTTACAATGTTGAAACACAATTACCATTTGCTTTGACTAGTGCATTGGTCTTTTCGTAAGAGAAACATTCCAAAGCTCAACTCTGTCCCCTGCTTTGACACTTTAGGTGAGATTTTAACAAAGAAAAATCATCCAAAATCTGTCAAAAGGCATTTGAAAGCTGTTTTATTACTTAACAGGAGATCGCCTGTGCTCTTTCAATTTGTATGATAATTTTTGCTTCCAGGCGATTTATGAGCTCCTTCTTTGATTGTAAGTGCCATATTTTGGCTGCATCCCTTCATACCACAATTCTCTGTTTACTTAGGCGCTCCTTTAGACTTTTGGTATGTGACAATGGGGTAATGTTTGACCCTTTCTCTTAAGGAAACTGCCCCTTTTTGTATTAATGACCTGGTGTAAAGACGTTTTGCTTCCTTCTTTGTATCCTTCCACTGCACCTTTTGACCAATCAGTCTTCAATCAACCTCCAATGCTTTGGTCATCTGCTCATAAATGGAGGAGGCTCTTCATCAGGTAAAGTATCTGAAGGTTGTTTGACAAATCTGTTTGACACAGATTTTCCCTGGATGTGATGGTAAGCAAACCACTTAAAAAACATCAAGACTGGCACCTCTGCTTGCAATCATCATTGTGCTTCAGAAAAACCCTAGCCAAAGTGTCACTGTCTTCCTGCACTGCTCTGAGGGTAACTGAAATGTCATCATTTGCTTTAGTCAACTTGTGACAGATTTTTGAAAGATAATCTCTGTGACTATGGAGGTCAGCACCCTTTGAAAGACAAACAACTTTTCTTCTGCTGTGTGATGACATGATCTGTCAGCATCTTTTCAATTTGGTTTTGTGGGGAAAGCAAACTGCCTATGATCAGAATGGTTTTTACCAATGGTATGCCTTTCTAAAGTTTAACAATTCATATGATTTGAAACTTCAAATGACCTATATCAGACCAAACTCTGTTTTCCTTTGAACTTGCATATTTCAGACTCTATCCCTGTCATGATTATCACTCATATTCAGAAAACCTGGAGTTATTGTTTCACTGTGCAGTAAAAGGAAAACCTGGGTTTCTGCATTCCTTTAAGTCAATACTGGCCAGCGCCCTCTGCTTGTGGATGAAGGAGGCACCCTAACCCTCTGCTTGTAAATGAAGGAGGTTCTGGGCCATGACAATTTACCAGTTTGCTGAGACAGTGGTGTCCTTTTCTTACTGTGATTTTCATGCTGGAAGGAGAATGCAAGGTTTTGATGAGTGGCTCTCTGTTTTGCAGACATATCTCAAGCTCATGTTACATTTAGAAGCAGTTGTTCTTCTAACTGTAGATTCAAGCATTTCCTCCTGAGATGAAGTTATATTTCCTGCCTTTGTAGAAACCATAAAACACTGTGAAACACCTAATAGTCAGCTTGAGATTGGGGTTTATGCAGTGCTGAGATCTAGGGGGTGTGAGTGGCGCGACTTAGAGCTGTTTGTTAATTTCATTTGCAGAGTGGGAGGTTAGTCATGGTTGGTCTATAGAAGATGGAGGCTTTTTGGCTTTTTGATGATTGCCAAGGGTAAAATGTCTTAAAGCGCCACTTCCTAACATAGGGGAGACTTTTGAAACAGATTTGGATTTGTCTTTTAAAGCTGATGGGCAGACCAGTAGGGCTGAAGCTAGGTAGGATAGTGATAATGAGGTTTTGATTTCGACATGGGCGGACTGAAAAGTAGAAGGGCGAAAAAAGTTTTAGGAGGGTTTTCTAGATGACATATTGACATAAGGAAAACAGTTTCTAGAAAACTTAGCTGTAGATATAGTCATCACTAACATGTAAAAAATATTGATGGCTAACAGTGGCTCCATTTGGGGAGGGTAGCTCCTCGTCAGGAGGTGTCCAGAATTCAAATCTTTGGCTTATGAAGACCAGTGCCTTATCCATTGGCGCAAAATTCACCCTTCTTTTGATGTTATTTCTGAAAAGTGACAGCATGGTTAACATCAATGATACTTCTACCTACCCCACTATCTTTCCTAACATTTTTTCTTCTCTTTGGCGCATTTGAACTAGCAGCCTTTTGACAATGTATATTTTTCTTTTTGCAAAATGAACCTATCTATTTTTACTCTTATATCTGCCGAGAGTTCAGATTAAACTGATGAACTCCTTCATTACTCTACCTATGCTAGATCAACTATCAAGATTAAGCAGTTTGACAAGATTTCATTCTCTAATCTACAACATGAAATTTAAAATGATCAAATCAGGATTAGGCAGTCTGATTTGTCATGCATTTGCGGCATAAAAGACAAGCTGCACACAAATGTTATTTTGCAACAAAAGGAAACTAGAGAAGCGGGGCTAAGATGTACAATATATTTTTCATCCCTCGCTTCTCTCTTTGGTTTTGTTTTAAGCATGTGGAACCAGAATCTCTCCCTAATCTAAGCTCTGTGATAAGTCAATCTTACACAATGTTGACTATCTTTGCACTCACTAACTTATCAGCAAATAAATTTAAACATGCTCAGCTATGATTAGGCTAGATAGTTGAACAAGACATTGAAGCACTAGTAGCGGCATTTAGACTTGCTCGCTTTCTGAAAGACTATTTTTTGGAACATGGGGCCTTTGTTCTATCTTCACTCGCCCTCTTTTCTGTTTTTTACTGTTTTTGACTTTCCTATCTTTTACTGTTTTTGGCTTTTCTATCTTTTCAATATTTCAAACAATGGTATGTACAATGACTGAAAGTGTTTCAAACTCAAAAATCTTGAAAATGACGGAATTTAAGCATCTTATCCTCGTAAGGATCTCCTCTCACCCTTGGCCCACTTAACTCCTGAAATGAAAAATTTGGGAAATTCTCTCTCTCTAACATGACATAGGGATTCATACAAGAATCTCTGAACAGCCCGGTATCTTCCCTCTGTACCTCTCTGAATATCTGATTTCTACTCCTTTCCCTACTGTATGCTTTCCTCAGGTAATGTATGTACTCCTGGTCATTCTTGAAATAGATAATGACATCATCAAGGTATGAAAAAATACAGAAATTCAAAACTGGGAACATGGCCTTCATGAACAGATTTCTGATATTGGGTGGTTTTGCAATTTTGAACTTGAAATCAGATCTACCTCCTGCAAACTGGAAAAAATCTTTAAGCTGTCTACTTTGCAAAGGAATCTTATGATCATGACCTGAAACATCATCTTGCAAGAATACATGATTAAAAGCACTTTTAATTGGTGAATCATGGTCTTGGGTAGAAAAAACATGATTTTTGTTATATGGAGATGCAGTATTATTTCTAAAATCAAAGCAGATTCTATGGCTACCAGTTTTATCCCTGATTATTTTAGTTTGTTTCATATTGTTGTGTTTTCTCTTGTCAAAGTTATTCTTTGAGGGAAAGGTAGTGACACAGTATGTTCCCTTTTTTTTCCTGTAGAAATTGGTATTCTGCATGAGGTTTATGATTTTAGCCTTTCTAAGTTCTTCATGAAAAGACAGAATATGAGCCAATTTCAGTAGCTCAGGTATGCTGGGACCGCAACTATCATTCTTACTCATAAGAATTTTATCAGGCGTTCTTTCTAGATTTTGAGCTGTTGGGGCTATAGTCAAGGTTTCATTAGTAGTAGGAGGGTCACATGATGGTAAATCTTTGAGATATGGTAGAAACATTAAACTCCCTGGCTCCTGGGCTCCAAACAAGTTTATGATGTGTAGGTCTTCTAAAGGTTTTACCTGGAATAAATTTCCACAAGTTATTGTTGGTGTTTGACTGAAGCTAGAACAATTTGCTTGATAGTACATGAGGGTTTGTGCTTCTTGCTCTAATCCTATTTCAGAAAGGGAAAACTAACTTTCCTCAAGACACAGCTGTTCATGATCATGGTAGTTTTGAGTGTCTAGTTCATCATAAGGCATCAGGGACAGCTGATGTGGTGGATCTAAGTTCATGTCAGTTTCTTCTGACTCTTCCTCCATGTTCTCATCAATATGCATAATGAAAGAGTTCAGGTCGGAACGCAAGGAACACATTGGAATGTTGTCTGGCCTATCTTGACTGCTAATCATGTATTTCAGGTGGGATTCTCGGTAGAGGATTCTGGTCTGGCCGAACATAGGAATGGTGGCGTATGACATGTCTAGTTGAATATTCCCTTGGAGTTTGGCTCCCCAAGATCTGGATAGAAGCATCCCGTACTTGGGAGGAATGTCTGCCACTACTATATCCATAATTAGATGTTTCGCAGGTATTTGGGCCAGACTAAAACAAAGGTCTTTGATCAAACCCAGGCATTGGAATCTACTTGAATCAAATGAATACAAGTCCTTGTATGGTCTTGTGATTTCCAAGCCTAATCTTTCCATTACCACCTTCGGCATAAGATTATGCGAGGCGCCGGAGTCTAGCATGGCATTGTGGAGGATTTGGTCGTGGATGTTTAGGCTGATGTAAAATGGAAGAGTAGTCCCCTCTTGGAATTTTCCCTCTATCCTTGGACCAAACAACACTTCAGGAGTATCATCAGCCAGATTAACAGTGTTCGCATCATTCCCTAGATTTAAGACTTTTAGTACTTGGGATTTATAAGAGTTTTGGGCAATGAGTTCAGTAAGAGGCATGGTGATCTTGATCTTGGCGATTTCGCCTTCAAAGCTAAAAGGCGACTGAAGTTTAGACATGTTTGTTTCAGCTTTTTCAGCCATGACCTTCTCTATGTTCTGAGTTAGTTGGCTTTGTTTCAGGATTTTTTTTTCCATAGTGGTGTCGGTGACTTTTGTAGAAGTACCAGGAGTATCTGAGAGAGGACTAGTTTGGGTAACTTTAGCTTTGCTTTGGTCAGTCTTCTCAACCTTGATTTTGTCACTGCTTACTGCTCTCTTGAGGATGGTATCTGGGGTTTTAGCAGTATCTGAGTTACCTTTCTTGGAATTATCGTGGTTTCTTTTTCTTCTAAGGTCACATTGCCGGTGAGCTTCTATTATGGCATTCTGAAAATCTATGGTAGGGTCGTCGAGATCTTCATAGTTGATCTCATCCTAATTAGGAGAAAAGAACGCTTGTTCTTCTTCTGTGAGGTACACCTCACTCTCATTATCGGATCCTATGAGGTTTAAATGATGCTCATCAAGAGTTTCTGTATCCCTGTCATCTTCTTCCACATAGTTTTCATTGAATGGTGGCCTAATTTGTTGGTCATTTTCCCTTGGTTTGTTTTGGGGTTGTTCCCTCCTAAAGTTTTGGTTTCGGTTTTGATTGGAGGGTTTGGCTGGTTGTCCCTAACAGGAGCCTTTTCATTTATCTTTTCCCACATTTTTGCCATGGATTTGACTAAGTCATCTATTCTAGGATCTAGGGAAGGTGATGAAGTGGAGACCTCGTCTCTATATGTGACCTTTCTTTCTGATCTAGTCCTAGCCCTCTTTTTTGCTAAGTTAGCATCTGCTTTTATGGCTATTTGTTGCATTTCTTCTAAGGTGGGGGGATCCTTGTCTCTCAGATGATATGTCATGTCCGGATCGAAACCCTCAGGGAATTTTGCCAAGGCTAGACCAAGTGGGGGTTTGAAGTGAGGTGTGAGGGAGTTATATACACTGTTGAACCTAGTGCAGTAAGCTTGGACACTTTCCCCATTTTCCCGTTTTAGGTTGTTATATTCTGAAAGGATTTGAATGGGGTTTCTTCAGATTTCCCACCTATTTCTGAAGACTTGATGGAGTTCTGGGATATTGTGGATGTTGTTTGGAGTCAAGCTTTTGAACCATGCTTTGGGTTCACCACCAAGACTTTGGGAAAATATTCTCATTCTGACAGTCTCGTCTTGTACCTCGAGGTATTCATAAGCATTAGTCATCTTACTTATGTGTTGTTGAGGTGTGGTGGTGTCTTCTCCAGTAAAGTGTGGAATTTTGTCTTGATATTTGTTCGGGAGAGGAGGCAAAGGTGGTGGCAACACCAAAGGTGCATACCAGGCTGCCATGACTGGAGCTAATGGATGATGTACAAGATGAGGACTAGTAGGCTGAAATGAAGTGTTTTGAACAGTGGTGGTTTGACCAGGTGTGGCGGATGAACTTAGACTAGTGATCTGGTTTTGAGCAGATCTGGGATGATAAGAGCCAAACTGATAGAGAAGCTGGAAGTCAGGAGGGGTAGTAGGTGAAGCTTCTCTAATAGGACTCTGTGGTGGGTTTAGAAGTTCAAGATCGTCAAAGATTATCTTACTATATGATTTGCTTCTGGGAAGAGCTTGTGATGACTCTAGTTCCAAAGGTGAATCTAGTAGGATAGTGCGATGTTTAGGTACAGATCTTGTTCTACGAATGGATCTACCAGTAGCTAGATGGTCAGTTTCGGAAGCTTGCCACAGAATCTTCTCTGGGTCATCTACTATGATAGGGGGATTTGGGTCTGGATGAGCTCTGGTATTAATTCTTCGTGAAGCCAAATTTTAGATCCAGAGTTTAGAGAGAATGGTATTGGTGAATGTTCTGGATGAGTGGTTTTTCTAAAACTTTACTAAGGCGAAGGATGGTCAAAAATAAAAAGGATGGATTAGTGGAGTCGCCAGGTGGAACTGGGTTGTTTTTGTGAAGATAGTTGTGGTCCACCACCAGTAACTAATCTAGAAATGTTTTTGGATTTTCTGAGTTTTATGTGCAGCCTATGGTTTGTTTAAAGTATCCTAGACTTGTTTCAACACTTTGCTAGGGTGATGAGAACAAAAAGAGTTTACTCTAAAAATGGGTCTATGGACTGCTCGCCTGTTTATGGTATCTAAAGGACCAAAGAGTCTATAAGAGTTTGCTAGACTATCATGTACTCAGTGTCCTACCATCTCCTGCTATGTTAGTGAGCGATGGAGTAGGTCTATCGGATAGTAACCTAGAGTTTGGTCAAATAGTAAGGCCTACTAGAGGTTAGTGGAGTTGCCAGGTGGATTATCAGTTGTTTTGAGGTATACTTGTATGGTCCACCACCAGTAATGTCAAAAGCCAATCTAAGGGAGTGTTTTTTGGGGTTTTTTGAGTTTTATGTGCCTACAAGGTTTGGAAGAGTTTTCTATAACTGACTCATCATTTTTCTAAGATGGTGAAAGAGCTATTTTCTACCCTTCAGACAATATCTAAGTTTACTAAGCTTGATTGAGACTTCAGAAGTTACTAAGGTATACTTAGATTGTCACTAACTCGGAAGGTCCTACTGTAAGTGTCACTATGTTAGTGAGCAGTGGGATAAGTCAATCAGATAGTATTCTTAAAGTTGTTTAAGATCTAGGGAATCCAAGTTTGTTTGTTACTCAGAGTCCCACCGTGATCGCCATTATATAGGGTCCCGTGATTTGGCCGATTGGCTAGCCAAATGACGATGTAACATCAAACCAAGCTTTGGAGCCCAAGGACCTAGCCTTCCTGGACTTAGAGAGGGCTCTCTCTATATGTGTAAAAGATGTCGGTGTGTTTACTTGCAATGTTTTGATATTAGGCTAGTTATGAAGTGAGCTTTTTGATTTTTGGTTTTTTAGTTTGTGAGGGATAAAACTGATCAAAGATATAAACAGGTAACAAGAAGTCAAATCAATTGGGCTATGGGGTCAAACAGGTCAAGGAAGCTATGAGATGATGATGCAAGGCTGTTGTAGGGCCGATTTGATTCACGGTTGAAGGGATCTTTGGGAAAAATGGAGTAAATGGACATCAAGCTTGTGAAAGACAAGGGATTTCAAGTATAACTAGTTGATAGCAGACATAAACATGTTATAGAAAGCCATTAATCATGCTAGATGTAACTATGAGCTAATTAATACATAGAAATCAAACATTCCAGCCATACATAGAAGTATAAGACCCTCTAACTTTGGGAAATGGCTATCAGACTTTGGGGAAAACACTTAAGAAGGACTAACAACTCATAAAACTATGCCGGAACGCCTAAACACAGTCTTTAAGTTATTGGGCACTTGGAAAAACAAGCTTTCATAGTTTTAGGCAAAGGGCTAGATCGGGACTAGGCCTCCTTGGTTCAACAAGATGATAAACTAATCAGTTCAAGAGATAGTTTCATGGACAGAACTATGGGCAGTTTATAGGTAGGCATGGCACACCATGGACAAACAAGCTTTCATAGTTTTAGGCAAAGGGCTAGATCGGGACTAGGCCTCCTTGGTTCAACAAGATGATAAACTAATCAGTTCAAGAGATAGTTTCATGGACAGAACTATGGGCAGCTTATAGGTAGGCATGGCACACCATACATCCTACTTAACATACATAGAACTTATGAATAAAACTAGCAACAATACCTTAAGTTACTAAAGAGCAGCTAAGAATTCTTTAGTATAACTAAGGAAGAAGAAAACATAGAGCTATGAAGATTCAGGAATCTTGAGGTGCCTCCATGGGCATATCTCAAAATCAATCTCTACTGATCTATAGCAGCAAGAAGCATGTATCATGAATGAAAACTAGAAGACAAAAACAAAGCAAGAAACATTATACCATTCTACCATGTCATGGAATCCATCACCAAACCTTCATCATTCATCAAAAGCATCCAAGAGGCAGTCCAAAAATCATAACACAAGTTTGTTCTTCAAAGCTCATAAGACCAATGTATTGATTCTTCTCTCAAGTTCAGCCTCTGTTTTACAATGAAACCCATGGAATAAATAGGCTTGAGGAAGGAAAACCTCATGGAGCAACTAGCTATCCCATTGGCCAAGTCAAAATATCTAAATTTGTCCTGGAGGCTTTGCAAAGCCCAAGGCACAAAATATCCCATAAAATATCTAAAAACTGCTAAAAACGGAAATTATATTGACTTTACATCATTTCCCAAGTGTAAAAATAGCTAAACGCACATTTGGGAAAAGAGGATTTTTGAGGTTCAAAAATCACAAAAATACTTCATATTTATGCCTGGAAAAGGTCCCCTAACTTGCTGGAGGCAATTGGCAGCCTTCCCTGTGTCGAAATGAGGCTCATGATGGCCCGTTGGAAAGCTATCTGTGTCTACTTTCCGGCGCAACTGAAATCACCTCAATCTGATCTCTAGAAGTTCCCCAAAACTGTACCTGTGTGCAAAAACCCAGAAAATAGCAGACTGCTGATATGGCGGGCAGAATGTGCAAAAAGAGGGTATTTTTCGCCAATTTGAGGGGGCGAATGATCTCCGAATGCCCTAAAAATTGCTGGGGACCTGCTCATAGAATTATGGCATCCACTGGCATCATCCTTCTCCCTTGACAAATCCTCGAACTGAAATGGCGCAATTATGAGTTTTTGACTAAAAACCCAAAAAATGCCAAAAAACAAAAAGTTGCCGAAATAGGCCCAAAATTGGCATGCATGACCCTCAAGGGTCCATAGCAACATGCTTCGAAGCTGATGCCAAAATATCAAGGGCTGATATGCTTTTCCCCTCTTTTCGTGCCTGGCGCTTCCCCTTTGCCTTCTTCAATTTTTCTTGGGCTGCCTTTAATTTTCGCCTGGCAAACTGATTTAGCTTCTGAAAGTGATGAGTCCTCTTTCTTTGCAGCTCAAGATCTCTGTTCGCCTTTTAAAGTTTCATTTCCAAGTGCTTGTTAGCTCTTTCAAGCCATGCCTCTTTGTTTTCTTCAATTTCCTGCTCAAGAAGTGTAGTGAGAGGAAAGGCTTGGAAATGGGCTTGTTCTTCTGCTCTCTGCTTTTCCAAGGCTCTTTTAAGCCCGATGGTCCTAGGCCTCTTCCGCCTAGGCTGATCTTCCTCTTCCTCCTCATCAAACTCACCAAGGAGTTCTTCTATCCTTGCTTGCGCCTTAGCTGCCTCCTTTTTATACTTGATTGCCCGTGCTTCATGGATAGCTGCATGAACATTCATCTGTTTGTTTTCAAGCTCCAAGAAGTGGTTGAAATTCCTTTCTCTTTGAATATCTTCCTCTAAAGCCTCAATTTTCCCCTCCTTATGGATTAGGAGATTCTCAAGGAGGCGGGCCTCATTATCACTGTCATCGCTTTGGATAGGGATGACAGTTATTTCACCTCCATGCTTTGTACTTTCTCCAACTTTGCTTTTACCTTTGAAAGCCAATCTGGCGCTTTTCCTCCTTGGCATGATAGAAGATGTCCTTTTGGGCAATTTCCTCTTGCTAGGAACAACCTTTGTCACTGTTTGAGTGGCAGCCTTAGCTTGCTGTTCTTCATCAATGTCTTGTCCAATTTGTGGCTCAAGAGGTTTTTCAATTTCCTGCCCAACTTGCTGTTCTTCATCTTGCACTTGCTGCTGTTCCTCATCATCTAACTGATGTTCATCAATGTGTACCTGTTGTTGTTCATCTTGGACCTGTTGTCCTTCACTTTCTATTTGCTGCTGTCCCTCAATTTGTATCTGCTACCCTTCACTTTCTGTTTGCTGCTGTTCCTCATCATGAACCTACTGTCCTTCATCACCTATCTGCTGCTGTCCCTCATCATGAACCTACTGTCATTCATCACCTATCTGCTGCTGTCCCTCATCCCTTTCCTCTTGCTGCTGTTTACTGCCCTCTCCTTCCTCCTGTTGACTTGGCTGTCCAATAGTCATTCTGAGCCTTCTAGGAGTAGGCCTACTGGACAAAGGTACCGGGCGATGGATAGGCTGAGTGGGAGACACATGAACAGGAGGAACAGTAGAGAAGTCTGGATGGCTGATGAATAAATCCCATGGAACCTCTTTCTTCTCTAGCTGATATAGGAAGATAATCTTGATCAAAGAATGATGAAAAAGAGAAGGGATTTGTTGAGGTGGGGCCTTCTTTTGGACAGTAGATGCCATTTTCTCTATGCTCTTGAACCAAAAGTAAGGGAGGTTTAGTTGCCTGCTTCTAGTAAAGTGCATCAATAAACGGACATGATAGGCATAAATTCGATCAAACCTCCCTTCACAAGTGAAATATTTCATTATGGCTTTCATAAGCGGAGCATAGCTGTCAAGGAGATATGAAAAAGGAAAAATAGCAGTGACAGCCTCTCTATGTTCAGGCTTGATGAAAGGTTTGTAATCCTCTAAGTCAAGATGAGCTTGTTTAAACCATTTTTCGCCATGATTCGGGATCTTGGTGGCCTTGGACACATACCTTGGAGAAATTTTGAAATCAAGACCCGCCACTTGGAAGTGTTTTTCTTTGAATCTCAGGGCACACAAGTGTGTTAATGGTGAAAAACTCTTGACTTCTTCTATCTTCTGGCATAAATCTAGGCAGCCTACTTCATGGAAGTTGAAAAGTACAAATGGATGAGCATTAATCTCTTCTGTAGAGATGGGCTCATATCTTTTATGTGGACCGCTCCTGCTGTCTTGCCTTGGAGGCATTTTGACCTGAATATGCTTTGGAAGAGACAAACTGCCTCACTGTGTGTAAAATGCCCTGTTGAAGTCAAACTGTGTCACTTTACTGCTTTGACAGATAAACAATGTGAGTTGGATGGTTTGCAACAAGTTTCTTATAATACACAACCTCTTCTCTCTTAAAACTTAGCCTTCTACCTTTGAATGTACCTCAGCCAGGCAGATTTCTCAATAGGGTACCATATAGTAAAGAGGAGACAACACATTGTGTAGAATTTACGTATCAGTGTTGAGAAATCACTCTTCTTGTGAATTTGTTTAGAGGCCAATCAACACATCTAACTTTAATGTCTCAAGATAAAACTCAATCATTAAAACCATGCTCTTCGGAGTGGCCCTATACCTTGAAAATATCTCGATTGAACAAATTTTCAATACGATATAATATAGTGAAAAGATGGGCATCTTTTCAGACGAAAGAATTTCTTTGTGAGAAAGTGCTAAAATCACCACAGTCTTGAAGCCTTAGATGTCAACCAATAAACATGTATCTCTGCTTCAAGGTAGAATTTCAATGATTAACAACCTTGCCTTGTATAAGTGTGCCAACTTTCAACAAATTTGCATATGTGAAATCAACCCTTAGTGTTATTAAACAGTCATTGACATAATCCTGAGCCAAGATGACAGATCTTTAAAAGACTACAGAGTTTTTAGGTAGAAGCTATATGAGTTTTCATTTTCAAAACAAATATGTTAAAAACCCCTTTTTCTGAGTGCACTTCACTGTTTTAATAATGTGGCAATGTCTTAAGGACAGTGTGAAATGTTTCTCTTTAGACCTAAACCCTGTCTCTATGTCAAAATCTTCCTCTTGCCTTTTTAGAGGCTTCTTTTGAGGTGGCAGTCAAAGATTTTTCAATCAACAAATTTCTTTAAGCAAAAACACTGCTCTTATGTCCATCATATACTCTTTCCTGTAGGTGTTTCAAATGACACATCCAGCAGTTTATCACAGCTGTACACCCTGAAAACTCACACAGCAAACAATCCTTTTTTTCTGGTATAATGACAGAGTTTTGAAGTTCTGCGTGCAGTGTTGTGAAAATTTGTAGTGGTTTTAACAGTGAATTAGGCTTTCCTTGGATCAAAACATTAAACTTCTTCGTATGCAGCTCACCAAAAATCCCTTCTTGAATGCAAAACACTTAACTTAACTTGTTTTCAAACCTTATTTTTGGCTTTCAAACATCAATAGGCAGTCACAAAATTTAGGGCCAAAGTGTGCAAATACCTCAAGATACGAGGCAAATCTCTTGTGGAGCGTCGGAGGCAGCTTTGGAGGTCTCCAAGATTGCGCGGCACTCTTTAATGACAGCACGGCGCGCAAAAATATACCCGGGTGGCCTGTCGGGTCGGCCTGTCGGGCGGTCGGGCGCCGTGTACAGGCACGTCGCGCAACTGTACAGGCGCGTCGCGCCAACACTGACCGCCCGTGTAAACTTACTCCCAGGCGCGTCGCGCGGGCTTCCAGGCACGGCGCGCGGTCATAAACAGTGCAGTCTTCTGAAATTTCGACCCGAGCTTCTTGTTTTGATGTCAAGGGTGGTACAGAACTTTGTTTGCAGTTGGAAAATGATAAACTCACCCTCGACCTCACTCCTTATATGTCATTTCAAATCCTTCAACGGTCACCTTGGTCTTTAAAGTGGAAATGTTGTTTGGCTTTTGCAAGGTTTCCACAATCCTTTTGACACTTTTTCAACAATAATCTTGGTGCATTTCATACTTGAACCTCACTTGGAAGTGTTTTTCTTTGAATCTCAGGGCGCACAAGTGTGTTAATGGTGAAAAACTCTTGACTTCTTCTATCTTCTGGCAGAAATCAAGGCAGCCTACTTCATGGAAGTTGAAAAGTACAGATGGATGAACATTAATCTCTTTTGTAGAGATAGGCTCATATCTTTTATGTGGACCGCTCCTGTTGTCTTGCCTTGGAGGCATTTTAACCTGAATATGCTTTGGAAAAGACAAACTGCCTTCACTGTGTGTAAAATGCCCTGCTGGAATCAAACTGTGTCACTTTACTGCTTTGACAGATAGACAATGAGATTTGGATGTCTTGCAACAAGCTTTTGTAATACACAACTTCTGCTCTTCTTAAAACCAGCCTTCTACCTTTAAGTGTACCTCAGCCAGGCAAAATTCTCAATAGGGTACCATATAGCAAAGAGGAGACAACCTGTTGTGTAAATTTTCTGTGCACAGTGTTGAGAAATCACTCTTCTTGTGAATTTGTTAGAGGCCAATCAACACATCTATATTTGTGTCTCCAAGATAAAACTCAATCATTAAAACCCTGCTCTTCAGAAAGTGGCCCTATACCTTGAAAATATCTCAGTGAACAAATTTTCAATACGATATAATATAGTGAAAAGATGGGCATACTGCTAGAAAGAATTTGCTGTGAGAAAGTGCTAAAATCACCCTGTTTTTGAAGCCTTAGATGTCAACCAATAAACATGTATCTCTGCTTCAAGGTAGAATTTCAATGATTAACAACCTTGCCTTGTATAAGTGTGCCAACTTTCAACAAATTTGCATATGTGAAATCAACCCTTAGTGTTATTAAACAGTCATTGACATAATCCTGAGCCAAGATGACAGATCTTTAAAAGACTACCGAGTTTTAAGGTAGAAGCTATATGAGTTTTCTTTTTCAAAACAAATATGTTAAAAAACCCTTTTTCTGAGTGCACTTCACTGTTTTAATAATGTGGCAATGTCTTGAGGACAGTGTGAAATGTTTCTCTTTAGACCTAAACCCTGTCTCTATGTCAAAATCTTCCTCTTGCCTTTTTAGAGGCTTCTTTTGAGGTGGCAGTCAAAGATTTTTCAATCAAAAAATTTCTTTAAGCAAAAACACTGCTCTTATGTCCATCATATACTCTTTCCTGTAGGTGTTTCAAATGACACATCGAGCAGTTTATCACAGCTGTACACCCTGAAAACTCACACAGCAAACAATCCTTTTTTTTCTTGTATAATGACAGAGTTTTGAAGTTCTGCGTGCAGTGTTGTGAAAATTTGTAGTAGTTTTATCTGTGAATTAGGCTTTCCTTGGATCAAAACATCAAACTTCTTCGTATGCAGCTCACCAAAAATCCCTTCTTGAATGCAAAAAACTTAACTTAACTTGTTTTCAAACCTTATTTTTGGCTTTCAAACATCAATAGGCAGTCACAAAATTTAGGGCCAAAGTGTGCAAATACCTCAAGATACGAGGCAAATCTCTTGTGGAGCGTCAGAGGCAGCTTTGGAGGTCTCCAAGATTGCGCGGCACTCTTTAATGATAGCACGGCGTGCAAAAATACACCCGGGTGGCCTGTCGGGTCGGCCTGTCGGGCGGCCGGGCGCCGTGTACAGGCGCATCGCGCCAACACTGACCGCCCGTGTAAACTTACTCCCAGGCGCGTCGCGCGGGCTTCCAGGCACGACGCGCGGTCATAAACAGTGCAGTCTTCTGAAATTTCGACCCGAGCTTCTTGTTTTGATGTCAAGGGCGGTACAGAACTTTGTTTGCAGTTGGAAAATGATAAACTCACCCTCGACCTCACTCCTTATATGTCATTTCAAATCCTTCAACGGTCACCTTGGTCTTTAAAGTGGAAATGTTGTTTGGCTTTTGCAAGGTTTCCACAATCCTTTTGACACTTCTTCAACAATAATCTTGGTGCATTTCATACTTGAACCTCGAGCAATGCGTGCATTGGAGATTTCTATACTTTTTAGATCGATTTAAATCATGGATCAACCTCTTTGTAACAAACAAACATAGCTTAAAAGCCAGGACTCTGTTTTTCTTGTGCACAGGTTTTCAAAGGGTGATTTTTTGCCAGTTTTGTTCTTTGGGTACTAACTTTAACACCAAACTTCAACTTTGAAAAATAACTCAATAACCTTCATCATCTAATTGCCACTGTTTTCAATGATGCTGGTGATATTTATGAAATAAGGTAACCCTTCTTTAAAACTGTCAGGAAAATACCTGAAAACCGCTTTGTTTCTGAAAGGGTAGGTTTTGCATTGTCAACTCGCTTTGACAGCCTCGGTGTTTGCATTGCTCCTTCAACCCTTTTCCTACTGTAGATGTCAAACTTGCTGGTCTTCTCAGATTTGATCATGGTCCTCTGTTTTGAAAAAGGCGCCTCCTTTCAACATACTTCTTTGCTTGTATCATTTATGAGATTTTTGTCCCTTTTTGAATAATGAGAAAACTGCATTTGTTTTAAAACTCCCAAAACACTGACACTCCATCAAAACCACTTCTTTGTCTATTCATAACTGGTATACTTATTTACAATGTTGAAACACGGTTACCATTTTCTTTGACTAGTGCATTGGTCTTTTTGTAAGAGAAACATTCCAAAGCTCAACTCTGTCCCCTGCTTTGACACTTTAGGTGAGATTTTAACAAAGAAAAATCATCCAAAATCTGTCAAAAGGCATTTGAAAGCTGTTTTATTACTTAACAGGAGATGGCATGTGCTCTTCCAACGTGTATAATAATTTTTTCTTCCAGGCGATTCATGAGCTCCTTCTTTGATTGTAGGTATATTTGTTGCACATCCCTACATACAATTCTCTTGTTGCCAAGGCGCTCCTTCAAGCTTTTGGTATGTGACAATGGGGTGTCTTTGACCCTTTCTCTTAAGAAGCTTACTATGGTGATGACACCGAAAAGACTTTTGCTTTCTTTCATTGTCTCTTTTCACTGCACCTTTTGACCAATCAGTCTTCAACAAAATCCAATGCTTTGGCCATCTGCTCATAATGGAGGAAGCTCTTCATCAGGTAAAGTATCTGAAGGTTGTTTGAAAAATCTGTTTGACATAGATTTTCCCTGGATGTGATGGTAAGCAAACCACTTGAAAAACATCAATACTAGCACCTCTGCTTGCAATCATCACTGTGCTTCAGAAAAACCCTAGCCAAAATGTCACTGTCTTTCTGCACTGCTCTGAGGGTGACTGAAATATCATTATTTGCTTTAGTCAACTTATGATAGATTTTTGAAAGATAATCTCTGTGACTATGGAGGTCAGCACCCTTTGAAAAAGGTAACTGACTTGCTATTACTGCTGTGTGATGACATAGTCTGTCGGCCATCTTTTAAATTTGGTTTTTTGTGGGGAAAGCAAAGGCACTGTAGTCGAGAGAATGGTTTTACCAATGGCGCATGCCTTTCTAAGTTTAACAATTCACTGGTTGAAACTTAAAATATTTCTCAGACCAAACTCTGTTTTCCTTTGAACTTGCATACTTCAGACTCCATCCCTGTCATGATCATCACTCACATTCAGAAAACCTGGAGTTATTGTTTCACTTTCAGTAAAAGGAAAACCTGGGTTTCTGCATTCCTTTAAGTCAATACTGGCCAACGCCCTCTGCTTGTAGATGAAGGAGGCGCCCTAACCCTCTGCTTGTAAATGAAGGAGGTTCTGGGCCATGATAAATTACCAGTTTGTAGTGACAGTGGTGTCCTTATCTTACTGTGATTTTCATCTTTGGAAGGAGAATACGAGTTTTGATGGTGGCTCTATAGTTTTCTTGGTTATATCTAGAACTCATGTTACATTTAGAAGCAGCTGTTCTTCTAACTGTAGATTCAAGCATTTCCTCCTGAGATAAAATTATATTTCCTGCCTTTGTAGAAACCATAAAACACTGTGAAACACCTAATAGTCAGCTTGAGATTGGGGTTTATGAAGTGCTGAGATCTAGGGGGTGTGAGTGGCGCGACTTAGAGCTGTTTGTCAATTTCATTTGCAAAGTGGGAGGTCAGTCATGGTAGGTCTGTAGCAGATGGAGGATTTTTGGCCTTTTGATGATTGCCAAGGGTAAAATGTCTTAAAGCGCCACTTCCTAACATAGGGGAGACTTTTGAAACAGATTTGGATTTGTCTTTTAAAGCTGATGGGCAGACCAGTAGGGCTGAAGCTAGGTAGGATAGTGATAATGAGGTTTTGATTTCGACATGGGTGGACTGAAAAGTAGAAGGGCGAAAAAAGTTTTAGGAGGGTTTTCTAGATGACATATTGACATAAGGAAAACAGTTTCTAGAAAACTTAGCTGTAGATATAGTCATCACTAACATGTAAAAAATAATGATGGCTAACACTTACTTGATGGCCAGACTCTTTGTGGAGGAGTTTAGTGAATAGCCAGTGGGGGCAACATTCTTCATGAATCAGATCATAAATGGAGTTATCCCAGAAGGAGGCAATCCCTCTAGAGGCGCCTCTAGCACTGATAGATCTCCCTTAGCCTTTATGCCAGAATGCTTTGCTAACTTGGAGGAGAAGAAGATCCTCTAGCTTTGTCTCCTGGATGAGAAGGATTTCAGGCGAATACATCCTCACAATATCTTTTAGGGCTTCTTCTTTTAGCCTTCTACCTAACCCTCTGTAGTTCCAGGAGACGTATTTCATTATTTACTGGCTTGGGAGGTTGTGGCTCCTTTTGGAGCCTTGCCATGCTTGCGCCCAAATCTGGTATTCATCATTCCTTTGAGAGTTTTCTGGGAGCCTTGGAGTACATCCAGATAAGTTTTTTCCTCTCTCTGTTTCTTCTTGGATTTTCGACCCCTGGCCGACTTGATAAGGGTGACTTGCGAGCTGTCTGATTCAGAGTCTCTCTCTTCTGTTTCTCCCCCATAATAGGAGGCAAGACTGATGTGCTCCTCATTACCTTCGTTTCCCCCTTGATCATCATCTGATGGGGGAATGATTGTTTCTGCACCGGTTTCTTTCACTTTCTTCAACGGGTCTTCTGGTTCTTCTTGGGTCTCAATGGCTTCCACCTTTTCACCTAAGGAGGAGCCTTCTTTTGGAGCTTCTTTGGCCTTTGGTTTAGTCTGGGGCTTCCCCAATGGCCCAGAATTTTTCTTCTTAGTTGGCTTTGGAATAACCTTGCCCTTTTTTATCTCTTTCCATCCTTCTTCTTCCACCTTTTCCCCTGTTGGGGCTTTTGGGCAATTTTGTTGGAGGTGTCCATGTTCATGACAGGTTCTGCATTTGAAAGGCAGTTGCTCATAGTCCAGCTTTTGATAATGATGCCATTCTCCAACTCTAAGTTTTACCGCTTCAGGTAGACCAACTTCCAAGTCGACTTCCACACAGATTCTTGCGCAGGTATATTGGCCCTTGTTATCTTCTTTGTCAATGAAACATCCCAGCCCATTTCCAATCTTCTGCAAGGAGTGAAAGCTCCAGCAATGGATCGGGAGGTTGGGGAGCCGGACCTAGACTGGGACCTCCTTAGGGACATCGACTGAAGGATTGAAGTCTAGGGTCCATTTATTAAGATACAGACCGTTTCTGAATACTAGATCTCGATCTTCTTTGGTGGTGAATTCGAAGATGAAATAGCCTCTTCTGACAGAATAGCAGATCACATTGTTTTTCAGCTGAGGCCTCCAATTGCGTTGAATCCAGTCATCAGTTGCTTTTGTAGATGGCCAACGACCCATAAATTGTCCAACCAACCCTCTGTCAGCCAGGGTTAGGGCGATTTTTATCGGTTGATCCTATGGCAGGGCGATCTCAGGAATTTCCTCCAGTTTTTTGATAAATTTTGGGACATCAGGGATTGAATGTTTCTTCCCTTTTTGTGTTAATAATCTTCGAAAGGCTTCCTCAGATGAGATCGGCGGGGTGGGAGAAGGCTCCCCACCCCCAGGCGCACTCATGGCGGCGGTTGTGGCTCCTCTGCGACCGCAAACCTACTCAGACGCGATCGCTGTGCTGTGCGCGCGCGAATTTTTTTTTCGCCTAAGAGGATAAAAGTCCTGTTCAGACATTTTATTAGTGTGTATTGTGAGAATTGTTTTTTTTTTTTTTTTTTTTTTTTTAATTAAGACATTTTATTAGTGTGTTGTTGTTCAAAATCAACATATTTTCATCTTAATTCTAGATTTACTAGCCTAGGTTTCTCTAAAGGTACAATTATTTCTTCTAAGGTTTACAATTAAAAAGAGGTTTGCATCTTTGAATCCTTCCAGAACTTGGAAAATCTAAAGTTAAATGCATTATATATAATATGAAAAAATTACTCTAATTAACTTTGTGTTTTCTTTATCAAAATTTGAAATAATTTTAAATATTTTAAATAATATATTTTGGTATTGAATTTATTTATGTAATTAAAATGAAATTGTAAAAATAAACAATTAAATAATTGTTGAAAAACTTTTAATGAGAAAAACAGAAATTATTTATTTATTTTAATTAATTAATTTAAAATATTTATAATTTTTAATAAATTTTTAATATAAAATAGTACATTATTAATATAAATTATATTATGTTGTATAGGTTTTATTATTATTAGTCCCTGCCGTCACGGAATGGAATTATAGTAATCGATTTATTAATATAAATTATATTATGTTGTATGGGTTTTATTATTATTAGTCCCTGCCGTCGCGGAATGGAATTATAGTAATCGATTTATGTAGCTTAGCATTATTTGAGTTGGGCTGCTTTGCATCAATAATCACATAAGCATAGTCGAAATTATTTTCGTGGTTTTGGCTTCGGGAAGGTCAGAGTATAGGTTATAAAGGTCAAAGTATAAGTTATATTTATTTTTATTGTTCATATTTTTCATGCTGTGGACTAATCCGGACTAATGCTAACATTAGCTTTGAAGCATTAAAAGTTGTGAGAGCTATATAGCGCTATGTGAGAGGCACTTAAGGCACTTAGACTAAACTGCTAGCTGCATGTTGACCACCTGTCAACACCGGTCACTAACCTCAAAGCTCACTAGAACCTGTCCCCACCAGTCACTGCGAAAACCACGAACGTTACTGGAACCTCAAAGCTTACTGGAAACAACCTGAAAGCAACCTAAAGCATATTGGAACCTCTGTTACTTGAGCAGCCGATGATAGGGAAAGGCTAATGCAACAAACGAAAGAAGCAAGGCCGGACTCACCTGCTTCAGCTTCACAAGTTGCCCAAACAGAAAAGACTCACCTACTTCAGCTTCACGAGTAAACAGAGAAAGCCGGGAGCAGTGTACTGCTCTGGTATTGCTGGAGTGCTGCACCTATTACTATTCTGAAGGAAATCATGGTTGATCTCCATTTAGGCTATGCAATTATCAGTATCGTTATGGGCATGATTATGAGCGTG
Source organism: Pinus albicaulis (assembly GCA_034641835.2). Taxonomy (NCBI): domain Eukaryota; kingdom Viridiplantae; phylum Streptophyta; class Pinopsida; order Pinales; family Pinaceae; genus Pinus; species Pinus albicaulis. The sequence goes on from JAXQQM020064268.1 coordinate 33,071, forward strand.
TCAATGGACGAAATTCTCCTCACATCGACTTCGACTTTGTGATTAGCTGCAAGGAAAACTTAGAATCTCTTCAAGCTAAGATAAAAAGCCTCGAGACTCTCAGCATGATCCGAGATTCAACTCTGTTCTTTTCCCTAAAGCCCATCACCTCAAGCTCATGGATTGTTTGATGGAATGCCCCGAGATTCCCCAACCCAATCCATGGTGTGTTGGCTCACATACACCTACCAGATTTTCCCGCAGAGGAAACCACAACATGGACTACGAATTGGCTGCCTTCATCTTTAATAAGGAGAAGGAGCGCCTCTGCTTCGTGTTGTCCATCGTGATGTTCTGTGTTTGCAAGATAAAAAAGTGGTAACACAGTGGGCCCAGAGGATCAGAAAACCTTGCATGTGACATCTGTGAATGTATTATGCTTGTATTTTGTATATTGTGGCATCTTTGAATGTATTATGATTGTATTATGCAGGTTCGGGCTTCCACAGAGTTCAAGGGTGCTGCAAATCCTGTTGTGACTCAGAGTTCAAGGGTGCTGCAAATCGGTGCTGCAAATTTGTGCTCCTGTGGCACTCGCACTCAAAAGAACAGTTCGATGCAAGGGCAAAGAGAATGGCGATGCAATAAACTTAGTAGTAGAAGTGGAGGACAAGGTGTTTGGGTGGTGGCGAAAGAAGCAACCATATCTCCATCCCCATCAAAGGAAAGGAATTCAGGCACTGCTCAAGCCTTGGTCAGCAAGCACGCTTCGACTGTCAACAAGTTTATGCTGTCAGAGGCCAATGAACGCGTTGGGGGCAATAATAATATTTCAATGGAGAAGGATGGGTACTGTGGGTGGAAGGTCCCAACAGCTTCGAACCCACAGATGCCATGCTTACTTTGGTGGTACGTTTGTGCGATCACATTTCTTCTTATCTTTATTTATTTAAGATTTTGAAATGGTAATTCGTACTACAAAAACCCAGATTGGAAAAACTTAGATTGATCCTAATCCCATTTGTGGATTCTCCTGTGTGACTTTTCATACACATTCACTATGTTATCCACATTGTTACATTCATGTTACATTCTTCCATTGTAATACGCTTTGAACTTTTTTTCATAAGCCTAGTACTACTCAGTGCTGCTGGTGCTATTTTTAAATTTGTATTTAATCAAAATTGTCATCTATAATGGTTTGGTTGCTACTAGTGTCTATGAGACTTTGGTAATTAATACTAAATGGCATTCACATTATTCGTCATTATTTATAACAATCTGTTTATCTGCCAATCACACTTCCCCTCACATTATTTTTTGAGAATTGCTGTGGTTTTTTAAACCCCATAGATTTTTTTTCTTTCTGTTTGCATTATAAGATCTCTATATTCCTATCTTCTATACCAGTGCAAATGCTTCTAGCTTTCCGTTCTAGATGTTTATTGAGTTGTTAACTTCTAGTTTGCTATAATTTTTTTCTTTGACATTGTTTTGACTTATAAGTCCGTGCATCCGTGCACATGTTTACACTGTTCAGTCTCAATAAACCAAGAATTAGATTTTATGCTTTACAGGCCGAATTTTTCCTGTTACATACGTCTTCCATTCCTTTGCAATAGTAAATAGTTAGTTATATTTTATTCTCTAATTGTAATAGTTATAAGTTACACTTTTTACATTATGATATATGAAATACTTTTATAGGATGAAATCCCTCGTATAATCTTTCCTTTTTTCAATATTTTTAATTTATCTGATTGTTCCTGCTCTCTTTTTAACATCTTGAATTAAAGATGTAATGCCAACCCAAAAATAACTTTTTACTAAATGTAATGAAAACAACTTTTAAAAAGGAACATTTAAACTCTCTTCTAAAATATGTTGCATGACAACAAATTAGGCATCTCCATCTCTTTTTCCTTATGATGTCTGAGAGTTTTGTTTACAGATCTCAAATTTACAAAAATTAGAATCACACATTATATCTATTCATACATTAAAAATAAATTTTAAAAAATATTTATATGTTAAAAATACATTTAAAAAAATTAAAATTCACATATTGATAAAAATGAAAAAATATATAAAACTCAATTATAATGGTCACAGCAACGATGGATGAAAGAAATTCCGCAAAAGTTGCGTGGTAAACACTCGCCGAGGAGCACTGTGCACCACCACGCCATTATTCATTTGAAATGATCACTAAGCGACAACTGTTTGTGTTGTGACCTTTAATTTTCCATTGTGAACAACCATAAAAAGAAAGATATCTCTTCGCTCGCATAGGAAGGCCGTGGAATAATTTTGATGAATAATATTCGCTACTCTCCTTTTTAAGGGAAAGTAAAAATGTATGCAATTTTGGTTAGGAAAAAATATTTAGTTACAAAGCATTAAATTTTAAATTCCAAGTGTTTATTGTTTATTTAAAATTTTATTTAGGTTTTGTGTTTTAAGTTTTGTTTTTTTAAGAAATTTAAATGTTTGATGGGTCTAAATAATAAGTAATAGTGATATATTTGTCAATTTGATTATAGTGATATATTTGTCAATTTGATTTATTTTGGGTGGTTAGGAGAAATGCTTTTTACTTAATTCAATTCCCCAAGTGACATGATGAGTTGATATTGATTATATTGTTATAATGGCTTCGATCCTTATCGTTAAACGGTCTCAAGCCTTATGGAATATCTTATCCTTCCTTACAGGCTAGAGGGTTAGAGTGAGGTGCTTTGTTACATGGAAAAATAAAATAGCAAGGGTATTTATTTGCAATTAATGTCTAATATTTGTAATGTAATTAGGGAGGATAGTATGTGGTACTTATGAAGGTTTCCAAGGTTTACTACCATATCCTAGGTTTTATGTCTACGGTTGATAGCTATGTTGCAGATATCACATGACCTTCCTCTAGTAGCCATAATGATGACCATATTGGGATATTGTATATCTAGACAACATTTTTCCAAGTTGAAATCATCTTTTTGGTCTTAGGTTATGATCTAAAACTACTTATGATTAGTTAATAGCTCATCTCCCTCGAACATGAGGAAACAATTTAATGGCCCAATACCCAAAAACATATGGCAAGAATGAAATTTTACCCCCTTACAAACTAGCAATAGTTTATTTTAAGGGAGGCATGTTTTGTCTACACATGATAGTGTTGTTACATGTTTATGTCTTGAAATTGTATCAACAAAGACTAGGTTGGTAGCCCTAATTATTGTGGGATTTTCTTCTATTTGAAAAAAATGGTGAGGGCATAATGTTTGTATTGAGGTTTTTGCATTCAAAGGACTTCCTTAAGGCTCAACGTTTTTTGCATATCTCCAACTCCCACACCCAAGTTGTTCTACTCTACTATTGAATTCTACTCTACTATTGAATAAGATAAAACCAAAATGAATGGAACCCCTTTTCCTCCTAGTCTTCTAGTCATAACACAACTTGATAACCATTTAGGGGTCATGTTTGACTCCTTTAACTCTTAGCTAGATTTACAACTTTGACCCTTTTAGAGTCTTTTTCATAGTTCCCACATGGATAGCCTCTTTTGAATGAGTAACAAAGGATGACATGGCATCCTTTTGAATTATGGTGGTCAATCATGATAGTTAAACTTCCAAGAAGCATAAATTTTGCATACATATTTTGATTGATATGATTCTTACACTGTTCGAAAAGTATCTCAATGTGGAATAACACCAATGGGTCTGGCATTTAAGAAGGAAAGTTTGATGTCATTTAAGGCCTAAAATTGGTCCTGGAAGGTTTTAGACTCCAATTATTCAAATTGGATCCCATCGATAAAATTTCTCTTGTACATTGATTCCTTCAAATTTTCCACTTTGAAAACATCAAGATGGATGAAAAAGTATCTAGTTATCCAATATGGATCATGATGGGTCTTAATTTAGAAGCAACTCTCAATGAGATATGTGCACCAAGTATCAATTGCATGAGGTATGGTTGTCATCACTTTCTCAAAGGTGGATTTGACCAAATTTATGTAATATAATTACTTATTATTGAATGCCAAGGGGAACCCTTTTTGCATCAACACCACTTTGAGACCTCTTCCTAATGCATCATCTAAGATAAATGTCTTATTGAAGTTAGGCACTTCTAAGGTGGATGTAGTGCACAAGGCTTCTTTTAAAGTTGAAAAGGATTGCTTGATGGGATCATTCCATATAAAAGAAGGAATAAATTTTCCATGATTCTTCTAAACTTCCTATGGTAGCCCATAATTCCTAAGAAACCATGTAATATTTTCAAGGTCTTAGGGTGTGGCTAACCTATATAGACACATATTTCTTCAAATCAACACGCACCCCCTCCTAACTAACAATGTGACCTAGTTATTCAACCTATAAAACCTCAAAGGCACATTTTGAATGTTTAAGGAATAATTTCTAGTATCATAGTTGCAAGGCTCTATTAATATGCTTCGTATGTGAGCTCCAATTTTTGTTGTAGATAAATATATCATCAAATAATACAAGCATAAAATTTTGTAATAAGAGTCGAAAAGTATTTTTCATGAGGGTTTGAAAAGTGGATGAAGCATTGCATATTCCAAATGGCATCACTAAAAAATCACAATGATATTCATGAATATAGAATGTGATATTAGGGATGTCTTCCTCCTTCATCCATATCTACTAGTATCCTAAGTGAAGGTCCAATTTAGGGAAGAACTTGACTCCATGGAGTTAATCCAAGAGGTCATCAATAACTAGAGTGGGAAATTTGTCTTTAATGGTCAAATAATTAAGAACCCTGAAATTTTGGCACATGTTCCAAATACCATTTCTTTAATATCATACCATGGGTGATGAGTAAGGGCTTGTCATAGGACATGTGACTCCATCCTCCAATATTTATTTGATGATATTTTCTATTTCATTATTTTAAGAAAAAAGGGTGACTATACAAATGCACATTGAATACTTGACTAATTGGGAGCAAGGGAATTCCATGATCATGCTCACCAAATGAAGATAACAAGCCACAAGTTGTTTCAAATACCAATCGATGTTTAGTCAAGACCACTTTCAAATCATGGTGATTTTCCTATGACAATAGTAGGGCAATGAAATAGGAAATAATGTTGGAGTGGCCCATTTTCAATAGCTTCTCCATATCATTATTTCCCATAATTCTAAGGAGTCAAAATTAAGCTCCTTGAGCGTATGCTTATGCCCATACTTATTGAAGGTTGTTTATAATTCCTTGAAATCCATGGTAATAAGACTCAAAGTGTGAAACTATATTGCATTGAGAACTCCATCGCAACCATCCATTTCCATAAAAAAACATGTGACATTTGAGTTTATAGTATCCCATTTGAAGTTTCACATTTTCACATTAGCCACCATATCTCATCATGCCTCTATGGATTGTCATAATTTGAAATTTATATGTTGTATGGAAAAAACAAGGGGTTTCTTTGGGCACTCTCCTATGAATCAAATTTTGGGTGCTATGGATAACAACTAAAATAATCACATTGTTGTTCTTGATGTAATAAATTGACTTTAGAGCTTGAGGTGCAAAAATGCATGATTAGTATATAATGACATTTTGGGTTTCTCACAAGGGATTTTAAGGTTGTTTCTTCTCTGAGGAGGAGGGGCGGTATCTAAAGATTCTAGATTGGGAGTTTAATCTACTAGAATGCCTCTCAGTTAGTGTTGGAGGAAACATATATTTGTAATAATTTGTGTTTTTTAGATTTATACCCTTTAAGTACAACTTATCATAATTATAACATAGTTTAAGGCATAGGAATTTCGTGACTTATAACATGCTCAAGGGGGCAGGGAAGAAAAATAAAGAAGGGAATTTTGGTCTATGGATTTATCCCCATCTCAATTTCTCGGGTAGTCTCACAAGCCTCCAAACAAGTAGTTGGGAATTGCATCATGAAATATGCCTAATTTCCTTCTGATGACCAATAATGAAACATTCTTTGAAAAATAAATAGGACAAGTCCTCTATGCAAATTTCCAATCACTTAAGGATGTTATAAAGTCTATAGTTGTGCTTGTTTAACACAATATTTTCAAACATTTTGAATAATGAATACATCTCATTTGAAGTGATAGTATATGGTCTTCACAAAGTGGATCTTGGAAATGTACCCTCCATAATATTTCTTATGTTAACACTCTCCATTTAAGTATATGACCCCATATTCCAAGTTTCATCAAGTTATTAGTATGGGCGTGGAAGGAGAAATAATGTCCCATTTAGTAACCAGACCAGTGGGATCAAAACCATCAAACTTATTCATGCTTATTTTAGGGAATATGTGTCATATATTTTGTTGATTATCTTAAAAGTGTGGCCCTTGAAAATATCCTCCTCCATTAGAAGAGCCATCCCCTTCCAGTGGCGTGTCCATATACTTCTTTGACAACTATAGTAAAAAGTTGGTTAGAGAAAAAAATAACATCTCAAGAAGCATGGTGTTGAGATGGGAAACCTAGTGGTTGAGGTGGGTGGTTATGTCATCAAATGAATTGCTAAAAACCATAGAACATTAGCTTCGTAAAATTGCATGGGTTTCCCTATAAAATCCCATGTAATTTGCACGAAATATTCCTCAATAGTCATGCATGTCAAAAAAAAAACACAAAAGAATCTCTTTCCATCTTGATAAAATCCTTCCATGACAATTTCGGTGGGATTTCAAAATATTCAGTTTAGTGTGACTTTGGAGACCAAAAATCATGATAAAAGCATGAGTTCATAAAAACATGATATAGGGGTACCAATAGAGGTTACAAAGGTTTCTACCAAAATGAAGCCACTTGTATCTTCTGCATATTTTCTTGCCCAACCACAGGTCTACCCATGAATGATAGATCTCTTTTTTTATTTAAAGGAACTAGAACATGTCTCTAACATAAAATAATATTAGAAAATCTAGGAATCTGGCGGATTAGAAAAGAGCTCTATTACTACATGTAGTGACCCTTAACGCTAAAAATAAAACAACAAACTAAGTATTAAGACAAGTGTAAATGTAGAAAAGAAAATGCAAGAGATAGTGAGATCAAACATGTGAAATGTAATGCTTGTATGAATGATTTATAAAAGAGAGAGAAATGTTCACAAGCATTTTTTATGGGGAAACCTATTATTAGTAGAGATCTAATTACAATAAAATTACTTAAAGTAGCATTTCATAGGACCCCGTCATTAATGAGTACGAATCACCTTGTAACAACCCCAAGTTAATTTTGTATGTAAATAAAATAAGAAAAAGGTCATGGGACATATATTTGAGTTTTAGACATGATGTTATGTTCGAACGGGCAGAGAGTCTCCAAACCCGTGCTCTATTCGGTCGATGGAAATTTGATAAACACAACCCTGTTAATATGAATGACTGGCTCCTTACTATCTGGTCTAAGCTTCTGGGCTATAAATCGATCATTTGCAAAATGCAGGGGGGCTGGTTTAGTTTTCATTTCACGATTGCGGAGGATGTGGGTAAATTTTTCCGGTGTACTTGGGTACTCGGTCGTTGTTTTCTTCAATTACACCGCTGGTTTGTTGGCTTTCATCCCACCATCAATCCTCTACAGTGCCACATGGTTTGGGTGAAACTACCCTAATTACCTCTTGAATACTCGTCACTACCTGTTTTGACAGCCATTGGGAATTGCATTAGAAAATGTCAATATGTCAATCCCAAGTGTGTGGGTGTCTTTGACAAGAGGGTGGCGTGGTTTCTCACGGAGGTTTCTTTTGTGGGTGGACTTCCAAAACACGTCGATTTATCTTGGGATAATCTGGTTCATCGACAACTCATAGATTATTGGTGTATTCCATTCACGTGCCACAATTGTTTTTAGACTGGAAACTTGATCTGACAATGTTCTAAACTACGCACTCGGCTCATGTAGATGGTGGATACAATGGATCAGACACCCTCCTCTGACAGGGTGACGGTGGACGTGGTGACCTACCATGAAAATCCTACTGTAGTATCAGTCCTCTCTCCAGGTAAGTCTACTTTGGAATGCCACTCTGATTCACATTTTGTGTTTCATTCTGTTGCTTGGGGGGGGACGCCCACATGTAATTTGGAGCTTTATAATGTCAATTCGTCGTTTAATTTATGGGATGAGATAGGACCTTCCCCCTCATCCCTGTCTCCCCTGATTGTTCGACCTCCTCTGTATGTCCTAGGTATTTTCGATCCCCCTCTCCATCCCCCTCGGGGTCCGAACTCTCCTTGTTCCCCATATAAGTCCATTGATCAGTCTGTGTTTCCCCCGTCTCTTTCTCCTGTCCCGGATCCTCCGATAGAATCCATTCCCCCTTCCCCCCTTCCGTCTCGTACTAATTTTTTTGGTTTTGACTTGGAATTCATTCTTCACAATCTGGTGGCGGAACTGGTTCCTCTGGTGGTCCACTAAGAGAAACCACCCTCCCTGACCATTATTATTAGCCCTTCGTCTACTGCGAATGTCACTCTCTAATAGGGGAAAGGTCGGCCTAGATTGAAGACAAAGCCAGTGTCTACTAGGGAACATGATTTGGAGGTTCATTTGTGGAATCTACGAGAGGTTTTGGTCACACAAGCCCTCGACAGGGTCCTTAGAGCATTGGAACCCTCCCGTAAGGTTCCTTAATGATTCTCTATTCCCTTAACATGCAGGGCTTGGGGGGTCGGGAAAAATTTGCTTCTCTGCGAGATTTCTTACATTGTTTAAATCCTGTCTTCATCTTTATTCAAGAGACTATGATAGCTAGGGATCAAACCTTAAAATTATTTCGTAAAATGTTTCCAGCATGGAACATTTTCACGAAGGATGCTATGGGGAGGTCAGGTGGACTTGCTGCCTTATGGGATCCCAGGGGGTTTCCTTCCAAGCTTTCAGTTTTTTCGAAGGTATTATTCTCACAGGTCATATTCATGGGTTCCGTCATCATGTTCACTTGATCAATGTGTATGCTCCATTTCGAGATAGGGTGCCTTTCTAGAAGAAGTTGGATAGTTGTGGTTTCCTGTCACTTAATAACTCAATACTTACAAGAGATCTAAACTACACTCTACAAACTTGGGAGACTTGGGGGACTAGGGGGAGGAGTGACCCTATCTCGGATTATGTGGGAGATTTGATAAGGGATTCAAATATAAGGGATATTGAGCCAGATTTACAATGTCTGACTTGGTACAACAGACTTCAGGGTGCAAACTTTATGGGTCACCGACTGGATCAATTTTTGGTGTAGGAGGATCTCTAGTCTCAGATGGATCGCGTGCAAACCCGAGTGGAGAACCTTCTTCTTTCAAACCACCAATTGATTGTAATGGAGTGGGGGTGCGAACCTAAAACACAAGTCTATCCTTTCAAATTCAACAGGGTGTGGTTGGAAGACATTCCTTTTAATAACCAGGTCCGAAGTTTTTTCAGTACATAGGAGAGATCGGTGGATATTTCCCACATGGATTTCTTGTCATCTTCCCTTTGTCGACTAAAGTATAAGGTAAGAGTTTTGGAACGCACTAAGAAAAAGGAAATGTTACAGGCCCTCGATAACATCACTCGGGAAACTTCAAAACTTTTGGCACTATTGATGAGTGGGCCTTCACAGTGTGACATTTGGAGGTAGCTCAAGGAACTGGAACTGGAGAAGAGTAGAATATTACTTATATAGGAACAATCTTGGATATTGGAAAGTAGGGCAATCTGGTTGAAAGAGGTGACAAGAATTCAAAATATTTCCATTCCTATGCTTGTGGAAGGAAAAAACTAAATGGCATATGGAAGATCGAACAAGACGGCCAATCATGCCATACCACAGAAGCCATTCAAGAACGAGTGGTTATTTATTTCAAGGCTTTGTATAAGTAAGATGTGGAGCATAGTGTGGGGGCTCAAATCTGCCTCATAAAAAATCTACCTACTATGTTCAGGGTGGAGGAGAACCAAAGTCTGTTTGAACTGGTTTCTTCGATGAAAGTGGAACATGTTCTAAATTCCTTTCCCCCTGACAAGAGTCCAGGTCCAGATGGTTGAACTCCCGACTTATTTCTTCACTTTGTGGACATTCTATTGGATGATCTCACTGCCATGGTTGAGGAGGCTGGAATGATAGGTATGATAAAGGGGGCCCTCAATTCAACATTTCTCGCCCTCATCCCTAAAAAAAAGGGCTCACAATATTTTGATGACTACAGACCAATCTCTCTGTGCAACACTCTATACAAGATAATCTTAAAACTTATCGCTGATAGAATTAAGTCTGTCCTATCTAAACACATCACCCCGCAACAATTTGGCTTCCTTACTAATTGCCTCATTCACGATGCAGTGGCATCCACTCAAGAGATCATGCATTCGATCAAGGAATGCCATCTGAAAGCTATCATTATGAAGGTGGATCTTAGCAAGGCGTATGATAGGGTAGAGTGGGAACTACTAAGGTTGATCCTCCATAAGATTGGTATGAGCAATGGTGTGGTTGCTTGGATAATGGGTTGTGTGAGTAATACATCAATGGTTATTATAATAAATGGCTCAGCCAGTAACTTTTTTAGGTCTGGTAGGAGTCTGAGATAGCGTTGTGCCCTCTTGCCCTTACTTTTCATATTGATTATGGATACCCTTAGTACTCAGATTTCACTGGCAGCTAGTAGGGGAGGTTTGCGAGGTATCAAAATTTCAAATCATAAGGAGATAACACACAGTTTATTTGTGGAAAATGTCCTCATTTTTGGCATGATCAAACTGGAACACTGGATCGAAATTCAGAGACTTTTCAGTTGGTTTTTTGATACTTCAGGTATGATGGCTAATGAAGGAAAATTGTTTTTACACTATATTGAAGAGGATCTGGACACCATCAAACAGATTGGAGAGCTATTTCATTTCAACTTATGTCCTTTGGAGCAAGGATTGACCTATTTGGGTTTTCACCTCAAACCATCATTGTACAGAGCCTCATATTGGAACTGGCTCATTGAAAAGTACCGAAAAAGGATCAATGGTTGGTCCTTGAAATGGCTGACCATGGGAGGGAGATTGGTTCTCGTACAGGCAGTACTACAACATCTTAAAGTCTATTGGTCTCACCTTTTCTTCATTCCAAATTTTATTCTATAGAGAATTAAGAAAACAATGGAAAATTTCATCCGGACATATTTTATGGAAGCTAAGAAATACCACCTCATTAAATGGGATTATATTACTGGAAATGGAAACATCTGGAAAAGTACTACTCATGAAGTCTTTGTGGAGATGCTTGATGACCCTGGAAATTTGGAATGACATAATAATCCATAAATATCTCTGATATTTCAACATGGAGGATTTTCATTTATTAGACAGGAAGTTGGACACAAAAGGCTCTTTCATCTGGAATGGTTTTCGAAATATTTGGCTGGATTTCCAAAATATGCTCCAGTGGAAGTTTGGAAATGGCAGTAGGATTCATATTGGATCCATTGACTTAATTGGATACACACAGAAAAGCCCGATCTCACATCAATTGTCACGATTCCTTCAAGGCAGAGGACTATTCCTTCTTGGACAAATGATAAAAAAATGGGAGGCAGAGGGCCCTCGATGGAAGATTGCTATGGAGTCTGGCTTGCAGGGAAAAATGGCCAAGGAATGGGAAAACTATGTTATGGAACTAAAATACATGGGATGCAGTCACAACAATTCCAACGACCAACTTACATAGGGGGGACCCTGACAAATGGTTAAACCAACACATCGGAAACTTATAGGAAGTTATGGGTCACACAGGGCACACATACTTGTTGGTTTGCCAAAATTTGGAAGATCAATATACAAATCAAAATTATCATTTTCATGTGGCTTGTATGGCATGATCAGAACCTTACCTAGCATAATCTTAAGAAACGTGGTAAGATCAGAGCTGGTGTTTGTTTTTTCTGTATGACAGCTGAGGAAGACAATCAACATCTATTATTTATGTGTTCCTATGCACTTGAGATATGGAAAATCTTGTTCAATTATTTCAATACATAGGAATTTGTGTTTGACTCTATGGAGGAATGTAATAGGTGGTGGTCTGAACAAGGGAAATTATACAACAACATCCCTCTCCTATTTTTTGGCGAGTTTGGTGCCACAGGAATAAGAGGATATTTGAGGAACAAATTGTCTCGACTACATGGATTGCCTTATCGATCATCAAAAACTGGATAGGAATGTGGATACATCAAAGACCTCCGAAGGATTCGTCGATAAGGACTAGACCTTTTGAACTTCACTTCCCTGCCGGTTTCCTTGATGGGGCTTCTCAGGACTCGAGGTGCAGATGCGGGGCATGGTTGATGATATCCCTATAATGTCACTACAAACTACATTAGTATGGTGACTTGGGTTCCAATATGAGAGTGGAAACATTGGTATTATGGGGATTATTGTGGTTTTCTAAGCACCTTTACATAAACAAACTTTGGGTATTCGATGATTCAAAGGTTCTCATAGATTATATGAATCACTGGAATACTTTGGCCCCAAGACACCTCTCATCTTGGCTGGACAGAATCAGATCTATCCGGAGTACTTTCTCCCTCATCACCTTCTCCCACATATACAGGGAAAAGAATGAGACGACAGATCGCCTTTCAAAATTGGGACTACGGGGTGTTTTTGGTGTGATCCACTATGAACTTTTCGATGCTACTGGATAGGGGGCTAAAGGATTTGTCAATTTTTATTAGATCTCTGTTGTATGACCTTACAGGACTAGGCCTACTTTTCTGATTTTGTTGATACGGGGATTATCAACACAGCCTTGGGACACTTGCCTTCTCGGATGGTGGCTGATGACCTACCTTTTTGTTTTGTACAGGGTATGTGTCTCCCCGGTGGTTTTTTATTCCGCAAAGTGGGCCCTTGCACTTCCTATGAGACTACACTAACTAAATATCTTTTTTTATTTCCTAGATATGCCAAGTTACATATTGGGCGATGCATAGTTTTTAGTATAGCTTTTGGTACTCTATCCAGTGGATTAAATGACAGAATATGAAAAGTTTTTGTATACTTAATAGAGCATAATTTAACAATGCACTAGTACAAAATATATACCAAGAGTTTTTTTCTACTAAAAAAATCTAGAGAAAACATTATAGTGAGCATAACTTATGTTTTATGGAAAAGAATTCAAATCCACTTAGTATTTGGTGCCTAACCGAGGATGTTCTTTATGATAAGTTTTCTCAATCCACTATATGTATCGTACATACATTTTCTAAAGTTTTGAATTCTTAAAAACTATTAAATATTGTCAATTATGTTTCTTACTACCTGCTTCAAGTAAACAATTAAGGTCTGTATAATTAGCATGTGCTATGGAAATTACTATGAGCAATATTAAAAACAAATGGTAGAACATGAGCTTGAAAATATTTTCGATTACCTTTTGAGTAGGTGCAACTTGCTTAAGTTGCAGCTGGTTAGCGCTGAAATTTTTTTGGTTGAAAGCTTATTTAGCCCTGGGGAGTTACCACAACTAAAATATCTCTAATGGGATGACTGTACGACCTCCTTGTTGTGTTTATTGATTCAAGTAGGGAATTTGATGTTGTACATCCCGGGGAATGACTCTACCTAGACAAATCTAGGATATATTTTTTAATGAATCTGATAATTTTTCTCTTCGAATTGTAAATTTTTTTTGGACTTGACCATTATCTTTTACTTAAGAATATGTTCAAAGTCGAGGCACTTTCATGCAATAGTCGCGAACAATAATTCATAAGAATGAATTTCACAATTAAGCAAAATTGAAAACTTGATGCATGGTTAAACAAAGTAAAACAGAGTAAATGGAAGCAACAAAATAAATAAAAAAATTAAATTTTGGTTATATTTTCTATTAAATGAAAATACATTTATATGGAAGTTTTGGCTCTTCACCAAAAATTGCTCCACGATTTTCTGCCCTTGACCTCTCATACTTACACCCACAAATTAGAAAAATACTTTCTACTTGATTGTATATTCAAACATACATTTTTAATATATTAATTCATGACAAAGTCAAAGTATTAAGACATAGGATGGGTGATTGTACCAAAAAAAATATTTTTCCTGAACTTGTAGAGGTTGCACATTACTAACATCGGTTGCAGAGTAAAATTTTGTCGTGTTCCAGAATGAGGAATTTGTACTCTGTTTATATTTTCATTTACATTATTTTCCTTGAAACTGAAAAACAAAATCTTCAACCTGTAATACAAATCCATTTGCTTGATTTAGTTGTGTACAATAAGGATGGTTGTTGTTTGTTTATTTAACACAGTGGTTAGGATTAATTTTCCAAAATATTCAACCTGTAATACAAATCCATTTGCTTGATTTCGTTGTGTACAATAAGGATAGTCATTGTTTGTTTATTTAACACAGTGGTTGGGACTAATTTTCCAACACCCACCCCCCTTAATCACAACCAGCAATATTCACTATACCCAAACACTCTCTTAGATGGATAAAATTTTCACATGCCAATGGCTTTGTGAAGATATCAATGAACTAACCTTGCGATCTACAGTGACGCAATAGAATTTCACCATTGTTAATCAATTATCTAAGAAAATGATATTTAGTGTCAATGCGCTTGCTCCTGGAATTTTTTTCGCAAAAAATAATTTTTACTCCCTTTTGTTCATGACATAAATCCCTCAACATTCTTTTCATCTAAAATGATCAACACATTGTTGCTATTCTGACAAAATATTTAGCCTCTGTTGTTGATAATGACACTATCGACTACTTCTTGGAGGCCCATGAAATGGCACCGAACCCAAATGAAAAACATATCTCGACATGCTCTTTCCATCATAAACACTTCCTTCCCAATCACTATCATTGTAACCAACCAACCTAAAATCATTTGTTGTGGCGTACAAAATACCATACTCCTTTTGTAGGTTTTAAACCTATACATAAATTATCTACAAATGAATTCTTAAAGACATAAAATAAACAATAGCGAGAGCATAAAACATAAAACATATATAGATAGAGAATTTTCCCCCAGATCCCAAAACCCAGACTACCAGCTTGATTTTTCATTATATTCCTTTTAGTGTTACAACACATATGTCATGCTGACACATTCATAAACCCCAATCCATTAATCCTGGATTAGAACATAATCGTAGTTCCCTTGACTGAATCTACAAAATACCAGGGGCCTAAAACCATCATGCCCCAAAACCATGTGCAAAACCATGCACAAAACCATAAGCAGGTCCACCCACCGAAAAATAGGGTCCAAATTTTTTTTCTCGGGGCACTACCCCACACCCTGCGTAGGGGGCTACCCGCCCCCTCCGAACCCCTGAACATCGGGGTTCTCACCCCCCTTTCACTCGATGCAACAAACAGGGGAGGCTAAATCCCTCTCGCACATCCAACTAATCGTGGAAAGAATATAACATATACCCAACAAGGGGCTCCCACCCTCTAGCGGTGAACATGATCATATCATCCATTTGCTCCTGGGTGCCCAACCACCAAATGTTCAGCCATATCAATATCCTTTTTCACAAAAAAATTAAATTAAAAAAATCATTAAGGAACTCCTCAAAGTCAGTGTTATTCATCCCAACACCAACCCTTATTCATCTCCAGTGGTCATGGTTCTAAAGAAATATGGAGAATGTCCCAACTTTAGGGCCCTTAACAACCTCACTATCAAGGAAAAATTTCCTATTCTAGTAGTTGATGGTTTGTTTTTTTTTTCTAAATAAGCTTAATCTATTAATCAACAAAAACAAAAGTATTTACAGCAGGAATTATCCAGGACCAGGCCTGAGGTTGAGGCCTGTTAAGCAAAAATTCATTGTTGAGCACTGCCCTCCAAGAGGGAAACCAGTGCTGAAGGTTTTCCAAAAAAAAACCCACGCAGGGGATGCATCTTGTTCTAGAAAGAAAAATCCTATGAGACTTGACCAAAACCAGAAAGACAAACATAAACATTTTCAAAAAGTTGACAGAGCCATAGCAAAAACCAGGAACAGTGGAGGTGCTACTCGTCCGGTTCCTCTTCCACGACCCTGCACCATCGATCATCTGGTTCGCCATTAGTTGTATACAGGTACTCTATAGAGTGTATAACTTTCTCAACAACTTGGGTGCGCTTTCCTTCACTTAGTTGCGTTTGGTGCTGCGCATTTTCAGTTCCAGGGTCCTGAGTATCAGTTTGCTGCTCATGCTGCTTTAGATCAATATCAATATTCATCTCATTGCCTTGACTAGCGTCGTCCTGGGTGATTTCCATGTCCTGCTCATGCACTCCATCAGCATTCTGCCTTATATCAGTCATATCCCCATCGTTTCCAGCCCACCTTCCTGAATTGGGAGCCTCATCTTGAGGGGACTCACGGAAAACAATAGTAACAGAGGCAGTAATTCGTGGGCAATTGAGCGCACTTAGGAAGGTGAAGTGCCTCGTTTGAGAGTGGGCTGGAGCATGCGAGGGGGGTGGGATATCGTTGCCCAAAACGAAGGATACGACCTCTAGCAGCTCGGGAAGTTCTTTCAGAAGCATGAGAGTCCTCAGCAGAGTTGCTGGAGGACGGGGAGGAGCGTCTTATTAGCTGCCGGGATGAGCCTCGTCTGCATCTCATCCTGTGCCTGAGATGAGGCATTCTATCATTCGAGGCTGGAGTCCTGGAAGAATTTTGTAACCAGAGATAGGCGTTTGCCAATTGCGAGAGCGGAAGCGGGTCTGAAGCTCTGGACAGCTGCTCTGTCCAATTCCCGGATCCACGCACACAATTCCCCGCAATTGAGATATGTAGATTGTCGTTGAGCTCTAAGCAGCCATGAATCCTGGTACGTTTGCCAGTGACTGTGCGCTCAGAGGAGAGCCGAACGTTGGGCGAGCAACAAACCGAAATGGGCCTGGGAATACTGCTTATGGTTTGCTCGTCCGCCATCCTGTGAACTAAAACCCCAAATCTGCTGCCAACCATCTAAATTAACCCCTTAATTAATGGATTGATCGCCATGTCCTGTTTGTAGTGTGTGGAGATATCTCGATCTTCGGTGATTGAATTGTGAACCGCGCCGGGCGATAAATGCCTTAAATGCCTCATTCCCTTATGCAGGTGCCGAAGGACATTTGCAGGTCCTCGTGGCCTTTGGCTCGCCGGAGTGCCGTCTGTCCGACGATGCCTCCCTTTTATCGATTTAACCACCTGCATCCGGGTGTAGTTGATGGTTTGTTAAATGAACTGCATTGTGCTAAATTGTTTACCAAGCTAGACCTCTGCTTGGGCTATCACCTAATATGCATGAAGGAAGTTGGCATTCCCAAGACAACCTTTCGAACTCATGAAGGCCATTATGAATTCTTGGTCATGCCATTTGGTCTCTATAATACCCCATCCACTTTTCAAAGCCTCATGAACCACCTTCTGAAGCCATATCTTAGAAAAATTGTCATGGTATTTTTCAATAACATTCTCATCTACAACATAACATGGGAGAAACACCTTCAACATGTTGACTAGATGTTTCAATTACTCCAAGAAGACAAATTATTTGTCAAATTATCCAAGTGCTACTTTCACATTGAAGAAGTACAGTATTTGGGACACATTCTGTTTTGTGACGACGTGAGGGTTGATGCGAAAAAGATTCAAGCAATGCAAGATTGGCCCCAACCAAAAACCTTCAAGATTTTGTGTGGATTCTTGGGTCTCATGGGCTACTACTGCAAATTTGTATGCAATTATGGATGCATTGCCCAACACCTCACTAATATTCTCAAGAAAAATCCATTTCTCTGGACTGACACAGCTCAGAAGGCCTTCTTGGCTCTCAAACAGGTCGTGTGCCCCACTTCAGTATTGGCCTTAGGATACTTCACCAAATATTTTGTGATTTAATGTGATGCTTCATGTATGGGCAGTGGCGCAGTATTGATGCAGGAAGGTAGACCATTGTCTTTCACTAGTAAACAACTCAGTGGAAAACATCTGGTCAATCTACATATGAGAAAGAAATGATGGTAATATTACATGTAGTAGACACTTGGAGACCATACTTATTGAGGCATCGTTTCCAAATCTGCACTAACCATCATAGCCTAAAATATTTTCTATAGAAAAATAAATGGCTTGAGAAAATACTGGGATATGGTTATGCGATAATTTATATAGTGGGTGTGACAATGAAGTGTATAATGCCTTATCGTGCTAATTTGAGGACAAGGTCACCCTATTATTCCTCTCTCTACTCATACCAGATTGGATTGAAGTACCACATCGCAAATGGTCCTCCCACCCTTATCTATCCCATCTCATTAAAAAAATGAACAGATCCTAATTCCTTGGAGGATTAATCTTGGAAGGATGAGGTTCTATGTTATAAGGATAGGGTGGTGTTGGCCCCGATCTCCACCCTCAAACCCTGCATCTTGGAGGAGTTTCACTCCTCTCCCATTGATGGACATTCAAGATTTCAAAACACATGCACACACGCATCGATTTTTCTTTTGGACTGGCATGAAGCATGAAATTATTAATTTTGTAGTTGAATGTGAAGTATTCTAGGGAAACAAAGGGGAAACAATCAAGCTACTGGGAACCTTACAACCCTTTCACTCTCTGCTTCCATATGGAAATATGTTTCCATGTATTTCATTATAGGTCTCCCATATTCAGGAAACAAATTCATCATCATGGTGGTTGTTGATAGGCTTTCCAAATATGCTCATTTTTTTTTCTCTCTGGCACCCATTTACCCCAACATTGGTCGCTTAAGTTTTCATGGAACAAATATTAAATCTCCATGGTGTTGAAATTCAATAATAAAATGCATCAAATACTAGTGTGGGATTCCAAGTCACACATGAGTGAGGAATTCAGTGACACATGAGTGAGAATGTGGGCAACTAATTTTTAAATAAATTGGAAAATAAATTGTAATCTTATCTCATAACAACTTGTAATAGTTGGCTAAGTGTTATAGACTTATTTAGCTTAATAATTTCGAGTTGAGGGTCAAATGATAGGCATGTAGAGTGATTATATTATTTACAGGGTCTAGTTGTAGTTGTAGCACTAGTGTGGTGTGAGTGCAATCAGTTAAGTCAAATTAATTGAGTTAAAATTAGTTTAACTAGTTCTAATTGAATGATGAGCTAGTGGAAGATCAAGTGAATTAAAATAGATTTAATTCACAATTAATAATCTACCAGGTAACTGATGATTCACTATTAATAGTTGCATGCATGTCAATTCTAATGGAGACCCAGTTGATACAAAGGTTAAAGGAAAGTGAACTATCAGTTGTATTTTTAGCAAACTTCCCAGGTGCAGTTATAAAGCCACAGGAAGCCCATGATGAACGACGTAGTCAAGGAAGGTTGGAATTCCTATTTAATAGAAATTATTTTTCCTAGGGATTGCGTGAGCAAGGCAGGCTGAAGGTGGGAAGGAAATTGGCTATCTATTGGTCCAATTTTGCCTAGATAAGTGTGAGATAATTAGTAGAATGTATGAGGTTCTTGTGAGCACACATGCATTTTATTGTTTCATGATTCCTTGGTTTATTATACAATAAATATGGAATGGTTTTGAGTAGTTTCTTTCCTGAGGAAAATCTTGTGTTGTGCGATTGATTTACTTCTTTCTCTTACTAGCATGTGATTGAGCGATCATGATTTATATTCTGCAAATATTGTAGAAGGATTTAGTATCTTGTTTTAGTACACCACATGATCAGATTGAATGCATTGGTGTAATATCTACATGGTATTAGAGTGCTAGGAATCACAATAGTGGAGAAGAAATTGAGTTTGTGTTGAACAATATTCAAATTTGTAAATACTTTCTTTGGAGCTATAAGCAGATCAAAATGTATTTCAATGGCTTGAGACTCGAAAATGCACTCAAGGGAAGTTCAAATTATATTGCGTGGAAGGACAGGATGGAGGCAGTTTTGGTGGACAATGGGTTGAAGGAATTCATAGATAATGATATTCCCAAGCCCGCGGCAACAGATGCCCAACTACTTGATGCATGGTAGAAGAAGGTAGTAAAGGCGAGGAGGATCTTATTAGAGGGCGTTTGAGATCATATTTTTTGGAGTCTCCATGGCAAGGAAACTCCATATGTTATGTGGAAGGCCTTGATAGATCTGTTTGAAAGCAGCAGTGACCACAACAAATTGGCACTCAAGGACAAGCTCAGGAAAATCAAAATGAAGAAGGGGGACACAATCCAGAAATACTTGATCAAGTTCACTCAATGTCAAGATGAGCTTGGAAGTGTTGGGATTGTTGTAGCTGATGATGACTTGGTGATCCTAGAACTTCTAGGCCTTCCCAAGAGCTGGCATAGTTACCAAGACTCTGTGAATGGGAGGGATAAGTTACCAGATTGGGAGTGACTATGGTCAGATTTGGTACAAGAAGAGTTTCGGTGGAATACTAGGGATGGATCCTCATCCAACACTGATGATGAGGAAAATTGTGCCTTGGCTGGTAAGGAAAAGAAGGGGAAGGGTGATGCAGGGCAAACCCTGCAAACCCAGAATCACACTATTCCGATGCGTTTAGAATGCATCTCAGTAAATGCCAAATCAAACCTTCAATATTTGGCAAATTTTCATACCAACTATCATTCGCGGAAGTTTTTTTTCAAAACTTAAGGTTCAAACTACAACCCACAATTGACATGCCTTAATCGAAGGCCATAGCATATTTGCCACTACCCAAATATGAATTTCGCTACCGTCAACGCCCTTATATTTCCTTTCATTCAATTTATAACGCAGGACCTGTAGATTTACTCTTTTCGATATCTGAACCAAAACCTTTTATAAAACATTCAGACAGCATTAACGCCTTATCAAGCAATGCAATCCATGTATACTCTCACTCCACAAATCTGATCGATCCTGATCCAACGATTCGGATAAATTTCGCCAGCCGGTAATTACAAGGTCCTCTTAAAACTTTCGATTCACAAATTGAGACTTTCGAATTGCCAATTAAATTCTCGGCAATCATTACACAGCGTTTCATTCAAATCGCCCTTGATCCCAGTCTTCATACTATTCAAATCTTTAACACCTTTTGACACTGCAAATCGATTCTTAAAGCTGTTTCGTTCAGTAGATTCCTCTGCTCGATTTCAATCTTTCTTTATCTGCGCCTTGAAATTCATTTCGGCATTCCATTTTGATCCGACATCAATTGCCCTTTCGCTGTTCAAAAACGCTCCAAACTCTGACATACACCGATATACATCAATCAGCGTTCCCAATCTATTTGATTTAATATCAACACCTGCTATTGACAGTTTCAATAACTCCGATGCTATTCAATCAGAATCGGAATCCCCATATTCCGATCTATGTAATCGTAATCAGAGATCGCCCAGTTTAGTGTCACCGATTCGATCCGATACTAATCGGAACTCCGATTCAATACAAATCTCCGTTGATTCGATCCGATCCAATCGGATCTCGGAAATCACGAACTTAGCTGCCACAACTGTCAACTGATCTCCCAATTTCGATGTGATCCGATCGGAATCACTGTAGTTAAATCGGAAATCACTCATCACAACTGCAATGCGCTTCCATCTTTAGATTCTTCAAATTCCCGATCTGATTGCCTGTACCGACCCGATCCATTTCAAAATAATTTGTGATGTTCCACATCCAGAATTTATTTGTTATATGTAGTAATATGTGGACTCCTCTAATTGCCAATGCGTTGAATTAAAAAAACACACAACTCTTAATATCAACATATATATTGTTTCAAACCTGTTTGAAGGGTCCACGAAGCATCTTTACACCCGTTTCTCTATGATAACCGCCTTTACAGTCACGGACTTAACCTATGCAGAGTTAGTCTTGATACAGTAACTCTTGCAGATTGAATTAAACCCAGATCATAATCCATTCAATTATACATGGAAACAAACATATCAAATCTTATCGTTTTAATAAAACATAGTTTGAAATCGATTAACAATTTTCAGACACAGAAAGGCAAAATGCACCAATCCTCACTCAATCATCATATATGGGAACACAAGCACTAATTTTATTCATAACAGAGTAAAAGACAGAGTTTCGCCTTTGCCTGGTCATACATAGAATGAACTCTATTCTTTTCTTAACCTATACAGTTCTCCTCTAATATGAGCTTTCGCTCTACACCAAAAATATTCTAATCCCTACTCATTCTACCCAAGAACCTCACACCCCTCTCTCGCTCTTATCAACATCTTTATTGTTCACTAATTCTTCCATCAACGCAATCTTCTATTTCTAGGAATAGTAACAGAAATCTGCTATTTCCTAGCTTCTCAACACACCTATACAAACAATCTTATCACTAATCTAAAATAAGAAAATTCTCATTTATTACAATAACAAACTTATTTGAGAAATTTATCCTCCTCAGTAAAATCGAATTCTTCCAAACAGTCAATGAATTTTGCTTTGTTTAGCCACAACATGTGACCATTCCATCACATTGCTGGCTGGGTCAAGATGCTCCTGCATCAGACTCCCGAAGTTTAAATTAACCATGATCTCCTGATCATGCAATTCTGTTATGTGTCCTCCTGGATCCCATACTTGGTTTGATAGTCTGTTCTTGGTTACTGCTGTTGTTGTTTGTCCCTCAAGTCTTCCGCCTTTGTGCTATAATGCCTCACTATCTGCTGCTGTCCTTTTCACATATTTTGCTGCTGTTTTGCTCACTTTAATTTTCAATTTTTCATTCCCTTCGCCTGTGCCATTTCTTCCAGCCAATCTTCCTTTCTTCTTTTTTCCTGTATTTTTTTTACTAGAATACTGTAGTATGAGTTTCCATAACTCATTCAATTCTTTGTCTATTTCACTTCTCGTGTGCTGAATACTATTCTGCTGCAACTGATTGTGTTTTTGAATTAGAACATCATAATCTTTGTGCCAAAAATCTTCCATATACATTTCTGAAATGTACAAATGCCTTTTCCCAGGTTCTTCTTCTGGTTTCTCATTCTGACTTCATCATTCCTTGCTTCAAATTCCAGCATACCTTCCATTAATCCGATCTGTTCTTCTTGGTTCAGATTGACTTCACATTGCCCTTTTCCTGCATGTAAATCTTCATCAAAATTAATCAGTTCAATAAACTCAAATGCTTTACCTGGGTTCATCATCAAAAGATTCGAATTACACCACAAATCTGCCATCTTATCTGGAAGTTCTCTCAAAAGTTCTGCACCATCTTTACTAACTGCTTTGTCTGCAATATCTGTCTTTAATCCTCCTTCACTCTGGCTTTCTTCAAGATCAATGATCTTCAATGACTCAATGTATCCTTTGAATTCAAAAATTATTTTTCCATCCTCCTTATTCTGCATATGACTATGAGTAGCCATTTCTTCAACAGTCTTCAATAACTGTTTGTCTTTCCTCAAGTCAATGTGACCTGCAAACACACAACAACCTTCAGTTTTCAAAATACAATATCTTCCATTTTCTTTTGATGCTTCAAGCACCAATCCTCCATCATAAATCTCTTGGATTTCAGCGGATCCTTCTTGCGTTGACTTCAAATCAATATGAATTTGTTCAAGTTTCCTGAATTCGTTCATCAGTTTTCTATTCAACCTCCATTGCAATAGCTTCCACTTCACCCTTTTCTTCAGTCTCCATCTGTATCTTCGGTCTTCACTTATCTTTCTTTGTACTGCCAGACCAATTTCTGGTTCTTCATTCTGCTGCCAGTTTCTATACTTCTGCAAATTAATGCTTTCCTCAAATTCATTCTCATGTAGCTGATCATTCCTTCGAAATTTCTGGTTACTTCCACATTTATCTTGTTGAGTTAATATTTATGTTTCCTTTATGCCTCTGAAGACATAACTTCCTTGTTGCTCCTGATCTTTCATCTCACCTTCATATAATCGCTGCTCAATTTCTCTGATTTCAGCATCATATTTATTAACGTTGTCTTCCACACCTTTTCCTCCATCAGGTTCTGTAAGATTTGTTTCTCCTTTAGGTTCCTTGAGTAATCTCTCCAAGAGTTCTATTTCCTTGTGAAATCTCTCCAGCAGTTCATCACAATTTCCATTCTCAGCTTCATTCTTTTCCTGGCAATCCTCTTGAGTTGACCTGTTTTCCACATTATCATATTGCAAGCATCTTTCATTAATTCCATTAAAAAAATTCATTGGTTTACCTTCTTGTAGTACCACTATGGAATTGTCATTAGACTTTTGGTCTTCATCTGACTGTTTCACACCAAACAGGATTTCATCTATGAACTCCTTTTGTTTCAATAGATCAACGCCTTCTTCCTCTAAAAGGGATTCACCATTATACTTTACCTCAAGAGCTTCATTCCTGGTTGTGACAATTTCATCAGGCTGTCCATCATCCTCTGCATATCCTACAAACATACACAAACTATAAGAATCAAAATCACAAGGCTTCATTGCCTCATCTGCTTCCTTTGTCAACATATCTTCAAATTGTTCTGAATTCTGCCAGTAGTCTAGAAGATCTTCAGCTGACCTCTCATTATCCTCTTCCCCCAACATTTCACCTTGTTTTGGTCTACAAATGGAGACTTCCAATTCTACCTCTGCTTCTCTGAGTTTCTCTGATTCCTCTTGAGCACTCAATATCTGCTCAATCTTTCTCCATTCTTCTACTATCTCTAACTTCACTTGTTGATTTCTCCTTTCTCGTAGCCTTGGCCACTTTGCTCTTTTCCGCATGGTCCAACCATTCTTATGGTCTTTAACATTTCTCTGCAGCATCTTCATCAATATTCCAATTTGGAAATCTATCTCAGTTTTCTCTCAGTCAAACTCTTCTTGACTCATCCTCATGCCATTTGCTTTGGCATCTTTCCTTCTACTGTGGCTTCTTTGTGAACTTCTGCTATGACTATCTGTAGTCATTTTCTGATCCTCTCTTTCCATGAGCTCCTCGCACCTCTGCAACAGTAAGTCCTCCTTACTGCAACCTTACCTCACTAAGCTCTCCTCACTCAGTCTTTTGGTAAGCACGATCCCCTATCTGGAATCTTCTCTTTGAGCAACACCTTTGCTCCCTCTAGGCTTCTGCAATCTCTCACTCTCTCTTTCGAAGACACTTCAATTTTTCTCTGTCCAGTCTCTTGTTGGATTCTTCAGGTTCACTGCCACTTCTAAGGACTTTCTCTATTCTGCTTTTAAGAACACATATGGTTCTTCTCTCACAGCTTCTCTTGATTTATATTGCTGCAGTCTTCACTCTTTCTTATGCTGTCACATGTGTTTTGAATGGATTTCCTCACTGCTGTAATCTGGTACTAAACTTCATTCAGAAAAACAAACTTATTCAATTTCAATAGAGCCAAGCTCTGATACCAAATTTGATGCAGGGCAAACCCTGCAAACCCAGAATCACACTATTCCAATGTGTTTAGAATGCATCTCAGTAAATGCCAAATCAAACCTTCAATATTTGGAAAATTTTCATACCAACTATCATTCGCGGAAGTTTTTTTTCAAAACTTAAGGTTCAAACTACAACCCATAATTGACACGCCTTAATTGAAGGCCATAGCATATTTTCCACTACCCAAATATGAATTTCGCTACCGTCAACGCCCTTATATTTCCTCTCATTCAATTTATAACACAGGACCTGCAGATTTACTCTTTTCGATATCTAAACCAAAACCTTTTATAAAACATTCAGACAACATTAACGCCTTATCAAGCAATGCAATCCATGTATACTCTCTCTCCACAGATCTGATCGATCCTGATCCAACGATTCAGATCGATTTCGCCAGCCGGAAATTGCAAGGTCCTCTTAAAAATTTCGATTCACAAATTGAGACTTTCGAATTGCCAATTAAATTCTCGGCAATCGTTACACAGCATTTCATTCAAATCGCCCTTGATCCCAGTCTTCATACTATTCAAATCTTTAACACCTTTTGACACTGCAAATCGATTCTTAAAGCTGTTTCGTTCAGTAGATTCCTCTGCTCGATTTCAATCTTTCTTTATCTGCGCCTTGAAATTCATTTCGGCGTTCCATTTTGATCTGACATCAATTGCCCTTTCGCTGTTCAAAAACGCTCCAAACTCTGACATACACCGATATACATCAATCGGCGTTCCCAATCTATTTGATTTAATATCAACACCTGCTATTGACAGTTTCAATAACTCCGATGCTATTCAATCGGAATTGGAATCCCCATATTCCGATCTATGTAATCGTAATCATAGATCGCCCAGTTTAGTGTCACCGATTCGATCCGATACCAATTGGAACTCCGATTCAATACAAATCTCCGTTGATTCGATCCGATCCAATCAGATCTCAGAAATCACGAACTTAGCTTCCACAACTGTCAACTGATCTCCCAATTCCGATGCGATCCGATCGGAATCACTGTAGTTAAATCGGAAATCACTCATCACAACTACAATGCGCTTCCATCTTTAGATTCTTCAAATTCTCAATCTGATTGCCTGTACCGACCCGATCCATTTCAAAATAATTTGTGATGTTCCACATCTAGAATTTATTTGTTATATGTAGTAATATGTGGACTCCTCTAATTTCCAATGCGTTGAATTAAACAAACCCACAACTCTTAATATCAACATATATATTGTTTCAAACCTGTTTGAAGGGTCCCCGAAGCATCTTTACACCCATTTCTCTGTGATAATCGCCTTTACAATCGCGGACTTAACCTATGCAGAGTTAGTCTTGATACATTAACTCTTGCAGATTGAATTAAACCCAGATCACAATCCATTCAATTATACATGGAAACAAACATATCAAATCTTATCGTTTTAATAAAACATAGTTTGAAATTGATTAACAATTTTCAGACACAGAAAGGCAAAATGCACCAATCCTCACTCAATCATCATATATGGGAACACAAACACTAATTTTATTCATAACAGAGTAAAAGACAGAGTTTCGCCTTTGCCTGGTCATACATAGAATGAACTCTGTTCTTTTCTTAACCTATACAGTTCTCCTCTAATATGAGCTTTCGCTTTACACCAAAACTATTCTAATCTCTACTCATTCTACCCAAGAACCTCACACCCCTCTCTCGCTCTTATCAACATCTTTATTGTTCACTAATTCTTCCATCAACAAAATCTTCTATTTCTAGGAATAGTAACAGAAATCTGCTATTTCCTAGCTTCTCAACACACCTATACAAACAATATTATCACTAATCTAAAATAAGACAATTCTCATTTATTACAATAACAAACTTATTTGAGAAATTTATCCTCCTCAGTAAAATCTAATTCGTCCAAACAGTCAATGAATTTCGCTTTGTTTAGCCACAACATGTGACCATTCCATCACATTGTTGGCTGGGTCTAGATGCTCCTGCATCAAAGGGGAAGAAGTCCTATTCCAAATCTAAGACCAGCAAAGAAGGCAAGAAGCGT
>JAXQQM020071661.1:5000-83510 GCA_034641835.2 Pinus albicaulis
TTATCAATTTGTCTGGTAAATTGCTTAGGGCTCACGTGGCTCATGCCGGATTAATTGTATTCTGGGCCGGAGCAATGAACCTATTCGAAGTGGCTCATTTCGTACCGGAAAAACCTATGTATGAACAAGGATTGATTCTGCTTCCCCATCTAGCTACTCTAGGATGGGGAGTCGGTCCTGGTGGGAAATCGTGGACACTTTTCCATATTTTGTATCTGGGGTACTTCACTTAATTTCTTCTGCGGTTTTAGGTTTTGGTGGTATTTATCATGCACTCATAGGACCCGAAACTTTAGAAGGATCTTTTCCATTCTTTGGCTATGTATGGAAAGATAGAAACAAAATGACCACAATTTTGGGTATTCACCTAATCTTGCTAGGTGTTGGTGCTTTTCTTCCAGTGCTCAAAGCTTTGTATTTTGGAGGTGTATATGATACTTGGGCTCCCGGCAGTGGAGATGTAAGAAAAATTACGAACCCAACTCTTAACCCAAGTGCTATATTTGGTTATTTACTTAAATCTCCTTTCGGAGGAGAAGGATGGATCGTTAGCGTGGACAATCTAGAAGATGTAATTGGAGGACATGTATGGTTAGGTTCCATTTGTATCTTCGGTGGTATCTAGCATATCTTAACCAAACCTTTTGCATGGGCTCGCCGTGCATTCGTATGGTCCGGAGAAGCTTATTTGTCCTATAGTTTAGCGGCTCTATCTCTCTTTGGTTTTATTGCTTGTTGTTTCGTTTGGTTCAACAACACAGTTTATCCCAGTGAATTTTATGGGCCCACCGGCCCAGAAGCCTCTCAAGCTCAAGCGTTTACTTTTTTAGTTAGAGACCAACGTCTTGGAGCTAGTGTGGGGTCTGCCCAAGGACCTACTGGTTTAGGTAAATACCTTATGCGTTCTCCGACTGGAGAAATTATCTTTGGAGGAGAAACGATGCGTTTCTGGGATCTCCGTGCTCCTTGGTTGGAACCCCTAAGGGGCCCTAATGGTTTGGATCTGAGCAAGTTGAAAAAAGACATACAGCCTTGGCAGGAACGACGTTCAGCAGAATATATGACTCATGCTCCTTTAGGTTCTTTAAATTCTGTGGGTGGTGTGGCTACCGAAATCAATGCGGTGAATTATGTCTCTCCCCGAAGTTGGTTATCCACCTCCCATTTCGTTCTAGGATTTTTCTTCTTCGTAGGCCATTTGTGGCATGCGGGAAGGGCTCGTGCAGCTGCAGCAGGATTTGAGAAAGGGATTGATCGTGATTTCGAACCTGTCCTTTCCATGACTCCTCTTAACTGAAAAAATAGATCGAAACAGATGGAAGATAAATCGATTCAATTTCATTACATCTATCTCCCATATCGGCGGGATAGGAGTATTTTCAAATACTCTCTTTCCAACTGGATCTTTGTAGCTCGGCTATATACTGCCGAGCTATTCTCTTTTTTTTTTTTTTATTGGACCGGACCAATAAATGTGATTGTTGAAAAACAACAGGAGAGAGAGGGATTCGAACCCTCGATAGTTTTTTTACTATACCGGTTTTCAAGACCGGAGCCATCAACCACTCGGCCATCTCTCCCGAGGGACAACTTCTATTCTACCCCCTCGGATAATCCCTAACTATAAGCATAAGGCCGGGTCGATACCAACTATACCTGTGACATATGGTGATTTTTCATCATCATCTAGAATGGAAAAAAAAAAAGAAACGAATTTCCCTCTCCTCTCACACTCAAATATCAAATTGAAAAATTTTGAAAAGCTCGATCAATTTATGGTCAAATCCTTTCCATAGTGCATTTGATCAAAATTGAAAATTGGGGATCAGATGGTATAGTCTATTCAATCTGTTGGGAGCTTGTAAGATCACAACCATGACTATTGCTTTCCAATCGGCTGTGTTTGCATTAATTGCTATTTCATTTTTACTAGTGATTGGCGTACCTGTTGCACTTGCCTCTCCTGATGGTTGGTCAAGTAGCAAAAATGTTGTATTTTCGGGTGTATCATTATGGATCGGATCAGTCCTTTTGTAGGTATCCTTAATTCTTTCATATCTTAGATCTGTTCTAGATGTTTTAGGTTCAAACCCCCTCCCCCCCCCTCCCGGAGGGGCTTTATAGCTCTTCTGAAGGGCCTTTTACTTCAGGCCCAAGGAGGAGGGGTTATCCTTATCCGTAATTGAATGAATAAATGAATAATTGGACCATTCAAATCAAATCAAAAATAATATCTACTTACGAATGGGATTGAACATATATGTCTTTTCCATTTCAGTGTTATGAATATATATATATTCATAACATTGAAATGCGGGTATGGTTGAATGGTAAAATTTCTCTTTGCCAAGGAGAAGATGCGGGTTCGATCCCCGCTACCCGCCCGTCACATTGAATATGAAAAAGAATAATATTGATCGTTTCTTTTCCTCACTTATCATTCAATTAGAAAATGATAAGTGATAGAGCAATCCTTTCGGGACCAAAATACTTCGTATGTTCTGGTCTGGCGGAGACAGGATTTGAACCCGTGACCTCAAGGTTATGAGCCTTGCGAGCTACCAGACTACTCTACTCCGCACCATTGATTGATATCATAATCAGAATGGGTACACCAAACAATAATGGGATATACTGCCCCTATATAGGGGTAGTATATCCCGTTATCACAAGAAACTTCAATTACTTTTTTTCTTTTCCTACCAACTCGATTTTGTTATCCCGGGCAATAAACATGCGTGGGCCATCTCACGGAGTATGTGTCCGGACAATCCAAAGTCTCGATAGTTGGCTCTAGGTCTTCCAGTCGAAGAACAACGTCGATGGAGACGTGTAGGTGCACTATCACGCGGTGAAGATTGCAATTTTCTATGAATTTCCCATTTGTCATCCAATGATGACACTTTGCTTTTTTCCTCCAAAGATTGACGAATTAAATGATATTTCCGTTCCAGTGCTTGTCTCTTCTTCTCTCTCTGAATGAGACTCTTTCTCGCCATAATAGTTCAGTCGGTGCTATCACCTACCAGGAATAAAAATATAGATCAGATTTTAGATGCAGTAATATTACGTTGATTACTTTTTCTCTGTGGGGTATTGTCATTGTATCAATGCCAATACCCATTCACTGATGAAACTGATGAAGAAGAATTAACCAAATTTGCCTGATGTAGAGGCAATTAAAAAAGCTGCATAAGTGAATATATAACCTACGGGAAAGTGAGCTAATCCAACTAATCGTGCTTGAACAATGGAAAGGGCTACTGGCTTGTCTCTCCATCGAACTAAATTAGCTAAAGGCGTGCGTTCATGGGCCCATGCGAGAGTTTCAATCAGTTCCTGCCAATATCCACGCCAGGAAATAAGGAACATAAATCCAGTAGCCCAAACAAGATGCCCGAACAAGAACATCCACGCCCAAACAGATAAACTGTTCATACCAAAAGGATTGTATCCATTAATAAGTTGTGAAGAATTTAACCATAGATAATCTCTTGACCATCCCATTAAATAAGTGGAAGACTCATTAAATTGCGCTACATTACCCTGCCATAACGTTATATGCTTCCAATGCCAATAAAAAGTAACCCATCCAATAGTATTCAACATCCAGAAAACTGCTAAATAAAAAGCATCCCAGGCCGAGATATCGCAAGTACCACCCCGTCCCGGACCATCGCAAGGAAAACTATAACCAAAATCTTTTTTATCTGGCATTAACCTGGAACCACGCGCATCCAAAGCACCTTTAACTAGGATCAATGTAGTTGTATGCAAACCTAGAGCAATAGCATGATGAACCAAAAAGTCTCCGGGACCAATTGTTAAGAACAATGAATTATTATTATCATTAATAGCATTTAACCAACCGGGTAACCATATGCTCTTACCTGCATCGAATGCTGGACCACTTGTTGAAGATAGGAGTATATCGAAACCATATAACGTCTTACCATGAGCAGATTGTATCCACTGAGCAAATATGGGCTCGATCAATATTTGTTTTTCTGGAGTACCAAAAGCAAGCATAACATCATTATGAACATAAATTCCCAAGGTATGGAAACCTAGTAATAAACTAACCCAACTAAGATGAGATATTATAGCTTCCTTATGTTCCAACATTCTCGCCAATACATTATCCTTATTCTGTTCCGGATTATAATCCCTAATGAGGAATATGGCTCCATGAGCAAAGGCTCCTGTCATAATGAACCCGGCAATGTATTGATGATGAGTATATAATGCAGCTTGGGTGGTGAAGTCTTGTGCTATGAATGCATAAGCGGGTAAAGAATACATGTGTTGAGCTACCAAGGAAGTTATAACCCCCAAAGAAGCTAAAGCAAGACCCAATTGAAAATGAAGAGAATTATTAATTGTGTTATAAAGACCCTTATGCCCGCGTCCTA
Source organism: Pinus albicaulis (assembly GCA_034641835.2). Classification (NCBI taxonomy): domain Eukaryota; kingdom Viridiplantae; phylum Streptophyta; class Pinopsida; order Pinales; family Pinaceae; genus Pinus; species Pinus albicaulis. The sequence continues at coordinate 9,413 of JAXQQM020071661.1, forward strand.
ATAGGCCTCCTGGAGGAACATGTACCTCCAAAATATCTTCCATACTGTGACCAATCCCAAAGTTGGTTCTATACATATGACCAGCAATTGAAAAAACAAATGCAATAGCTAAATGATGATGAGCCATATCAGTCAGCCATAAACTTTGAGTTTGTGGATGGAATCCTCCGAGAAGAGTTGGAATAGCAGTTCCCGCCCCTTGGGAGGTACCGAATAAGTGACTACTAGAATCAGGATTTTGAGCATAAAGATTCCACTGACCTGTGAAAAACGGTTCTAACCCTTGGGGATGCGGTAATTCATCCAAAAAATTGTCCCATCTGACGTACACTCCCCTTGATTCAGGAATAGCGACATGAACTAAATGCCCTGTCCAAGCTAGAGAACTGACTCCGAAGAGTCCTGACAAATGATGATTGAGACGGGATTCGGCATTTTTGAACCATGAAACACTTGGTCTCCATTTAGGTTGTAAATGTAACCTGCCCGCTATTAAAAAGATGACAGAAAGAAATAGCAAGAAAAGAGCTCCAGCATAAAGATCTTCGTTAGTGCGTAAGCCAATTGTATACCACCACTGATAAACACCGGAATAAGCAATATTGACCGGACCGGGAGCACCTCCTCGGGTAAAAACTTCTATAGCTGGTTGACCAAAATGAGGATCCCAAATTGCATGAGCAATGGGTCTTACATGTAAGGGATCGCGTACCCATGCTTCAAAATTGCCTTGCCAAGCCACATGGAACAAATTACCGGAGGTCCACAGAAAGATTATTGCCAACTGACCAAAGTGGGAAGCAAAAATTTTATGATAAAGGCGTTCTTCGGTAATATCATCATGACTCTAAAAGTCATGTGCGGTCGCAATACCGAACCAAATACGACGAGTAGTTGGGTCCTGGGCCAAGCCTTGGCTGAACTTTGGAAATCTTGATGCCATAATGCTTTTCAAATCCTCCTAGCCATTATCCTACTGCAATAATTCTTGCCAGGAAGAACGCCCATGTTGTGACGATTCCACCCAGAAGGTAATGAGCTACTCCTACAGCACGTCCCTGTACAATGCTCAAGGCTCTGGGCTGGATGGCAGGAGCAACCTTCAATTTGTTATGGGCCCAAACAATAGATTCAATGAGTTCTTGCCAATACCCACGGCCGCTGAATAAGAACATTAAACTGAAGGCCCAAACAAAATGAGCACCTAAAAATAAAAGACCATATGCAGATAATGAAGAACCAAAAGATTGGATCACTTGCGAGGCTTGTGCCCATAGAAAGTCACGGAGCCACCCGTTAATCGTAATGGAACTTTGTGCAAAGTTTCCTCCCGTAATATGAGTTACCACTCCCTGATCACTTATACTACCCCAAACATCGGACTGCATTTTCCAGCTGAAATGGAATATTACTACCGAAATTGCATTGTACATCCAGAATAAACCAAGGAAAACCTGATCCCAGGCAGATACTTGACATGTTCCTCCTCTCCCAGGTCCATCACAAGGAAAACGAAAACCAAGATTTGCTTTATCAGGTATTAAACGGGAGCTACAGGCAAATAGAACACCTTTAAGTAGGATTAAAACAGTCACATGGATAGTAAATGCATGAATGTGATGTACCAAAAAATCCGCGGTTCCTAATGGAATTGGTAACAAGGCCACTTTGGAACCTACTGTCACCAAATCACCACCTCCCAGGTTAAGCTGGTACTTGCTGTTGCACCAGGAGCTGTTGAACCAGGTGCTGAAGCATGAGTGTTTTGTATCCATTGGGCAAAGATAGGCTGTAATTGTATAGCAGTATCTGAGAACATATCTTGAGGACGTCCTAGAGCGCTCATAGTATCATTATGAATATACAGACCAAAACTATGGAAGCCTAAGAATATACTTACCCAGTTGAGGTGTGATACAATTGCATCACGATGTCTAAGAACGCGATCTAATAAATTGTTGTATTGAGTAGTTGGGTCATAGTCTCTTACCATAAAAATCGCTGCATGTGCAGCAGCGCCAACTATAATAAACCCACCAATCCACATATGATGTGTGAACAGAGAGAGTTGGGTACCATGGTCAATAGCTAGGTACGGATAGGGGGGCATCGCATACATGTGGTGAGCTACAATAATAGTTAAAGATCCTAACATAGCTAGGTTAATAGCTAATTGAGCATGCCATGAGGTAGTTAAGATCTCGTAAAGACCTTTATGTCCCTCCCCCGTGAATGGACCTTTATGAGCTTCTAAAATGTCCTTGAGGTTATGGCCAATGCGCCAATTGGTCTTATACATATGACCGGCTATCAGAAAAAGAACTGCAATGGCCAAATGATGATGTGCAGTATCGGTCAACCACAGACCCCCCGTTACTGGATTTAATCCTCCACGAAAAGTCAAAAAGTCTGAATATTCCGACCAATTAAGGGTGAAAAATGGGGTCAATCCCTTAGCAAAACTGGGATAAAGTTGAGCAAAAAGATCGCGATTCAAAATAAATTCATGAGGAAGTGGTATCTCTTTAGGATCCACTCCAGCGTCTAGAAGTTGGTTAATGGGTAGAGAGACGTGTATTTGGTGTCCTGCCCAAGATAGAGACCCAAGTCCTAGTAACCCTGCTAAATGATGGTTCAACATGGATTCTGCATCCTGGAACCAAGCCAATCCTGGGGCAGCTTTGTGATAATGAAACCAACCAGCAAAAAGCATTAACGCCGCAAACGTGATCGTATAGAGTATAAAGTTAGAAAATTTGTTAATTTCGTTCTAGTTTATTGAAACTATCCATTAGGATCTTGTCTTTCATTTTCATGTCCCTACATATATGGTTCAACATGGATTCTACATCCTGGAACCAAGCCAATTTTGGGGCAACTTTGTGATAATGAAACCAACCAACAAAAAGAATTAACGCCGCAAATATCAATGCACCAATTGCAGTGCAGTAAAGTTGTAATTCACCGGTTATTCCAGATGCTCGCCAAATCTGGAAGAAACCAGAGGTTATTTGTATCCCTCGAAAACCTCCACCTACATCCCCATTCAATATTTCTTGGCCTACTATTGGCCAAACTACTTGGGCACTGGGTTTGATGTGAGTGGGATCAGCCAGCCATGCTTCATAATTGGAGAAACGAGCGCCGTGAAAATACATCCCACCTAGCCAAATAAAGATGATGGCTAGTTGACCAAAATGAGCGCTAAAGACTTTACGAGAAATCTCTTCCAAATCCTTAGTATGACTATCAAAATCGTGAGCATGAGCATGTAAGTTCCAGATCCAAGTGGTAGTATCAGGGCCTTTAGCTAGCGTCTTTGAGAAATGACCAGGTTTGGCCCATTTTTCAAAAGAGGTTTTTACAGGATCTCTCTCCACTACGATCTTTACTTCCGGTTTCGGTGAACGAATGATCATTTAATTCTCCCCTTTTCGGATGGGACATAAATAAGAAGAACCCTGCCAATAGCAATTAGTGAACTTCCGCGAGATATATCTCAACTTGTTTCTCCCCTTATTTTCTAGTTTATGACTGGAGCGACTATGATACGAGAGTCGATCTGAGGCAGGTGTTCAGTTTTATTATGACATATCTTCGAGGTGCTCAATGGACCGTGGGCTGTTACCATAAAGAAAAAGGCTTTTTAGTGTAATGGAAAAAGCAACGGTGATTATTACACCGTTTCTAGATGGATAAATATATATATATCTGTCTGTATATATGGATATATATATTTATCCATATATTGATACTCCTCCATATGTCCCATATCAAAGCCATCCATTATAAATCGTTATTCATGGATCATTAATGAAAGACGTCTCCGGATGGATTTTACCCCTATTAAGAATATCCATCAACAATCCAGAATAAAAAAAGGTATTTTTTTTTTATATTATAAATCAATTTCTATAAGATGTCGATAGAATCTCATTTTTGGTACTATTCTGGAAGAATCCCATTGATTTCGAGTCAGATATTAAATAATGAAAACGATTTCCCAATAATAGAAATTCTCATTCTCCAAAGCGTCCCGTAATCTTTAACCAATTTTGTGCTTCGATGTAATTGCCCGGAGCAAGTGCTATAGCTTGTTCCCAATACTCAGCAGCTTGATCGAACCAAGCCTCCGCAGTTTCAGGATCTCCCTGTCGAATGGCCTGTTCTCCTCGGTCGGGATAGGTCAACTTGGGAAAGTTTTCTTCCCTCAGAACCGTACTTGAGAGTTTCCTACCTCATACGGCTCAATCCACTATTCTTTAGTCCTCTACCAAAATTTCCAAAATATTATTGAATTGGAGATGATTCATTGGGAGTTCATATTAACCAATGGACCAAAAAAAGTCAATGACATGAGTTTCGATAACCAAGGATCATAACTTTACTGCACCGCAATTGGTGCATTGATATTTGCGGCGTTAATGCTTTTTGCTGGTTGGTTTCATTATCACAAAGCTGCCCCAGGATTGGCTTGGTTCCAGGATGTAGAATCCATGTTGAACCATCATTTAGCAAGGTTACTAGGACTTGGGTCTCTATCTTGGGCAGGACACCAAATACACGTCTCTCTACCCATTAACCAACTTCTAGACGCTGGAGTGGATCCTAAAGAGATACCACTTCCTCATGAATTTATCTTGAATCGCGATCTTTTGGCTCAACTTTATCCCAGTTTTGCTAAGGGATTGACCCCATTTTTCACCCTTAATTGGTCGGAATATTCAGACTTTTTGACTTTTCGTGGAGGATTAAATCCAGTAACGGGGGGTCTGTGGTTGACCGATACCGCACATCATCATTTGGCTATTGCAGTTCTTTTTCTGATAGCCGGTCATATGTATAAGACCAATTGGCGCATTGGCCATAACCTCAAGGACATTTTAGAAGCTCATAAAGGTCCATTTACGGGGGAGGGACATAAAGGTCTTTGCGAGATCTTAACTACCTCATGGCATGCTCAATTAGCTATTAACCTAGCTATGTTAGGATCTTTAACTATTATTGTAGCTCACCACTTGTATGCGATGCCCCCCTATCCGTACCTAGCTATTGACTATGGTACCCAACTCTCTCTGTTCACACATCATATGTGGATTGGTGGGTTTATTATAGTTGGCGCTGCTGCACATGCAACGATTTTTATGGTAAGAGACTATGACCCAACTACTCAATACAACAATTTATTAGATCGCGTTCTTAGACATCGTGATGCAATTGTATCACACCTCAACTGGGTATGTATATTCTTAGGCTTCCATAGTTTTGGTTTGTATATTCATAATGATACTATGAGCGCTCTAGGACGTCCTCAAGATATGTTCTCAGATACTGCTATACAATTACAGCCTATCTTTGCCCAATGGATACAAAACACTCATGCTTCAGCACCTGGTTCAACAGCTCCTGGTGCAACAGCAAGTACCAGCTTAACCTGGGGAGGTGGTGATTCGGTGACAGTAGGTTCCAAAGTGGCCTTGTTACCAATTCCATTAGGAACCGCGGATTTTTTGGTACATCACATTCATGCATTTACTATCCATGTGACTGTTTTAATCCTACTTAAAGGTGTTCTATTTGCCCGCTTAATAATTGATAGCAAATCTTGGTTTTCGAGGAACATGTCAAGTATATGCCTGGGATCATGTTTTGGTTTATTCTGATGTACACGTACTCGTAGTAATATTCCATTTCAGCTGGAAAATGCACCGATATTTGGGGTGGATTTATCATTTTTTTTAAAACATCATGGTTAAATATTTAGTATTAGCAGAAAGAAGGTTGGATTAGGGACCAAAACCCTTACATAGCTTTGCCAAGTCACAATTTCTGCAGTTCAGAGAATATTTATGGAATTTACGGACTCTGGGATTGGAGTTCGAGTTTATCCTAAATACATTATAATCCTTACAAAAACTTCCCAGAAGATAGTAAAATCTACATTTTATCATGGAAAAATTAGATCGAGCTAGACACCACCAAACAGAGCACCAGAACAAAATCAATTGGTTCCGTTAGAGCCATCACCATTGAGGCGGTGAGCTCTCTACCCTCCGGCAACAACGTTGGAACCATCAACAACACCAATAGTTCTCGACAGAATGCCAATCTCGGTGATCTCCATAGTCGCTAAACGCTCACAGACATCACGGATTTCCTCCAAGGTCGTCAAACGTTTGTTCCATGTTGATGAAATGACGTACACTGCCTGTCGACCATCTCCTCGAGCTTCGAAATGGAAACAAGCAACACATGCGAAGCGTGCAACAACTTATCTAATAACAAACATGCCTCATTATTTTCAGGAGGGTTGAGAGAATCGGCCATTGCAAAATTAGAAGCAAACACTCAATTACACTGGCCAGAACGAAGGGGAGAACCAACAACAAAACTAACAGAAGCCTGAAACTCAATTGCATTGTGGGGAGGTCGGGTATTCGATATACACACGAGCTAAGCAACCTTTTTTAAATTCTTTTTTACCATTCGAGACATTCCTCATCGCCGCCGAGGAGAACCAAACCACATTCCACCAAGTGAGACGTAAGTGGAAAATATACCACTGTCTCGAAACGATTAGAGAGGCCAGACACTTAAGATCCCAATTAATTAGGTAAGACCAAAAATAAATAGGCCAGGGATTTGGGGATCACCGATGACTATAGTGGAATATTTCAACCACCTTGGATGAGGATCTAAGAGACATCCACGTACCCATCCTTGTGATGACATTGGAATATTCCTTGCCTCTAGGCCTTTGATGGGAGTTAATCCAATGATCAAACTCTTTTGTCTCATTGGAGCGTATGATTCCCAAACCACTTTATTATAATTTACAAAGTTGATGAAAACTAAGGGATAAGGCAAAAACACACCATATTATCTATTTTAAGTTTCCCTTGCCCCATATTGGAGTCTTTTCTCATTAGCTCATCCACTTCAACATTCAACTGTTTGAGGATATGATAATAATCAATCTTTTCAAATTGCGAAGTGGAACTAGTCACTCTTTGGGCCGTAGGGAGAGACGAGGGACTTAGATCTCGAGCCGAAACGGAGAATTTCTGAATTTTATTTTATATTGCGATTTCCATCTTTTCTATAATGCAAGGAATTTCGCCATATTGTTGGATGTTGTTCCTAACCCATGCAAATTTAGTTACTATATATCACAAATAAAACGTAAATATAAGAAAATCTTATTATTTGATTCCATTACAAATTACTTTTGATTACAAAGTTCCAAAAATAACATTGCATTCTAGAATGCATTATAATTTAGCTTTAAGAACACAATTTTTTTTGGAATGTACTTGGTGACTTTAAGGTGATATAAATAGAATTAAATTTACATGATATGAGTTAAAAAATATATATGAATGAATGGTTACTATAATAAAAGGATTGTATGTGAAATGTGATGTGATATATCTAAATACTATATAGATATAAAGGTTATTTTAGTGATTCTTAGAATATTTGTATATTAACATATAATTGTATTTGGTATTTGGAAGTGGTTTTTTTTTTTTTTTTTTTCTTTCTAAGTTATTATTTATTTATTTTTATCATGAAATTGTGTACAATTTATGCATTTTATATATGCATTTTGTTTTTTTTTTAATATGTGATATATCACAAATATAAATACAAATAATTAATTAAATTATGAAAATATATTTAATATTAAAAAATTTAATATAAATTTTGCTATATATGAATAAATAAAATAAAACACTAATAATTTGAATAAGTCATAATAAAAAGACACAAAATATTGATCTCAAAATTTGCAAAGAGGCTTAGACACATGTATTCTAGATAACTCATAAATCGTTTGAGGCAATTCCACCCAGATTGTATTTTATTAAAATAATTAATTATTTTTAAAGAGACCCTAAGTTTAAACTTAGGAAAATAAAATAATTAAAGTGAATTAATAGAATATGGGTGTGAATGTTCTAAAAAAGACAATCAAGTCAAAATTTAATCTTAGCCATTGATTAGAGATCTAATTTGAGCCATTGAAGTTTCAACAAGAAGACTATAAGAATGATTTGAAAGGTCATTTGGAAAACACATTTGGCTGAGTAAAGATCAAGAGATTGAATTTTTGAAGCGAGCAGTGCTAAGAGGAAATATCGATCAAGATATATTTTGCACAGAGGGGCAGTGATTTCAGTTGGAATCATTTTTGAGCTAGACAGTGCATAGCAGTAGAGCCAAAGAGAGCCACAGAGGTAGTGCAGAGACAGTGACACAGTGCTTACAGAGTCACTGCGCAGAGCCTGAAGGGAAGTCATATTTTTCCCGAGGAAATAGCATTAGGCCAGTGCCAGATCCCAGTGAGATTTTTCAGAGGCCAGAAGGCCTCAGTTTCTAGCTAGCAAAGAGACTAACGCAGAGGAAGAGGGCAGCCATAGTTGTGACACAGAGACTGCACAGAGTGACGTAGTCACTGGGTAGAGGCAATGCAGGGCAGTCCAGTTGGGTGCTGATAAGGGCCGAGTTACCATGAAGGAGTGAGGTTTGTCTCACAATATCATTTTTGTCAGTTTCTTTGCATGATTTGACGGATGTGTCAATCATAGACTTGTACTCAGAAATATTTACTGCATAATATATAAACCCTGAGTTGCTACATCCGTTTTCCCGCATTGGGTTTTTCTAGGGACATTGGTTAAAAAATAACTGAGTAAAATGTGTGTGATATATTCTTGTTCAGTTTTGTTTCTACACTTGTATTTCTTCTGCAGTTTATTTGTGTAGGTTGCAGTGTGATGTATTCAATGTTTGTCGTATCAAACTGCAAATAGATTGTTAAGTTAAAAATTAACAATTAGTTGAATATCTTCCAGTTGCTGCGATATGATTCTAGAGATGGGGAATTTTCACATGGTATCAGAGGTTGTTTAAGCTGAGTGCAGGAGGAGAAAATAACATATTCAGTAGATTCAACATTAGTGAAGCTGGGATCATAGTGCTGTTTAAGTAGCAGATTGATCTCCCAATTGATTGCGCAATGCAAGCCAGGAGGGCTAGACCGACAACGAAAATCTCTCTATGAGTGAGCCGACAAACATGTAGGATTGTTCTAGATTGCTACTTATCCGAGGCAGAGGGAGCAACACAACATATCAACAGCTAGAGGGATGCAGTTTGCTGCACAACAGTGATTGCTGGTGCATAAGCGTCAAGAAGAGTAATTGAGACACAATTTGGGGGTTTCTGACCTCGGTGAGTTTCTTGCCTAAGAAACTCAGATTTCCTGTGCAGGAGCAACAGATTTCGTGGCTTGCTCCAAAAGGGAGTGTGTAAATCCAACTGCACAAAAGGGTGAGCGGCAGCAGAAACGACAATAGTTGGGTGAGATGGCCACTAGTGGATTGCGTGACTAGGACTGGTTGGAGGGAGCCTCCAAATACGTAATTTGGAAGGCAAGGATCTTCCTTCTAGATGAGCACGACCTCAAGCACTTTATTGAAAATGCTCAGGCTGAACTGGTGGATGCAACACCATTAAGAGCCTTCAAGAAGAATATGGAAAAGGACAAAAGACTGATCCTCGATGGAGTGAAGGATCACATTGTGTCTCACATTTTCAGCAAAAGAGACAACCAGGGAGATGTGGGAAGCGTTGGCTACGCTAAATGAGGGATATTCCGAGTAGCGAAAGATGTTTGTGGAGGAGAAAATGTGGACCCACTGGGATGCAGAAAGGAGAGTGCATTGATCCATTCCTGTCTAGACTTCAGGAAAACCGAGATCAGTTGGCAGCTGTGGGATCAACTCCTAAGGCCACAAAGATGGTCAGATTGGCCCTCAACTCAGTGTTCGATGAATATCAAGTGTTTGTCCAAAGCATCCTAGGCAAAGAGAATTTTATGGATTGGGAGTCGATGTGGGTAGCTCTTCAGCATGAAGAGATGAGGATGGACTTATTCAAGTGTCAACTTGAGGGCAGCAACAACAGTGGTTCGAAGGTCAAGAATGAAGAGGATGAGAATACAACCCTTGCATCAAAGGGGAAACAAGAGCAGTGCAAGAGGAAGAAGGATATTTCAAAGATCAAATGCTTCCAGTCTGGCGAGATGGGACATTTTGCCACACAATGTCCTCTCAGGATGAAGGACAAGGATGAGAAGCATGATCCTAAGGCCGGAGCAACACAGATAAAGGAGGAGGAATTTTCTATGATTTCGCATATACCTCCGGGAGGGAGGTGGGGTGATTTGGAGTTGTAAGCCCAAAGATCTACAAGTTGGGCATGATCCTTGAGGATTCCACCTCTCGGATCATTACTTTGCTACGGGAGCCCAAATCAGATGTAGCAGGATGGACAGGTGCCAGTTGGTGCAGAGAAGTGTGAAAGTGACAATGTAGTAGTTCTCAACGCTAGAGTCTGATCAGTGCAGAGCAGAGTTGGCAATAGTGTAGGAAGGCACAATGCAGAAGCCAGTAGCAGCACAACAAATTTTAGAGGGACAACGCAGAGGCTAGCAACTGTCAAATCTTCATGACTGAGATGCATCGTACTTGTCCAATTTTGGATGCTTTTTTCAGTTGCAATAAGCAATTGTGATGCAATGCAGTAGCATTTGGTAGTGGCAGAGCCAACAACAACATAGATGCAGAATTGAGAGGGAGTTGCAGTACAAATACAGTGTTGATAGTGGCAGTGTCAGCAACAGTATAGTTGCAAGGTTTGTGCAGAGTTGATGGGTAATAGGGTCAGACATTAACAACGTAGAGGGAGATGTTACAGAGTCAGAGCAGTACTCAGAGTGTGTATTGCTAGAGCACATTCCTCGCTAAGAGGGAGTGTTGATTTTGGGGTAGCATCGAATGTGCTCTAAGTCTCAAAATTTGCAGAGAGGCTTAGACACATGTATTCTAGCTAACCCATAGATCGTTTGGGTAAATTCCACACGGATTGTATTTTATTAAAATAATTAATTATTTTTAAAGAAACCCTAAGTTTAAACTTAGGAAAATAAAATAATTAAAGTGAATTAACAGAATATGGGTGTGAATGTTCTAGAAAAGGTAGATCAAGTAAAAATTTAATCTTAGCCATTGATTGGAGATCTAATCTGGGTAGTTGAAGTTTCAACGAGAAGACTATAAGAATGGTTTGAAGGGTCATTTGGAAAACACATTTGGTGGAGTAAGGATCAAGAGATTGAATTCTGAAGTGAGCAATTCCTAGAGGAAATATCGATCAAGAGATATTTTGTAGTTAATTCCGGTTGGAAGCATCCCTGAGCTGAAGAGTGCATAGTAGCAGAGACAGAGAGAGCCACAAAGGCAACGCAGAGCCAGTGATGCAGTGCTTATGCAGTCACTATGCAGAGCCTGAAGGGAAGTCGTATTTTTGCTGAGACAGCATTGGACCAGTGCCGTATCCTGAAGAGATTTTCCGGAGGGCAGAAGGCCTTAGTTTCCAGCTAGTAGAGAGACCAACGCAGAGGCAGAGGGCAGGCGTAGCTATGACACAGAGACTGTGCAAAGTGATGCAGTCATTGCGTAGAGGCAACACATGGCAGTCCAGTTTGGGAGATGATCAGTGTTGGGTTCACGTGGAGGAGTGAGGTTTGTCTCACAAGATCTTTTCTATTAGTTTCTCTGCATGATTTGACGAATGTGCATCAGTTTTCCCACATTGAGTTTTTCCATGGAGATTGGTCCAAAAATAATTGTGTCAAATGCGTGCGTGATCTATTCTTGTTTAGTTTTGTTTTCGCACTTGTGTTTCTTCCGCAATTTATTTTTGTAGGTTGTAGTGTGATGTATTCAATGTTTTCCGTAGCAAAGTGCAAATAGATTATTAAGTTGAAAACTAACAATTAAGTGAATATATTCCAGTTGCTGTGATAAGATTCCAGAGATTTAAGAAATTTTCACATAGAATACCGTAAATCTTGTAGCTATTATTATATCAGATCATATACCAATTTAATTATACAAAATATATCATAGGTTAGATATGGAAATTATGCATGAATGTAATGCTCGCAACTTTCCACTAGATCTAGTTGTTGAAAATATTTCAATAGGTGGATAATACTTTGATGGATTTCATAGGATAGATATGGAAATTATGCACGAATGTACTGCTCACAACTTTCCACTAGATCTAGTCGTTGTTGAATATATTTTAGTAGGCGGATAATACTTTGATGGATTTTTATCGTGTATTGATTATTTGCTTAATTGAAGAATCGTAAGTCTTTCAACAAAATGAAAGATTTGGTATTCTTCATTCTTCTTCCCATTCTATCGATAATGGATATGTGTAGTTCCCCTGCATCCAACATAAATTAAACCCATGAAAAAATAATTTAATTAAAGAAATTATAATAATAATACATAGAACCAAATGAAAGGAAATTATATAACAAGTAATTATGAAGGACTAAACCAAAAAGCATGGAGTATAGATGGCATGATCATCATAGAGTGTAAGCATAAAACATGAATAGAAGAAAATCATATTATTTAATTTCATTATAAACTTTATCTTTTATTACAAAGTTTCCAGAATAAAGTTGCTTTTTGGAATGTATTATGATATAGCTTCTAGAACAAAGCTCTTTGGGATGTACTATGATGTGACATCAAGGAGAATATATATAGAATGGAATGTACAAAATGAGTTAAAGGGAACATATATGAAGTTAAATGTATATAGAATAAGATAAATGTATATTTAATAATGGAGTTGTCTAAATATATTATGTTTTGGAATTTTTGGTTGAGGTTGATGAAACTTTTTTTAGCCAAATCTTATTTTTTGTTATTTAAGATTGGCTTTTAATTTCATATATGGATTCAATACCTTGAAAAATACATGGGGAACTCAAAGTTTGGAGAGTTTTCATCTCAAACTTGGGATTCCAGAAAAGTATTGCCAAATTTTGAGTAAATTAGACTAGAAACTATACCATATTTTTTTTCCAAAACATAACACATACACTGTAGGTTTAAGAGTAGTTACTTTAATAAAAAGACTATACGTGCAATATGATGTGCCATATATAAATAATATATAAATATAGTTCATTTAATTATTATTGAAAGATAAATATATAAACATGTGATTTGTTATATAAATATATTTAATATCTAAAAGAGATTCTCTTATTTCTAAAAATTATTTTATAATTCATTTTTATCATAAAATTGTGTACAAAATATATTTATTTATTTTGTAAATATTTAATATATTAAAAATATAAATATAAAATAACAAAAATAATTAAATTATAAAAACATAATTAGCATTAACTTTTTATTTATTTATAGGAAATCAATGTCATATTTTGTGGGTTCAAAATTCTGGTTCGACAATGATTAGGTTTGCTTTAAGTTTGAATTTTTTTATGAGGTTCAAATAAGGTTTGCTATTAGGTTCATCTATATACATTTTCTGTATGTACAAATATATTAACTTGAAAATGAAATATAGGATAAAATTGTAAGAAATCAACATAGAAAAATGCTATCACCAACATGGAAACTGCAAGGATAGATTACAAGCTTGTGTTGTGAAATGAGGTTATGAGTTTTGATCTATGGACCTGGATAATGGCCATGAGCTTCGATGAGGTTCATCAAACCTCCAAATAATTTTAAGGTTCCCCAAAATTCAAACCTCAAGTCAAAGTTCGACAAACCTTGTGACATAGTAAGAAATAAAACTATACGTTCCATTTTAATTTAAATTTAAATTTAAATTACATAATATATGTTGAATGATATCCTAAGTTTACAAATTATGTTGAATCAATATAATATTTAAAACTTATATAGATATTTCATTACACGACATAAAATCTGTTCATATTTCAAAAATATAGAGAATAATATTTGATTTGATATAGTTAGTTGTTGATAAAGTTTTAAATTCAGTAGTTATTTATTTACAAGTGTTGTACACTAAAAATAAAATAATCATTTTTTAAAAATAATAATAAATTAAAAGTAAAATATAATAAAATAAATTAGAAAATTTGAAAGTTAATTAGGTTTATATAGAGTGGTTGAGAAGAATGATTGTGATATTCTCTATATCTAGGTCCAATTTTCTAAGGGATCTGATGGCTTTTGATGTAATGGCTTTAAACTTTGTTGTTAGAAATGAAGTCTCTCTAAAATGGTAATAAGTATATCCCCTAAAAGATATGGTGAATTTTGATGTAATGACTTAAACGTTTTTGTCATGAATGAAGTTTCTCTAAAATAGTAATATGTATATTTCTCATATAAAATATTAAAATATATTTTTAGGTGAAAAAATAGAAATTTTAAATATCTTAAATTATCATTAAATTTTAAAATTTAATTTGAAATGTTTTTTTTAAGAATATCAATATATTAAAAATCAATATATAATAAAGGCATTGTTTATCGACGCCACAAACTCAGTAGGAAGACATATTTCTTGTCAAAATCCGATAATTTTTTTTCTTCAAAATATCAGAATGTTGGAGAGTTTGAATCGTTTTGTTACGGTGAAAATGGATTCAACGCCATCAAGAACCCCCAAGGCACCCAAGATCATGAAGTTTGACAACTATAACCCAAATATTCAAAACATGTTGCCAGATTTTATCATAATATTGTCGGAATTTCCATTATTTTCCTAGCTAATTGTTGGAGCAAGGTCTCCTGGGGTACTTTTTGGTTTACTTTTGTTTCAGTTTTTTTGTACGCGTTGCACACAATTGGTCAAAGGGGCGGGTCAAAGTCCTTTAATTATTGTAAAGGGTTGAAGGGAAAATCACAAGTCTCAAACCATAATATGCGCATGTTTTGGATAATATAAATATGTAAGAGTCGAGTAATGAAGGAGATCATGAAGTCTTGGATTAGTTTTGGTTATGTCTTTGTTAGCCTGAGTTTTTTGTTTGGGTAGAAAGGCCCCTACTGGTTGTGTGCGTGGAGACCTAAGTCTTGAGCTATGTGCGGACTTTGCTGCTGTGTGCACAGAAAGATAGATTGTACTGAATTACAAATCTCTTAATAAATAAGACATTTTTGGCGAACTCAGACTCTCATATGATTTACTGTATTATATTGTCTATTATCTGTTGTAGATCTAGATATGTTCTATCGTTGCACATTTACTTCAGCGAATGGGTTAATTGCATCTATGCGCGAGTACTAGTCCATGTTAAATAATTAGATTTGAATGAAGTACAATTAAATATTGCACGCAAAATTATATCGAAGTATTCTGTGATAATCAGTGAGGGTTAGATCTGTTTACCATTGACTGTGTGCGCGCAAATCTGTTATATTATCTGCAGTAATTCTGATTAGATCTGCCACATCAAAAGCTCTCTCAGGGTGTGGAAACTTGGTTCCAGCACAACCCCATACTGCTTTGGGTGAGAATTTGGTCTACGCAAGCAGATCACTTCCTAAAGGGCTAGTAGTTGGAGGGTTTGTTGGTTGCTCAAATACTTTGAACCTAGGTCAGGACCCCTTAAGCCAACAAATGGTTCTGTTTCCAGGACCAGGATCATTTTGAGGGAGAGTTGATGTGGCACTTGACAAAGAATGAATTGCAAGCTTGGATTGAAAAGAAGATATGTGAATTTGAGATCCAAGAAAACATAAGCTCTAAATTATTTGTCGAAGATTGGGCACAAAGGTATATCTACACAGAGGTCCACGAAATTTTCTTTGCTTCTTTTGCGACTGAGTTGCAAGAGTGGTTGTCTTGGCTTGCTGAATTCCGGACCTACGCAAAAGATGACAGAATCACTAAGTTGACCTTAGAGTTGGTACAACAACTGGAGAAATTTAGCAACAAGATCACCCGCGTGGTAGATCACTAGATTGATAGTGTTGTGGGAGGATTTGTGACTGAATTCACTATTGATCAATTTGTGTCGTATTCTGAAGCGGAAAGGAGATTTTTCAAGGTCCCTAGAGGTAAGTTCTTGTGCTCTCTGAAACTGTGGATTAAAATGCTCTTGTATGAAAAGGGTACGTTGTGTAGCCACATTGAGTGAATGTCCCGAAGAGGTCCATCGAACTACACGTGCATAGGTTCTGGAAGTGCTATGTGCATTGGAAGGACTTATAGAGTAGAATTAGAAGAAGATTTTATTTAGAGTCTTCTCAAAGGTAAATCTAATAGTGACGAATATTTTGAAAGAAGTATCTCGGGTGAATCTGTGCACGAAGAAGTAGGAAATTTGGCTTTAATTCCGTTCCCATCCACTCCACTCCTGTATTCACATTGCACTAATTAGTCATCCACTCCACCTCCACCTCCATCACTAGACGCTGATATGGCTGCTTCCATGAAGTTACCTAATTTCTGTGGTATTGGGAATGAAGATGTGGATCAATTCTGGTTTGTCACAAAATCTGTATGGACAACATAATAGATTAATAATGAGGATAATAAGAAATCACGTATGGCTACTGCTTTTCAAGACTGCGCCCTGGATTGGTACATAAGGTATGTGGCGACGAACCCTAATGCAACAATTGATAATCTGAAGGCAGCATTGAAGGAACAATTCAAAAAGTTGAAATCGTATGCTCAATGCGTAACTGAGTTGAAGGAGATTCGCCAATAATTAAATGAATCCGCGTGGGAGGCGGATCAACGACTGAAGTGCACCATCAGAGATGGAGGATTTACTATTGATGACACACAACAACAATAGTGGTTCATTGCCATCCTATTGTCGCATCTTTGCCAACCCTTGAGTTAGCAGAAGATTGCACTATAGGCTGAAGCTATAGAGATTGCAATGAAGCTAGAATCCTCGCCGGTACCAGCTGCGTAGATTAGGGCCCAACAAATCCAAAGCCAGTCAGGGGCAATGCACTTAGAAATACAGAGTCTGTGCAAAGATAAAGGAAAGGAGGTATGCACAGATGTACGGTGTATACGCCGTAAGGTTGCCGGGCATCACAGGGATTAGTGCCCCATATTCAATGACTATCTAACAACCGGAGGACCAAGCCCGCTGAAGAGCGCGAAAACTCCTACGTTATGGTGCACGATTTGTCAAATAATTGGTCTGCACACGACATACTTCTGCCCAAGGATTGGTAGATATGTTCTAGAACTCGAGCAACCTTTTTGCAATTTTTTCTCATCGGTGGGACATGATGAGCAACACTGTCGCAACTTTGATTTGATGATTGATTGCGCTGATCTATATAGGATGCATGTAGAACCAAGCTCACCTGTATCCCCATCTGGGCGTGGTGGATTCCAACGTAGAGGAAGAGGAAGAGGAGGAGGAGCTGGTCGAGGAAGGAGACAACTCATATGATATAATTGTGGAAATGTGGGTCATTATGCGCGCGAATGCCCGAACCCAACACAACAGCCTTGCAGGAATTGTAGAAAAATTAATCATGTTATTGAAGATTGCATTGTCTTGATTGCAAGAATGCAGGAAAAGAAACCAAAAACTCCCACTCAAAATATTCAGATGGTAAGAGTTGAGCTGCACGAAGAAGAACCAAGTGTGAATATCGTTACTAGGAGTTGTGCAGGATCGGTGAAGACAAAGGGACAAAGCCTGATACTAATCTGTGGATCCGAAAAGGACCTGAAAAGAAGGAAAGATTCAACTTACAGAGAGAAAAGGAAACCTTTGTAGAAGCGAAGGAATCCACAGAGGTGGGCACCTCAACGTCTAAAGCATCAAGCAAGCCTATGGACGTGGTCGAAGGAGATGAAGAGCTAAAGCCCTTCCTGCATGCTTGTATACGAGAACCTCCAAGCATTAATAGACAACTGCGCAGAGAAACAACATCCCTGGATGGAGCATAAGGTTGTTAATAATATTTATAAGAATAAAAGAAGAATTGGACGGGAAATGCACTTGACTGCTCATATTGGTGCATATGAGATGGATCAGGTCATTTTGGATCTAGGATCTGATGCGAATGTCTTACCAAAGCAGACTTGGCAATGAATGGGAGAACCTAAGTTTGATTGGTCCACTATCCAGCTACGCATGGCGAATCAAAAAAATATTATTCCATTATGAAGGCTCTCGCAAGTAGTAGTGGATATCGAAGGAGTAAGGGTACTCACAGACTTTGAATTTATCCAGATTGTTAATGATACCAACACCTATCCCGCGTTGTTGGGTTTGGATTGGGCTATCGATATGGGCGACATCACTAACCTCAAGCGCAAAAATATGGTTTTTGAAAGTAACGGAACCAAGGTTGTGGTCCCCCTAGACCCTACGGAAGGAGAAAGATATACAGAGCCAGTGCGTGTAGATGATGATGTCTATCATATATATGAGTTGACTGCTAGGGACGAAGACTGGATCAACCCAACAACGAACGAAAGAATTAATTGGGAGAAGGATATCTCCTACTTTTCAAATTCAGATGAGGAACTGGAGAACTAGAAAAACCGGTTGCATGAAGTCTCTACGCTGCACTGCAATCGGGTGACAAAATCCCTATGGTGCATATCCTCAGAGGTACGAGATTTTCCTTATTATGATGGCATGAGTAATTTTATTATGTTTTTATAAGAACTTGAAAAAACCATTTCAGAAGCACAACGATTCCATGCACTTGATATAGCTTTGCACTAAACCCTAGCACGCTGGTGGGAGACGCACAAAGGCAATTTGGCTAACTGGGAAGAATGCACTCGCATGATGCGTCTGTGGTTTGAGCAACCAGATACTAGAATGGGAGAGACCTATTCTGGAGAAGGTGATCCGCGAAAACATCTGGCTAGATGGACTGAAGCTTGGGGCGAAGAACCGAAGCCAGAATGGGTGCATATATTCATTAACACTTTGGGGAAGGTGTCTACAGACTGGTACCTCGAAACTGAGCTATGACGAGGAACCACTGAATGGATTGCGCTGACAGAAATTTTTATCCTGACCTTTAGTTTTGAAAGTGGATTCAAATGCCTTGATGAGGCACTGCAGGATATTTAGGAAGTCATCTTTGACACCACAAAACCGTTGGTTGAACGCACCTTGCCAACATGGGACGCGCAGATGAAGGACATCGTTGATTGTCGAAATTTGTCAATTGAAGATAACAAAGAAGACCCAAGGAACGTTATGATCCCTGAGTTTGAAGGACAATGCGCAGTTGCTGGGCCTACGGTTGAGTCACTAGATGTAACTAAGCCTCTGAAGATTCAAAAAGTCAATATTGGCTCAGAGGAGCATCCAAAATTAACAAAGATAATGGACTACTGGGATGACGATACGGTGGGTAAGGTCGCCGAGATATTGACTGAATATCAAGAGATGTTTCCTACGAAATTTTCTGAGTTGAAGGGGATTGTAGGAGATCTCGGGGTAATGAAGATCACCTTGAAATTGGATGCCTGACCTGTGAAGAAATGCTCGTATAGGTTGAATCATAAATACAAGTAGAAGGTCAAAGAGGAATTGGAGAAAATGGTTGCTACAGGGATCATAGAACAAGTGGAAGAATTAGATTGGGTAAGCCATATGGTGGTGCGTGACAAGAAAACCAAGGGAGAAATAAGGATTTGTGTGGATCTCCACAAATTGAATGATGCTTGTGTACATGACCCATTCTCGACCCTATTTTCTGATGAAATACTGGACAATGTGGGAGGGCAGGAGGCATACTCATTCACGGATGGTTTCTCAGGATACCACCAGATAAGAATCATGTCGGAAGACAGAAGCAAGAGAACCTTTGCGACATAGTGGGGATCCTTTCAGTACATAGTCATGCCATTCGATCTGAAGAATGCGCCAACTATATTATCGTGCGTGGTAGTAGCTGCATTCACAGAATAAATACATAAATTCTTAGAAGTATACTTTGGTGACTGGAATGTATTTGGATTATTGAAGAAGCATGTGTTGAGCCTATGCTTGATGCTTGGTACTTGCCAGAAGTATCAGATCTCACTCAATCTAAAAAAGTGTATATTCTGCGTCCCCTTCAGGATCTTGCTAGGTCATATTGTTTGTCATCAAGGATTGATGGTGGATCCAACAAAGATCGCTGTTATTGTTAACCTGGAAGTTCCCACAAGTGTAAAACAATTGTGCTCAATTTTGGGGCATACAGGGTATTACCAGAAGTTTATTCAAGGATATGCACTGATATCTGCGCCCATGGAGAAGTTGCTGAAGAAGGATGCCTCATTTTGTTGGGACACAGTCTACTAGAAGAGCTTTGAATTACGTAAGGAGAAGACGATCACTGCTCCCATATTGGTCTTTCTAGATTGGATAAAGGAATTTCATGTACATGTTGATGCCTCCTGCATCACACTGGGAGCTATCTTAGCACATCCAGGAGCCGGGGATATTGACCACCCTATTGCATTTTTGAGTAGGCAATTGTCAAGTGTGGAGCGGAACTACTCGACCACGGAGAGGGAAGGATTATCTATGGTCTAAGCGTTGCAGAAGTTCCGCCACTATCTATTGGGAGATCATTCTAAGATGTTTACTGACCACTCTACCCTAAAGTACCTGGTCAACAAGCTTGTGTTGGGGGAGAAGATCTGCAGATGTATGTTGTTATTTCAGGAGTATGACTTTGAAGTAATTGTGAAACCTGGGAGACTAAATGTTGGTCTAGACCATCTTTCGCACATTGAAAGTGGAGAAGAGCCAACTAGCTTGGAAGATGGCTTACCAGACACGTAACTATTTTCCAATAAAGTTGTCGATGATCACTTTGCAGATATTATTCATTTTTTAACCATTGGAAGTGTGCCCACTGAATATACACTGAAATAGAAGAAAGAGCTAGTCACATGTGCAACTGATTTTACCTTGATTGCTGGCCAGCTGTACAAAATGGGCGCAAATGAAGTACTAAGAAGGTATGTGTTGGAATTAGAAAGACGATATATATTAGCCGAGGCTCATGGAGGAGTCACAGGAGGTCACTATGCAGGGAAAGAAACTGCGCAAAAGATTTTATGTGCTGGGTTGTGATGGCCAGCAGTGCACAGTGACACACATGAGTATTACCATGCTTGTGATGTATGTCAAAGGACGAGAGGTTGTCGCGTAGAGATGAGATGCCCCTGCACCCACAAGTGACTTTGCAAGCTTTTGACAAAGGGGCCATTGATTTTGTCGGACCTATAAACCCGTCAGGAAAGAAGACAGTTGCGTGCTACATAATCACTGCGACAGACTTTGTGACAAGATGGGCTGAGGCTAAGCCTGTGAAGGATTGTAGTGCAAAAACAACTGTGCACTTCATTTTTGAGAACATCTTGACTCGGTTTGGGTGCCCTAAGATTTTGATGAGTGGTTAGGGTACACACTTTGTGAATGAAACTATTCAAGCTCTGAGTGAAGAATTCTAGATTGATTAGTAGAAGAGTATTTCATATCATCCACAGACAAATGGTGCGGTGGAAGCTTTTAATAAGATATTGGAGACCACACACACTAATATTTGCAATGCTAATTGAAATGATTGGAATGTGCGCATATCTGCGGTTCTGTGGGCATACAAAACCACGTGCAAGAAGTTGACAGGGAAGACACCTTTAAGAATGGTGTATGGGCAGGAAGCTGCTATGCCTATGGAGTATATTGTCCCAAGTTTTCGCATTGCAGCGATCACTAATATGGTTGAGGAGGATATTATGGAAGAACGATTGTCATAATTGGTCGTGATGGAAGAGGACCGATTAATTGCAAGTTTCCATCAGTAGGTGCAAAAGGCATGCGAAAAGGATTGACATGACATGCACATTAGACAGAAGGTCTTTAAAGAAGAGGACTTGGTTTTTTATATGACAAGAAGTTTGTGTGCCACCTAGGGAAGTTCAAAATGCATTAGCTTGGACCGTATATTGTCAAGGAGATCACAGAGGGAGGTGCAGTACGACTAGCCACATTAAGCGGAGAAGACCTTCCTGGGTATGTAAATGGAAGTCGTTTGAAAACATACATGGTTGACCCTCTCCCTGCGCGCACCAAATGACTATATGGCTAGAAGTACGAGTCTGTGGAACAAGAATGACAGATGTGTAGACATGTGCGACAATCGCGTAGCAGTTGTGCTAGAAGGTTGAATAAGTCGCAGAGGTGCCAAAATATAGCTGTTGGAACAGTTAATATGGACAAGACATTGTTATTACCATTTGGAGGAGTGGCGAATCGACATTTAATGAGGGGATTATGCCAGATTTGAAGCTGTTTTAGCATGTATGGGGCTACATTAATGAACATGAGACCATTTAAGACACACCAACACTATAAATATGATAGGAAGGGTCGCATTAGTTCCCTTTTATTTCCGAGTAAATTTTTCTCATTGATATCTGTAAGTTGTCTGAAGCTTATGTCTAGAATCAACTCGCTTTTCTACGAGGAGCTGCGCAATCGGGGGTTGGGGTACTTAATTCCGTCAAATATGAATGATATTGAGCCTACCCCTCTTATGACGCAGGCCACTGAGACCACTGCGTAGGCCGCTGAGACCCATACGCCGATCGTTGAAACTGCTGTCCCTACTCCGCAGACACATCATCCAAGAAGGGATAGGCTTTAGGCACTAGGAAGTTATCGTGCACAAAAACCTCAAAACCCAAGTCCACCCCCGTTGAGCGCCAGAAGAGACCAATGACTGAACTGCACGAAAAAATTATGGAAGAGGATGTCATGGAGGTGGTCGATCCCATATCGCAGCTGCCTGCATATGCAGCACCACGCAAATCCTCGATGAAGGTCCCAAAAGACTTAGACAAGGTGCGGTCGTATATCAACATGCCGCTAATCCCTGAAGACATGCCATTTGAAGGATATGTTTGCAAATATCCCACTGTTGAAGATGGAAGACTAGGACCTGGCTGAGTAGGAGAAATTCCATGAGATTGCACCCTCACTGTACTTGGAAAAGATCCCCTATGACGGTGGGGTGGTGAGGGTTGAACCGAAGTCCTGGGCGCTGCGCCTATAGAAATCGGGTTTGCTGAACCTCTTGCATGTTCCTCATTTTGGGCGCAGCCCTATCAACGACATATGTGTGCGCTAGTTGATTTCCTTGGTGCACGATGACTGCCTGTGGCTAGGAGGGCCAATTCCAATTGATGCTGCGCTGATACATCATATCACCAACTTGCCCGACTAGGGGGAGGACCCTGCGACAAATTTTGGAGGAAAAATATAAGAGCGCAAAGTCAGTGAGGATATCAAGGAGAAATTCAAGGTCTCGCGCAATACCCGTGGGTTCCTGGTCCATGAGATCAATGACTCTGCAGTGCAGATTGGCACATTGATCCTCGCATGAAAGATGATGCGGAAGTGTCGGCCGAAGGAAGTTCTCGCCCATGTAATTGCGTTAGCTGGGAAGTGCAAGAAGGGCATGCAATTCAACTGGTCTAAATACCTCTTCACTGAATTTTTGGCCAATGTTCGAGAGGTCCAAGAGGAAGGCAAGCATTACTATTATCCTTGGTTGCTGCTACTCATCGCGCTAATTGGGTGGAAGATGTTGAAGGACACCCAATTCCCTGACATTGAGTCGAACCTGTGCGAAGCCGCGTGCTATGCCACAGGATGGAATTCTAAGATCCCCTCCAGAATCATGGAGAATAATATTTTTTGGGTATTGTTTGACTCTACATTATTTCAGGCAATCTGGTCAAAGCCGTGGTTGTCGCTGACCCTCTATGATCAATATAAGCATGTCCCAGATTTTAAAGCCACATTTCATAACATGCACATCTGCGTGAAGGGCGCCGTGGAAGGAGTATGGTACGAAAAACCATACATGGTCATGGAGGATGACACAGTGCGCTGGCTATTGGGTGGCCACATGGGTCAAAGCCGTGGTTGTCGCTGACCCTCTATGATCAATATAAGCATGTCCCAGATTTTAAAGCCACATTTCATAACATGCACATCTGCGTGAAGGGCGCCGTGGAAGGAGTATGGTACGAAAAACCATACATGGTCATGGAGGATGACTTGGTGCGCCTAACAATGGAGTGGCCACTTGCATGGTTAAAACTGCGTACCACTGGGGGTGCCTCCGTGTCTATGTTGAAGACTCCTACCAAGCCGTGCACGACCAAGGAGTCATAGAAGGTCACTCAACAGAAAGGCAAGTACAAGGAGAAGGACAGAGAAAGAGGCCCTGACCCTAAAAAAATATGACCTCAACGAGATTGAGAACATGGTCAAGGCTGCTACATAAGACCTCTTGAATGATGTGGAAGCGTAGTACAAATATGTCCTCACAGGTGTACAAATGAGTCTTCAGGAGTTGAAGGTACAAGCGAGCGTGATTCAAGAGAGCGTGAAGCAAGCGAGCGTGTCGACATCCAGCCTCCGACAAGCGAGTGCAAAACCCATTAGCACGGTGCAACCATCCCCCCTGGAAAAATGGATGATTTAGATTCTGGGACCTGCAGTTATAGTGGAGCAACCTAGCTTGCGCATTAATGTGCAAGCCTGTGTAGAGGTTTGCATCAATCTGGCGATGCTACCTGGAGGAAAGCTTCATGCCATGCATACAATGATTGTGGATGAATTTCAGTTCTGAGAGGTCCACGCCTCCCAAGTTTCTACAGAGGCACAACAACAAGTATCAAGGATGCGGAAGGAGCAACAAAGTGCAGAAGAGGCTTGATGAGCGGTTGAATATCAACACGTTGTGGTGGATTTAATGATTGATCACTTGTGCGGTGACTTGCCAGAAGTCATTGTCCCTACCACAGAAAAATGTACAACCAAAATAAACTTTATAAGAACCAATAATATTCAAGATGATGATGTCAACCATGGGGGATGATTCACCATTTTTTAAGTAAAAGGATAAAAAGATTAAAAAATAATAAAATAATAAAACTACTTTCTCAAGTCATATTTTAAACTTATCTTCGAATGTTTTTACTCAAATTTCGAGTGGGAGTACTCGTTGGATGCAAAATTTAATTCCTCATCTAAGGAGTACCCATGTTGAATACTTTCGATATACCATGCTATGTGAAAAATGGGAAATACATGAAAAAAAGTGATTGCAATCACGTTTTTCATGTATTTCTCATTTTTCATGTAGAAGGGTCCATCAAAAGTATGCGACATGGGTACTCTTTGGATGAGGAATTAAATTTTTCATCCAACGAGTACTCCTGCTCGAAATTTGAGTAAAAACTTTGGGAGTTAGGTTGAAATTACGAGTTGAAAAAGTAGTTTTTTTCTTTTTTCCCTCTAAAATTTGATGATGTAATCAAATCTTGTTTTATTGTTTCCACTATATTTTATAATTTCCTTAGGATTTTAGACCTCAAAAATCTCCTAATGAGCTAAGTTAGAAATCCTGGTCGCTGCGCTGAAAGCGTCGCGCATAGAGATCCAGACCGTCTGCATGGAATTTGAGCATCAGATTACCGAGCTGCAAATGAAGCTCTAACCAGAGACACTGCCAGAGGTTCGAGCACAGTGCGCATCTGAGGTAAAGGATACAACTGCCACCGTCGCACCAACAGTTGTATAATGTGGCACACTTTTGGATGAGGCCATGGGTGTTTAGAATTTTGTTCAGAACGACCAGATGGTCCAACAATTAAGGAACGAACTCTAGGTCAAGGAGCAACAATTCACAAAGATCAGAGTGGCGGCGCCAACCTTGGTGCCAACACAGAGGCTTGCTAGACTACATGAAGGTAAGGCCATTCATACGAAGATTGGGGATCTGCACGGACACGAGCAACTACTTGAGATGCAGATACAACTTTGGGCTGAGGAAGCCCTGTAGCTTTCACAGAACATCGACAACACCCTCAAAAGCCTGCAACAGACTCAATGTAGCATCAACCTGGCAGTTGAGGGACCAACAACAACCAAGTTGGTGGATGAAGCACAAAGCATTGCCGCGCAGAGCATTGAAGTCATAGTACCATTCAAGAGCTTTGTGGAAGCATTGAGGGAAAAGATGAAGGAGACCGCCCCACAGTGACTCAGGACGAGTCACGAAATTGTGTTAGGGGCCTGTTGGTGCAAGGTCCCCTGGGGTACTTTTTGGTTTATATTTGTTTAATTTTTTTTGTACGCGCTGCGTGCAGATGATCAAAGGGGCTTTGGGGCAGGTCAAAGTCCCTTAATTATTGTAAAGGGTTAAAGGGAAAATTATGAGTCTCAAACCATGGTATGTGCGCGTTTTGGATAATATAAAGTTGTAAGAGTCGAGTAAAGAAGGAGATCATGAAATCTTGGATAAGTTTTGGTTATGTCTATTTGTTAGTCTAGGTTTTTTTTCTGGGTAAAAAGGCTCCTGTTGGTTGTGCGCACGAAGACCTAAGACCCGAGTTGTGTGTGGACTCTGCTGCTGTGTGCCTTGAAAGATAGATTGTACTGAATTTCAAATCTCTTAGTAAAGAACACATTTTTGGTGAACTCAGACTCTCATGTGATTTAATGTCTTAGATTATCTATTATCTATTATAGATATGGATATGTTCTATCACTGCGTATTTACTTCAGTGAATGGGTTAATTGCATTTGTGCGCAAGTACTAGTGTAGGTTAAATAATTAGATCTGAATGAAGTACAATTAACTAGTGCGCGCGAAATTATATCGAAGTATTCTGTGATAATATGTGAAAGGGTTAGATTTGTTTACCATTTACTGCGCGTGCACAAATATGTTATATTATTTGCAGTAATTCTGATTAGATCTGCCACATCAAGCGGATACCTAGTTCCAGCACCCCCCCATACTGCTTCGGGTGAGACTTTGGTCTGCGCAAGAAGATCACTGCCAAAAGGGCCAGTAGTTGGAGGGTTTGTTGGTTGCGCAAATACTCTGAACCTGGGTGAGGACCCCTTAATACAACACTAATCTGTAATTTTTTTAAACTACGTGTATAATAAATCAATATATAATAAATGAGTTGATAAACAAATTGTAG
This sequence comes from Pinus albicaulis, assembly GCA_034641835.2. Taxonomy (NCBI): domain Eukaryota; kingdom Viridiplantae; phylum Streptophyta; class Pinopsida; order Pinales; family Pinaceae; genus Pinus; species Pinus albicaulis. The sequence goes on from JAXQQM020071661.1 coordinate 36,311, forward strand.
GATGAATTTATATTGAGATTCATTCAATTAGGAGATATTATTTGCAAATATTATATTAGATTCATAAGATTTCATTTGTAGAAGAAGAGTTATTTTAATGTCCACGAGGCTAAAGATAGCCTATGGGACATATTTCTTCTCTATCCGGCTCTTGTATTCGACCCTTTTCCTGTGAAGTTTCACAATAAACTCTCCCAACTTCTCGACAAACCCCTCGTTGAATAGATTATCCCAAGAGCTAGCTGCCAAAATATCTGCATAACTTTCCTTGCTGTCTTTGAAGGCATCACATTATAAAATGAAATGTTTTTTTGTTTCCACTTTTCCGGAAGAGAAAAAAATACATACTCTTTCCTCCCATACTTCTTTTGGCCTTTTCGTTTCTACATAATTTAACAATAAGAATTTTGGCTCTCTAATAAATATTGGCCACCATGTAAACTTTTTGTTGATGATTATGAGTGGGATTAAAATATTCAATATAATACTTTTCCTTTCTCCCTAGCTCCTTCTCCCAAGTACATTTGTGGAACTTATCCATAACAAAAGCTTTTATCTCTTTGTTGTTTGTGGGACACATGCTCAAGAAAATGCCCCATTTGCTAAACCATTTGTTATTTTGCCACATCCAATTCTTCTTTATTTTGCACAATATTTCATTAAACACAACCTTAGGCCATCTTCCCTCTTCCATTTGCTCTTTTTTTTTAAGTACCTTATGACCCCCACCATAGAAATTGCTTCAATAGGAGCAACCCCTGTTTCACTTAATAAAATAGCATAAGGAACTGCACTTTTAATTTTGATTTTTTTTGTAATCAAACACTTCTGATTTTTCTCAATTTGTTTCGATTGCATGTCGGATGTACTGCTGGCCCACAATTGTGAATTGTAGAGAATCACCAGAATCACTAAAAGCCCAAAAAGAGTTAGAGTGGTATTCCAGTCCCATAACTCTGCCTCTCTACACGTATTTTGAAAAGCATAAAATGATTTCCAGTCCCCTAAATTTATTTTCTTTCTACATCCATCCCATATTAGATTTTCGTTGAAGTCAATTTCTAGGTATTTGTGTTAGGTCCCTATATTACTAGTATGGTCCCTTATTGTTGTTAGTGTAACCCCCTTATTGTTATTATTGTACCCTTGTAACCCCCATTTTGTTATTATTGTGCCCTTAAATTATTATTGTTAGGTGGGCTAGGATTACATTGTGGCCCACTAGGATTACATTATGGCCCCATGGACTCCTATATATAGAAAGGAGGTTTTGTAAATTGTATCATCCAAGAATTGTTCATTTATGTAATGTATTGGAGGTTTCCCCCTCGAAGTGGCTTATTTCTAAAGCGTTGATATCTCTTTTCTTCTATTTTTGGAGCTGGTTACACAACATTTGGTATCAGAGCTTTGGATTCTAGGGTTTCGCTACTCCAAACAGGTCATCGTGGAATTTTCGCTATAAATTTTTTTCTACGAAGTTTCAGAAGCTGAAATTTTTAGGGTACGAAGCCAAAATCCTGAGGAAGATCGTCTAAAAATTTCAAAGCTTGGTTCACAATATTTTCGGAGATATGATCTGTGGAAGTTAGGTCTTTTTTCAGGCTCCTAAACAGGTCATCGTGGAATTTGTGCTATTATTTTTTTTCTATGAAGTCGCAGAAGCTGAAATTCATAGGGTGTGAAGCCGAAATCCTGAGGAACATTGTCAAAAAATTTCAGATCTTGGTTCGCAATATTTTTGGAGATATGATCTGTGGAAGGTAGTGCTTTTTCAGGCTCCCGAATTTCATCTCAAAGAGGTGATCGTGGGAAAATATTCATAACTCTCTCTGAGCATCGGATTGGAGTGCTGTAAAAAGTGGTCGCTAGTACACGGACTTTAGTTTCTTGGATATCAATTTCAGAGCCAAAGGACGAAACAGTGACACGTGGCAAGTCATACAAGTTCACTGTACTGAACCAGTCATAATTAGGTCATTGTGGGAGATTGGACACAACTTTGTCTTAGAGAATCCAAATCAAGTCAGACCTGTGGCATTCGAAAGATAATTCAGAGGGCTAAATCAGTACCGAAATTCAAATATTGAAGTGCTTCAATTACATAGATAATCCAATTTCAATATCGAGCTCCTCAAAAGTAAGAAAAAAGTGTGTATTTTTTTTGCGAATTGCATAAGTCTTGTTTGAAGAATCAATTTGAATTGATTCCAAGGGCATATTGTAGAATAGATATCAGTATTGGGTTCTAAAAGATGCCTCGTAAAAATAATTCAACACCCATTAAGCCTTCAGAAGGGTCTACTATGACTCATGAAGATGAAGAATTGCAACATGATCTATCAAAATTACAAGAGCAAGTGCAACAAATTTCACTCTCGCAAAGAGCAACAAAAAATGAAATGGAAGTTTTGAAGAAAGACGTGGAAGCTAAGATGGATGGCATGGAAGCTGGCATGGATGACATGAAAGACAACATGGAAAACATGAAGAATGATCTAAAAACATACATCGAAGGTTTGACAAAGTTGATACAAGAAATGTTTCCTAATGGTGAAAAGATAGTAGAAGAACCTTATGATGAGAACAAAATAAATGTCAATCGTGATTTCATAAACTATAATGTTGGCGGGAAGAACCACCATATTCCAAAAATGGATACGAGGAAGTTTTATGGAAAGGATCCTGTGACATGGATACTATAGATGGAGCAATATTTTGATCTCCATAACGTGCAAAACACACAAAAGGTACGCATTGCAACTTTACATTTAGAACAAAATACATTTGTATGGTATCGATGGCTTTGCTCCCGTAAAAAAAATGTCACTTGGTCAATTTTTACGGAGGAAATGATAGCACATTATGAGGTACAAAGAGCAACACCTTCTTTAGCCAATTGATAAATCTCAAACAAAAGGGTTTAGCAGGACAACACATTGAGGACTTCCAAAAATTGAACATAAGGGTAACTGATATTCCAGAGGAACACAGGATCGATCTCTTCATAGGCACTCTAAAGGATAACATTCAACATGAAGTTCGTGTTTTGGAACCGGATTCATTGGAGAAGGAATTCAGGTTGGCAAGAAAAGTTGAATGTAAAATAATGGCGACAATGAATCCTACCACTCAATTCTATAAAAAAGGAAGTGTTGCTACGCCTAGATTTCCACAACCTACAAGGTTGACACCACAACAATTGGAAGAAAAAAGAGAAAAAGGGCTTTGCTACAGTTGTGATAGAAAATACACTAAAGGTCATAAGTGTGCTGAGAAGAAATTATTTTACATAGATTGTGAAGAGGAAGAAGAAAATGAATAAGAAGAGGATATACACCAGGAACCAGCCCTAGAAGAGGAAGAAATGAATCCGACCATATCGTGTAATGCACTGGCAGGAATTACCACTCCTCAAACTCTCAAGATAGCAGGACAAATCAAGAAGAAAAGGTAATAGTGTTGATTGATTCAGGTAGCACCCATAATTTTATTCATTGTAAGGTAGCCAAGGAATTAAATTGTTTCCTATACCCAACACTAGAGTGTCAAGTGATGGTTGCAAATGGAGGAACTATAAATTGCTCTGGAAAATGCCATAACATCAAGCTAACCATGGGGGAATATGTGTTGACTAGTCCAATGCTTTCCATTCATATGGGAGGTGATGATGTTGTACTAGGAGTACAATGGTTACAATCTTTGGGGACGGTAGCTTTTAATTTTCAAGAACTTTTCTTGAAATTTTTTTCAGAAGGAAAGGAAGTCGAATTACGGGGTATTGCGGGGAATCCAGGAAGGATAATAAGCTCTAATGTCATGACAAAGCTTCTAAAGAAAGAACAACGAGGCGTAATTGCACAATTATGCTCACTAGAAGTTCCAACATCAAAATCATCTATTTCTACAGATCTCCAGCAAGTCTTGGACAATCATTCCAAGGTGTTTGAAACTCCCAAAGGACTCCCACCTATTCGTGATCATGATCATGCTATTCATTTGATTCCGGGAAGTGTTCCTCCAAACATCAGGCCTTATAGATATCCTTACTTCCAAAAGAGCGAAATTGAACGTATGATTGCAGAAATGTTAGAGGCGGGTATAATTCAACCCAGTCAAAGTTCTTTCTCTGCTCCTGTAGTATTGGTACACAAGAAGGATGGATCATGGCGAATGTGTCCGGATTATAGGGAGTTCAATAAGCTCACCATTAAAGATAAATTTCCCATTCCTGTGATTGATGAATTATTGGATGAATTACATGGAGCAATTGATTTTACCAAGTTGGATCTTCGTTCAGGATATCATCAAATTAGAATGAAGACTGAAGATATTCCAAAAACAACATTTCGAACTCATGAGGGTCATTATGAATTTTGGTCATGCCTTTTGGCCTTACCAATGCACCTTCTACATTTCAAGGGTTGATGAATTCCATTTTCAAACCCTTCCTTAGAAAATTTGTGCTAGTATTTTTTGATGATATACTAATCTATAGCAGGTCTTGGAAGGATCATGTTGAACATGTTGACGGGGTGCTCAAACTATTGCAGGAGAAACAATTATATGCAAAAAAATCCAAATGTTTCTTTGGAGTACAAGAGTTGGAATATTTGGGTCACATTGTATCTCACGAGGGTGTTAAAGTAGACCCTAACAAAATTAAAGCCATTAAGGAATGGAAAGTCCCCACAACCATAAAGAAGTTGCGAGGATTTCTCGGGTTAACAGGGTATTATCGCAAGTTTGTTAAGAATTATGGGAGAATAGCAGCACCTCTAACAACATTATTGAAAAAAGATGCATTTTCATGGACTCCTGAAGCAACTAAGGCCTTTGAACATCTTAAAGAGGCAATGTGCCTAGCACCGGTCTTAGCTACACCAGACTTCACAAAAACCTTTGTTGTGGAATGTGATGCCTCAGGAAATGGAATTGGTGTTGTTTTAATGCAAGAAGGAAGACCCATTGCTTTTGAAAGTAGTCCAATCAAAGGAAAGTATTTACAGAAACCTATTTATGAGAAGGAAATGTTAGCAATACTGCATGCACTAAAGAAATGGAGAACTTACCTAATAGGAAGACACTTCAAGGTAAAAACTGATCATGATAGTCTTAAACACTTTTTGGAACAAAGACTATCTTCAGAAGAGCAGCAAAAATGGGTCACAAAGATGTTGGGTTATGAGTTTGAAATAATCTACAAAAAAGGAAAGCTTTATGTTGTTGCAGATGCACTCTCAAGAAAGAATGAAGAGGTGGAAGCATTGCTTTGTGCCATTTCTTTTATCCAACCAGATTGGATAACCGAAGCAAGAGATGAATGGAAGAAGGACAAAGATGTATGGACACTCATTCAAGAGTTGCAGAAAGATCCTAGTACATATGATACATTTAGTTGGAAAAATGATTCCTTATGGTACAAAGATCGCCTATATCTTTGTAAGAATTCCCAACTAAAACAAAAGATTCTTCTGGAATTGCACACTTCTCCTTTAGGAGGACACTCGGGATTTTTAAAAACTTACCACAGGGTGAAGAAAGAATTTTTTTGGGATGGTCTTAAATTTGATATTCAAAAGTTTGTGGCGGAATGTTTGGTTTGCCAGCAGAATAAAGTGGAAACAATTAAGACCCCGGGACTTCTACAACCTTTATCCATTCCAAGTCAACGTTGGGAGGAGATTTCAATGGATTTTATCATAGGTTTACCTAAATCCGAAGGAAAGAGTGTCATCATGGTGGTAGTTGATAGACTTACCAAGTATGCACACTTTTGTGCATTATCTCATCCATTTAAAGCAAGTACAGTTGCTACTACATTTATGGACAAAATTCAAAAGCTACATGGAATCCCAAGTGTTATTGTGAGCGACAGAGATCCCATTTTTACTGGAAATTTTTGGACGGAGTTATTTTCTTGTTTGGGTACTCAATTAGCTCATAGCTCATCTTATCATCCTCAATCTGATGGTCAAACTGAGATAGTAAATAAATGTTTGGAGGGATATCTTCGTTGTTTTGTATCTGATAAACAAACACAATGGGTCAAGTGGTTACCTCTCGCTGAATGGTGGTATAACACTTCCTTCCATACTGCAGCAAAAATGACCCCATTTATGGCACTTTATGGATATCATCCACCATCAATCACATCATCTTTAAGGAAAAATTCGAAGGTTCAAGCAGTGGAAGATCACATCGAGCATCAGCAAGAAGTTCTCCAACTCTTAAAGGATAACCTGAATTTGGCACAAAATCGAATGAAACAACAGGCAGATCAACATCGCAGCGAGAGAAGTTTTGATGTAGGAGATTTGGTATTTTTACGGCTACAACCATACAAAAAAATGTCCCTCAAGCAAGCTAAGAAGGATAATAAGGTATCGCCAAAGTACTATGGTCCTTACAAGGTGTTGCAAAAGATTGGTACTATGGCATACAAATTGGAGCTTCCTGCTTCTTTGCGAGTGCATCCTGTTTTCCATGTTTCATGCTTAAAGAAGGGTATAGGTGAAAATCTTCCAGTTCAAACAATATTGCCAGAACTTGATGAGGAAGGAAAAATCATATTGGAACCTGAAGCGGTCACAGAAACAAGAACTCGACAGCTACGGAATCGATCAATTTTAGAGTATCTCATCAAGTGGAAGAACTTACCCACTGAAGATTCTACATGGGAGGATGAGAAGTTTATACAGAAGCACCCAGAGGTACTCAAGCGTTGAGGACAACACTTTGTTGGAGGAGAGGGGCATGTTAGGTCCTTATATTACTAGTATAATCCCTTATTGTTATTAGTGTAACCCCCTTATTGTTATTATTGTACCCTTGTAACCCCCATTTTGTTATTATTGTGCCCTTAAATTATTATTGTTAGGTCGGCTAGGATTATATTGTAGCCCACTAGGATTACATTATGGCCCCATGGACTCCTATATATATAAAGGAGGTTTTGTAAATTGTATCATCCAAGAATTGTTCATTTATGTAATGTATTGGAGGTTTCCCCCTCGAAGTGGCTTATTTCTAAGGCGTTGATATCTCTTTTCTTCTATTTTTGGAGCTGGTTACACAAAAATTTGTAATCCATAACTTCTTCTAGAATGCTGCCTTCAAAGTAGAACTTATGCTGGTTATGTTTTCTTTAGTTAGAGAAAAACATTACTTTCGTTTGGCTGATATTGACTTGCATCCCCACACTTCTACAAAAAATTTCAAGGGAAAGTAACAGCTCTTGAAAACCAAGAGCATATTTAGCAATCAGAATAAGGTCATTTGCGTACAAAAGAAGCCTTATAAGAAACTTTCCCAAATGGATATCGTAACCCCCTTGAGAATTTAGCCACTCTTCAAGCTTGTAGATATATATACCAAAGAGGGTAAGAGACAACGAGAAACCTTGTTTTACCTCGATATCAATTCTATTAAGAAATGCCTGCTGAAGTTCTAATTTTGAATTTCACCTCTTCATACAGCCTATGCATAACTTCTCTCAAATGCCTGGGAACCCCAAGTTCCTCCATTCTGTGCCAAAGCTTATCCCTAGGAACCGTGTCAAAGACTTTTCTGAAATCAACAAAGCAACAAAAGTCTCTTCATTTTTCTCCTGAACTTTTTCAATGATGTGCCTTAAAGTTATACCATGATCAACAGTGGAATGTTTAGGTCTAAAACCTGCTTGTCCTTTAGCACATTTATCTCTTTCTTCTGCCCACTTGTTGATTTTATTTTCTAACATGCTTCTAAATAAATTTTCAAACAAGGGGTTTATTATTATGGTCCTATAATTGGAGGGATTATTGATGTCACCACTCTTGAAAAGAGGTATTGCTAAACTAATTGTCCAATCTGTGGGGAACCACAGTTGTATGATGCTATTGAAAATTTTTGTGATGTGAGGTGCAAGCATTTTTAAGCCTCACTTTAGATACTCTGCTTGGAGTTCATCTAGTTATTTTTATTTTCCAACACCCAAATTTTGCTACCCATATCTACCTCTTGCACCATGAATTATTTTGTATTAGTGTTAACCAAGGGAGGAGGGTCAACCTTGGGATCTTGCTAAAATTTTTTTCTTGCATAATCAAACCATTTAGAAGCTGTAATATTGTTTTCAGTTTGCATCTTTCTCGGTTGGTCTCCTTCCGAAATAATTTGGGGTTATTTTTCCCAAGGAAGATTAGTTCCTCTCTCCTTGAAACCATGAAATCAACCTTTTTCTTTCTTAATATCTGCTTGTAAGCTTTGAGCTTTATGTTATCCTTGTTTGAATCTTTCCACATTCTCCTTGCCTTTTCGCATTCCTCGTCTAACCAAGCATTAACAGGAAAGCAATTTGTTTTAGACTTCTTAAATTTTTTTTTTTCTTTTTCACTCTGCAAGTGCACTTTGAATTAAATGTCTTTATTTGTGACTATGCAGGTCGTGAAATGGGATTTTCTCCTTCTCGAAGAGCCTCTCTAGCGCTATTTTTAATGCATTACAATTTTCTGGAGTCAAAAGTTATGCCCTTTGGAAGATTTTGTTGAAACACTGAGTTTTTGACCCTAACTGCTTCTTTCCAGTCCAAGAGGAACTTAAATAAATTGGCTTGTGATCTGATTTTAAGTCTCAATGCTAATCTCCAATCAAAACTTCCTCCTTTTTCTCACACAAACTATGTGAGGAAATTACATAGTCTACTACACTTGCTCCATTGTAAGTATTGCAAGTGAAATTACCAGACTTTTCCCATCTAGTCAAACCATTAAAATGAGTAAATCAAAGCCAAACATAGAGGAAGCAATTGTTCACCAAAGAGATTGCAATCCTTGTCCTCTAAAATTATTTCCCACTAATGATCACTCTCTTCTGTAAGCCATATAGGGTTGCAGTTTTCTTTAGAACAAAGAATGCTAGCTTGCTCACTTGCAATCCTAGCATTGAAATCACCCACTATAATGACTTCACCTAGCTGAGAATATGTTGCAATATATTCCTTTAAGGTTGCAAAGGGATCTTTGTGGTCAAGCCCTCTACTTTTGTAGATTCTTGAAACTTGCGGTGCAAAATAACATGCTGGAAGTCTATTGTGATTTCCATTTTCTGATATTTTAAACCAAACGAATTGTTTATTTGAGGCTTATTTTCCTAGCTGAATGAAACAAGATTCTTTTTCTCTCACTAATACCATGATACCCCTGTGTCCTTTGCCATTCTCTGTTGCCTTGTTCCACATTGCTATCTTCCAGTACCCTTAAAACAAAGGTGTCTTGCACCCTTCATGCTCATGTGTTTTTATGAGGAAAATAATGTTTCTATCTTCTGCAATAGGCCCTAACCCAGGTCCTCGTATCCATTGGTAACCTCTGTAGTTCCAACAAACTAAACTTAAAGGAAACCTGAGTATGACTTGATTATTATTAGTTTCGACATGCAAGACTCATAGTTGAGTCTTTGTCCCTATTTTCCCATACTAACCTTGCTTCCTGATTTCCTGCTAAAGAGTTCGTTGTCTCTTATTTATTATAATCTTGCTGCCCTGTTTTGGAAGGAGGTCCAAATCGCGCTATCACAACTAAATTAAAAGTTACTTTTGTTTTTTTCTTTAAAAATGATTGAATTAATAAATTAGTGGTTGGAATGATTTTATATTGGAATTCAATCCATTAAATGTAAGGAAAATTTGTTTGTTATATGTTAGATTTATAATTGATATGAAAAATCATGTGAATTTTATTTATAATAATAATAATAATGATGATTATTATTATTATAATTATTATTATTATTAATATATTTGCATAAATGTATTTGTAGTTTTTGTATTATAATGGATTCTTGATTATTAACTTATTAAAGGGAAAACAATTTAAATATTTTTAAATTTATAATAATAATAATAATAGATTTTTGATAACTAATATATTAAAAGAAACAAAATTTAAATAATTTAACTATTTTTATATTGTTTTAAAAAAATAAAAAATTTAAAATTTATATATTAATGTGAAAACTTGCAATATAATCTTACTTTATAATTAGGAAATATATTCTAAAATTTATTATAATGTGAAAATCAACTCAACATCTTTTCAAAAATATTAATTACAAACAACAAATCATAAACATAATAAGGATATTTTTTTTCAAAACTTGAAATAAGATATTATAAGGAAAAATATGCTAATATTTATCATATTATTGTTTTCCAATAAAATAAAATGAAATAAAGAATGGTTTACGTACAATACAAATACTCAATATTAAGTTATTGAATTTATTATGCATTTAAAGAAGGGTTTAAAAATATAATATTAAAAATTTTGCTTGATAAATAATTTAAAATAATTTTGATTTTTCAAAATTTATAAAGATATTAAAATTTATTTTATTTTATTATATATATATATATATATATATATATATATATATATATATATATATATATATATATATATATATATATATATTTGTAAATTTAAACTTATTTGTATTAGTTAAAAAAGAAGAAGATTATATTGGTAAACTTTCATACATAGATTTCTTCTAGAGAATGATAACTACCTTCGAGGATCACACAAAATCCACCAAATTGAGTATGACCAGATTATCCAAAGGAGTACACTATGTGGTAACCCTTGATTCCATAAAGATATTTTTTTAGATTATGGATTTTTTCAAAAATGAAATGCCCGACCTGACATAACCGAATTAATAAACCTAAACCAATGGCATCCATAATAGGACAATAATATCTATATAACAAAACAAAAAGTGACTTCCAACAGAGGAAAGTAGAAACATATTCAATAGTGGACGTATTTGTCCAAGATGATAATCGGGGAGTGAGGAGAGGAGTTTTCATTGACCATGTTAAGGGGTCTGATTATCAGTAGAGTCTGTCTCCAAGTCTGAAACCATGAAGCACTCCACGCGATTTAATCTAACCACTATATCATCTAGATCAGACATGATGTCCCTCATTATTCTCTTTAACTCTTCCTAACCATCAAAGAGTTTGTAGTTGTCAACTTGTTTTTCATGAATTACTATTTTGAGTAGTGGCTCCATCTGACGATGCATTGTTATTGAGTGAAGGAAATGCAGTGTTCTCTTCCTTAACTTCCCTGCACCAGGAACCCATTCGAGGCTACTACTAACAATTTCTGAATCAAAATGATACATCCGATCCCCAAACTCCTTTGCTTCCAGAGTTATAATCTCTTTTCTGACCTCCATGGGAGCAGAATTGAAGATCCCTTATACCACACTCCACAAACCAACACTGGATAGTTAAACGAAATCTCGACAGGGTCGAGGTTTGTGGTGCTGCCGAGGGAAGGACAACAACCAATTCAAAAGATGGATTGAACTGTATTATTTAAGAATAACATGAAGATCATTGACACCCTATGTGAAACCACAAAAGCTTTGTAGAAGAACTTATAACCTAACAATCAAAGGCTATTGAACATAGTGATAAGAAGCGTTGAAACATGAAAGGACGCAACCCTACCATAAACACGCCAGGAGACAACAATGTACACAGAACTCTCGCGACTGTAACATAGTAAACTGCTAACCATTCACTAAAACATAAGTGTTTCATCTAAATGTTACCGACTGCATGACCACCTCCTCTCTGCCACCTTGAAACCTTGGCGGAAATTGTATAAATAGTTATAGATATAATGTATCCAATACCAGGAAAGAACCACACTCTCAACAATTCCCATAACGATAGCCAAGTGTATCGCGTACACCAAATGTCATCCATCCCAAGACACTATATCATAGTGAACTCATTAATGAACCTTCTCCGACTGTTAGAGTAATTCCTTACTGTCTCCAATCCACCATGGGAGGGACTATCCATTCCTGAGCAAACAAAAGGGAATAAATGATCGAACCATTAACACATGCAAAACCCCGATCTCCCATCGTTTTGCAATAAAGTCAAAGGGACTTGAGTAGTTGGATGTTGTAACGTGAAACAAGGAAACTCCACATGCGACCCATGTAGAGTCAGGTGAAGGGCCAAGATCTACCTCAAAGGACCTCCACCATAATCACCCAAAAAAAAAACCTGCATGCCAATCTTAACCCCCACCGGAAAAGTATCACTGATAAATTGGATCATAATTCATTTTGAGAGTCGGTTGATGGTAAGTCCCCCCATCAGGAAAGAATAAGTATATATTTATTCACACTAATATAATGAGTTAGTTCAATTGGTTGCCATTATTGCTATTGGGTATATGGTTGTCAATAATGGTATTGGGTATATGGTTAGTTTCATGATAGAAGATAATGGGTTAAAATCCCTCTAGATTACATGCACTAGTCCATGTTAATACACTTTATTTGGGATGCCATCTATGAGTGTGGGAATACCTGAATTGAGTTTCCTAACAAAGTTTTCCCTATATATTTTTTTTTTACTCAAAATTTCCACTTGTAGATTGTGCACAATTTGCTCCATATATATTTTTATGGAACAATTTGAAATAATAGGATACATGCTTAAAGTTTAAGCAATATATGTGCTTAATTTCTCAAAATTTGATATTGAAATTTTCAAATAATGTGGAACAAATATTATGTAAGAATCATTATATGAAAATAAACATTATAAAATATTAATGAATTAAAAGTAGTGTTAATTTTTTTAAAATAATATGTAAATATAATATCAGGAAAAAAATATCTTATGAAGATAAGACTAGAATAGTAGACAGTTTTACATGAGAATATATATATAAATGATGGGATTATATGTGTTTATGTAATTTATGTGGGGATTTTACAAGGAGGAATAATGGTTAAGATGTTTGAAAACCTTTTGCACATCATTGTTTATATTGTTGAACATTGTGTTGTTATTGATGTCAAGGTTTTGGGGAGACCTTAGTGGATACATAATCAAGTTAGGAGGAGTCCCAAGTTCGAGGGAGATTTGAGGTATAATGGACCCAAATTAAGTGGTCCACTTGATTTCAAGAAGTATTGGACCCAAGAATGTATCATCCCAAGGAGTATCAGAACCAAGAGAAATCCAATGACAGATCAAGTCCAATCAGTGTTAAAGTTTCCTAGGTTGAGCATCGATCCAAGTATCCATCATTGGACAAGTTGACCTGGCCTAGTGATATGCCAACTTATGTTATTCGAAGGGCTTGGTAGACATAAATCAAATCACACCTAGTGAAATTTTTTACAATCACTGGACCTGAAAACTATTGGTTTTGCAACTATATTTAGTGTTAAAGGTTTTTCTCGATATCATGGTATAAGTTGCAAGTTTGAGGCTGGAGTCTCGTTACCCTTGGTCATGAATCTTAATGAAGAGTCTGTCATCAAGTTCCATTCGTCACTCAAGAATTTTCCATACTGGGAGTTCACAAAGAAAAGGATTCACATATCTTCCCATATAGGATACCCTGGTGGATCAAACTATCAACTGACATATAGGTTGGAATTTCTTATTAGAAAGGTTTCCCATCAAAGAGGTAAAAAAAAACCCTTGGTTTACAAGCATTTCATGTATCGAATATTTTATGGTCTTTTGAGGATACATTGTTATAATGTAAAATTTGGAGTTTGAGGTCGTTAGTGCTCTGGGTTGAGGTAAAGTGTTTTATAGGATTTAGAGAACCCAATAAACATTAGAAGGGAATATAATATAATGCTTGGTCATCACACTAAGTCTTATATGAAGTGTGATGACGTTAAACCTCAATGACATCACATTATGATTAAGAACTTGGCGCTCTTGAATCATCAAGATTGAAGGAAGCACTAGTTTAAATGGAATTAGAAGGGTTGAGTACATAGATTCATAAATTACATGGTAGAATTATAAGAAGTAAAGTGGACAATGGTAGGATATATTACAAAGCATACTGACTAGACCAATGGCTAGTGAAAAGCACATTACAAAGCTTACTATTTGACCATTATAACAACATATTATAGTGCATACTAGTGACTAGTACAAAACATACCAGTTGGCCATTAAAGAACAAGCTATGGAGAAAATATTGTAGCATAGGGGATTGGTGTTTCCTATAGGTTGGTGTCTAAAACTCTTTGAACAAAGGAGATTTGTGTCTCATGTAGGTTGATTCTTACAAAGTTGAGGGGTTTGGTGTCTCCCGTAGGTTTGTGCCTACAAATACGAGGGGACTGGTGTCTCCTATAGGTTGGTGCGTAGAAAGAAGTGGGGATTGGTGTCTCTAGTAGGTAGGACATGCTCCTCTACAGAAGGTATGTAAATTTTTGTAGATGTTCTATGCTTGATGCAACTTTACCTTTATCTCCAATATCAAACATCAATCACATAAACAAGAAAGTAAAATGCTAATAGAACATACCAATAGATCGACATAAGACAAGCCAAAAATACAATTAACTTGATCAACAAAATATATGTGTTGTGGTGCATTACGGCAGTCAACAAGATGCTTCAACCAGCAAAGTCTCAATATGGTCAGCTAACCAGAATGTGTCACACAACCCTCTCGAACAGCTCTATAGCAGTCAACCCAAAGTCAACAAAAGTCAACACTATCCCAATCAATGGTCAATGCAAAAACAATAGTAGAAAAAGTCAACACAACCTGGTCAAAGTCAACGTCCAACCTCGATTTTTGTGCCAATAAATGCGGATTGCAGAAATCTGAATTTTGGGAGAGATTAGGGTTAGTTTGACCATGCATTGACCAAAGTCAACATTGGTCAAATCTGTGTTGAAACCCTAGGTCAAAAACATAAATTTCCTTTGTTGTGTTTTCCCACGTGTGAGAGAAGAAGAGCATCCAAGGTGATCGAACCAATCAGATAATGAGAGAGAATGTGTGATGAGTGATGGATCAAATGACCTCTAACGTTGACCTACATATATCCATCAATGAGGGTGTGTGACACATCTGTTGGGGCTTCAAGCGTACATTTCAATTTTTTCCGACCTTGCACATAAGTGGAATTAATTCAAATAAATGTTATGCTCATCGGATCAAGATGATCTTTAGATCGATCTTGCACCTCTCCGAAAGAGGAATCCAATAAAAATATTGGAATCTTCATCTGAACATCACAACATGGAGTTTGAACCTAGTTGTCCAAAATTAACACTCCCTCTCAACTAGGGAGAAGTCCATCCACTTGTGCCATCCAAACATCGTGCGTCATCCCGCCGTAACTTGCTTTTTTGGCTTCTTTATTTTAGAACAAAAGTGGGTTAGTCACAAAGACATCATTCCCGACTGAAAAATTCAGCTCAGACGTCCGAAACCTCTATAGGACTCAAAGGAGTCACATACCAACCCGAAGTTGGTTTACCTGGCCCGAAGTCAGTTAGAGGTCCGAAACCTCACTAGACTTGATCCCTGATCAAGTGGTTGGACATGTGCCATCATAGACATAGAGAGTATGAAAATATCCAATGAGTCCATCGGTCTTTGATACTGGCCTCTAGCTTTTCACACCTCCCTGGCCAAATGAGAGGTACTTCCCATGAGTCCGAGACTCAATGGGTAGGATGCATACGGGGCATAGATCATGAGAGGTGAACCAACTCAATATCGTAACAGTGGGGCAGAAGCACACCAACAAGGTTCGGCAAGCCTAGCCCCGTGAGTGCTTATAGCTTCGAGAAGCTATCCCCAAAGCCCCCCCAGAGCTCTCAAAGCTCATCGTCCAACAGGACCCTCAACATAGGGTTGTTCCACGATTCCAAGATTCTCATGGAAGGTTAGGAACTTGACCTTCCCCAAGGGCAACCTGCTCATCAATTGCTATATGATCGAGCCTTACGGCGCCTCACTGTACCATATCCCGGATAAAGTGGTACCTGATATCAATATGCTTGGATCGATCGTGGAACATGGGATTCTCAGACAAATGAATCCCACTCTGGTTATCACAAAGGATAATGGTGGTATCTAGCACATGCCCGAACATCTCACTGAAGAGCTTTCACAACCAAACTGCTTCACAATAGGTCATACTCACTGCAATGTATTCGGCCTCAGTGGTGCTCAAAGCCACCGACTTCTGCTTCCTGCTCATCCATGATATCGAAGTATACCCAAGTGTGAAGCAACATCCAGATGTGCTCTTGCGATCCACCACACCGCCAACCCAATTGGCATCAGTATATCCATGGAGTGTCATGCTTTTGACAGTGTATCTCAACCCATGGTTTATCGTGCCCCGAAGATATCTCAACAGATTCTTGGCACTAACCCAGTGAATGTGATGAGGTTCAACCATATGTTGACTCAAATTGTTCACTGCAAAACATACATCCGAACGAGTGTTCACTAATAACATCAGGGTCCCTACGAGTTGACGATACTCAGTAGGACTTGCTAGCATAGGCCCAGCATCACTGCCACTCAACTTCTTAAAGTTGTGCCCCATCGGTGTCGACACGGACTTACAATCCACCATCCAAATATTTCCAATAGCTTCACAATATATTTTCCTTGAGAAAGGAAAATCTCGCCAGGTCTCTGCCAGACCACCAAGCCTAGGAAGTAATGCATCAGTCCTAGGTCCTTCATCTTGAACTCAGCAGTGAGCTCCCTCTTACATTGATGAATGAGAGGATAAACACCTGTTAGGAAAGGGTCGTCCACATAAAGCATTAGAATGAGAGGCTTTTCTCTATCAACCTTGAAGTAAAGGTTTGGATTAGCATTACTACGAGTGAATCCCAGCTTCATCAGGTAGCTATCTATCCTCTCGTACCAAGCCCTAGGTGCTTGCTTCAACCCATAGAGGGATTTCTTCAACCTGCACACATGTGTGTCCCGATCTTGGACTTTGAACCCCAGAGGTTGGTCCACATACACCTCTTCCTTTATCGCACCATGCAGAAATGAAGTCTTCACATCCATCTGATGAAGATTCCATCCTTGCGTAGCAGCAAGGGCTATGATAGATCATATGGTGGTATATCGAGCCACAGGTGCAAATATATCATCATAGTCTACGCCTTCCTTTTGAGAGAAGCCACGGGCAACGAATCTTGCCTTAAACTTTTCAGCACTACCATCAGATCCATGCTTGATCTTATAGAGCCATTTAGAGGTGACAATTGCTTTGTCCTCCGGTCTCGGAACCACATCCCATACATCATATTTCATAATGGAATCATATTCTTCGTGCATAGCATCCTTCCAGAAAAGATCCAGGCTCATATTGTACAGTTGTACTCATGGCTGCTAGATACCCTTGGTATCTATTCAACTTCTTGCTTTCACAGAATTTCCCCCTTGCAGCCATATGATTCTTGGCATCCTCGAGAGTGTCCTTGAGCCATGATGGTCTTCTCTTCATTGAAGGAGGTGGATCAATAGGGTCCATCGGTCCTTCAACATCGGGCATCGTCTCATCCTTCGGTTATTCTTGATTTATCGCCCTTACTTCATGATCTTGCTTAGAGTTCGGAAGATTGACTACTTTCCTGAGGGAAGCATCTTCATCAAAGGTAACATCGTGGCATATCTCCACTTCCCTTTGACCAGGCACATAGACTCTATAGGCGTTCGAAGTTTCGCTGTAGCCCACAAACATTCCCTTCTTCCCAGAAACATCCAGCTTGCTCCTCTTCTCTTTCGGCACATGAAAATAAACGGGACAACCATAAATCTGGGTCAATGCTACATTGGTTTTGTATGTACACAACAGTGTTCATAGCTTCTCCCCATAGAAACTTCGGAAGACCTTGGTCACATAGCATGGCATGGGCAGCTTCCACAATGGTCCTGTTCATTCTTTTAGCAACGCCATTTTTCTCAGGAGTATATACAATTGTGGTCTCCCTCTTGATGCCAGCATCTCTGCAAAAGTTATTGAACTCGTTCGTCTCATATTCAGTGCCATTATCAGCCCTCAAAATCTTGATCTTCTTCCTCTTTTAGATTTTCCACCAAGGATTTGAAGGTGTGGAACCACATGAAAGCCTCATCCTTCTTCTTTAAGAAGTATATCCAGTTTTTGTGAGAGAATTCATCTATGAACGTCATATAATAAGAACATCCTCCCAAGGATGTCACGGGCAACATACTAGACAAATCAGAATGTATCAATTGTAAGACATCAAATGTCTTTGTGACACTTGAGGGGAAAGGTTCCCTTGTATGCTTTCCTTCGGCACAACCCTAACATACACCTTCATGATCATTTTTGAACTCGGGCATCCCTATCACCACCTTCCTTGCTTCGGGAAGGGCTTTGTAATGAAGGTGTCCAAGCCTCCGTTGCCATAGTTCAGTCTGTTGGATAGTATCACATGTCATCAATCCCAGTGGACTTCCTCCAACCTGGTGGAGTGTATCAACTCTAAACCCAATCGTGATAGCTTCCTTGAAACTCTTGTTCCAGATGTACACCTTCCCATCAATGAATGCCACATTGAAACCTTTGTCTTCCATGGCCGAAATAGACACAAGGTTCTTCTTCAAATCAGGTACATATAGTACATCTTGCAAGCAGAGGACTTGACCTTGAGATAAGTGGAGGGTCACAGTCCCTATCCCTTTCGCGGGATATGTGGAATTATCTCCAAGGATAATTTTTAGATTAGTATCCTTTTCAACCATATCAGAAAGTGCTTCTTTAAACCTAGTGAGGTGCCTTGAGGCACCACTATCTATCAACCAGACAATCCATAGTGTCGGGTGGAGATGCAACAGAGAGGGCAGATACAAGAACGAATTCATTTCTTTTATCATCAACAACATTACATTCCTCATACTTGGAGTTTCTCAACCTTTTGAAAGGTTGCCCAATTCCACCAGAGGGAGCCTTCCTCTTCCCTTTGAACCTGTTGTTCCTTTGATTACCAATCCTCCGGTTGTTGTTGTTGTTGTCATCATCCCCAAGAGAATCGTTCTTGAAAGGGAATTCTCTAGCATAGTGGTCGGTCTTGTGACATGTGTAACATTTTCCTTTCTTTCCTTGGGCCCTTGCTCTTCCTTGGTTCCTTGGACCATCATTTTTCTTCTTCTTAGCACAAGCAGTGAAGGCAACATTACCTTCATTTTCATATTCCTTCATCCTTGTTTCCTCTTGTATGCATCTCGATAATACTTAGTCAAAATCAAGTATCACATTGTTATTGAGAATGGTAATATTGAATACATGCCATTTGGATGAGAGAACTCCAAGTGCGGTGAGAACCATCTCTCGGTCAGCTATTGTCTTTCAATGGCTAGAAGATTATTTCTGATTTCAATCAACTTCAAAAAATATGATTGGAGAGATTCATCCCTGCCTTTCTTCAGATTCTTCAGTTGGTTGCATTTTTGGCCTTGAACATGTTGACCAATTTATCATACATCTCCTTGGATGTGCTAAGCTAAGAATGTAGGCTACCAGATACTTATGAATTGAATCCCGGATCATCAGCTTTGCTTTGATTCCCCCCTTCTTATATTTTGAATTGGTGGCAGCAGGAGCACACGATGGAGGCTCTTGGATTTTACCCTGCACATAGTCCATGACATCTTGGTCTTCCAACATTAGATCCAAAGTCATCTTCCAGGCATGGAAGTCTTCCTTCCCAGTCAATTTGTCATTAGTTTTGAAGCCATTATAGTTTGAGGTACCCATGCTCTTCTTCAGTGATTGCTACAAACTTAGGCTTCGTCTTCACCTCAGCTCTGATACCATGTCAATTTTTGTAGATGTTATATGCTTGATGCAACTTTACTTTTATCTCCAATATCAAACAACAATCACATAAACAAGAAAGTAAAATGGTGATAGAACATACCAATAGATCGACAGAAGACAAGCTAAAAATACACTTAACTTGATCAACAAAATATATGTGTTGTGGTGCGTTACGGTAGTCAATAGGATGCTTCAACCAGCAAAGTATCAATACGGTCAGCCAACCAGAATGTGTCACACTACCCTCTCAGACAACTCTATAGCAGTCAACCCAAAGTCAACAAAAGCCAACACTGTCCCAGTCAATAGTCAATGCAAAAACAACAGTAGCAAAAGTCAACGTAGCCTGGTCAAAGTCAACGTCCAGGCTCGATTTCTATGCCAATAAATGTAGATTGTAGAAATCAGAATTTTGGGAGAGATTAGGGTCAGTTTGACCATGCATTGACCAAAGTCAATGCTGGTCAAATTTATGCTGAAACCTTAGGTCAAAAAAAGAAATTTCCTTTGTTGCGTTTTCCCACGTGTGAGAGAAGAAGAGCCTCCAAGATCAAACCAATCAGATGATGAGAGAGAATGTGTTATGAGTGATGGATCAAATGACCTCCAATGTTGACCTATATATATCCATCAGTGAGGGTGTGTGACACATCTGCTGGGGCTTCAAGCCTACATTTCAATTCTTGTTGACCTTGCACATAAGTGGAATTAATTCAAAATAAATGTTATGCTCATCGGATCAAGATGATATTTAGATCGATGTTGCACCTCTCCGAAAGAGGAGTCCAATAAAAATATTGGCATCTTCATCTGAACATCACAACATGGAGTTTGAACCTAGTTGTCCAAAATTAACAAGGTAGGACCCGTTCCTCTTCCCAATCTAGTGTGTAAGGCTCATAGAGTTTCAAATTATCTACATTCACCACTGAGTAAATACACATGTATGGGGGTAGAATTAGTCTACAGGAGTTATCTCCCACTTTTTCTAGTATCTCAAAAGGACCATATTGTAAAGCCTTGATCTTCTTACCATGATCCGTTGATAGGAAAAATTGTACTGCCAACAACAAGGGGGGTCTCCCTGGTGAGAGGTCCCAATTAGACCTCACACTATTTAGGATAGGAGCCCCATCCGGTATGTGGGCCCGACTGATGCGATAATTTTTTTCGCTCTTGGATGTCAGATGATAAGGTGACGAGGCAGGGACAAGGAAATGACCAAACAGTGAAAAAAAATCAGCCCAAGATTGACAAACTACAAATATAAATACAAGCAAGTCTAAGCAGAAATAAAAAGGGGTATGCCATGAGAGGGATCAGTGAGCCAAAACTCAGTCAGACGTACATGAAAGAGAACATGCCAGAATTTAACTGCAAAGTAGTTCACAAAAAATCAATGACATGGAAAGAAACAAGTAAACATCGATTCGAAAGAAAAACGTACATGCAACCACTATGAATTAGTCCATAACATATTGTGTGTATGAAAGCACACATACCAATATAGTGAAATATCAAACATATAATACTACCACCATGAGCAAGCTTGCAAATCAATGCCAGAAAAAGACAATATATTATTAATGCTACTGCAACTTCAAATACATATCTTGCAACTCATCAAAACACAATAGTGGAACATGGTTTATTCATATCAGTGCTTGATACATAACCCTAGCCTCACTACAACTCCATCTACTAGCTACCAAGTGTTGAGTGCCTTTAGCTCTCAAGAAAAAATTCGCTATCTAGTCCTAGCCTCCACTCAAGTGCTAAAAGTCTCTTATAAAATTTCCCGAACTTGTACATATAGGCTGAAATAACTCTTGAGTTTCCCTTGACTCTTGGTCTCCCCGACTATTTGGCTGACTTGCGACTAGGGCCACTTGCGACTCGAGGTCATTTGCACCCTTAGGTCATTTGTGACCTATGACCTGGGGAGGTCGCGACCTAGGGTTTTTCTTTTTTACACTTCTCTTTTGGCGAGTTTAGACCTTGCAAAAGAAGATGTATTTTCCTGCGCATTAGTCCTATGTAAACGACCGGGTGATAGATGTGAATTTGAGCTTATAGTGAGGTTCTTGGATTTTTGTAAGGATCCACATTGCTCGCCAGAGAAAACCCTAGCTTTTTCCATGCAAATCAACAACTTCTACCTGCAACAAATAACATGGGTCACATGTCTTTATAATCAAAAAATGGTGCTGGAAACACATCTAATTAACTGAAAGAGTGATTTAACAAATAATAAATTTGGACCCCTGCATAGTCCTTTTTTGTGACACAACATGGTCTCCACAGAGTCTTCCCAGGATCTAAAATGTTCATAGTTGACCCTGTCGAAAACATCAATAACGATGTCTTTATTTCGGCCTAGGCATTCCCACTATCAGAGCCATCCATCTTGATGGTTGGCACAGAGCTTTGACACGTTGTTATTGACCCATACTTCCAGTTGGTTCAAAACCCTAGTTGCACAAACTCTATAGGAAACCCTAGCTTCTTGTATGTGGTCTCTACAGGCTTCGTATAGCATATGAGAAATCATTACTTGTCTACCACTTGTCAATAATTGAAACCATTTTTTATGATTTGCTAAGAAATATGTGGAGGATCTTGGAGATCATGCCTAATAAGCGAGGATGACATAAATATAAGGGAAAATCTATATTTCCTTTTTCTCCTTCTCGAACCATAATCTCAATTGGGTTAGTTAATCGTGCCAAGAAAGTGTTGTCAATTAGTGAGTTTGCAATATCCAACTTGAGTTAGGTCCTCTATGATAGACATCTTTTATCTGCGACTTTGGCATCACTAGTAAAAGCTGAGGGTACCACATATACACACAACTGATGCACATACTATTGGAGCTGGAGTATTAACTAAGACAACGTTTTCCATAAGTTATCCACATAGGAAATTATTATAATATACGACAATGGTATTCCTCCCCATTTTCTTAATGTCTCATTTTCCCCTTTAAACACTAGAAAATTTGGCGGAAATTCCAACGGCCAATTCATCGCTATTCCGACACATAGTCGTCGCAAGAGCGACAATTTGAGGGCGGGAAAAATGTGGTTTACCATACCATCGCAGTTCCGACGCAATTAAAAATTGTCGCACTATCGACACTTTTTCCATCGCTTCCAAACAAGCGTCACTCTTCCGACGTTTCCCAATCCGTCGCACTTCCGACCCTTGTAAACTATCGCACTTCCGAGGAAATGTGGTTCGACATTTTGAACGTCGCTCTTCCGACGTCTGTAAACTGTCACAATTCCGACGAAATGTGGTTCGACGTTTTGGACGTCGCTCTTCCGACGTTTGTAAACTGTCGCAATTCCGACGAAATGTGGTTCGACGTTTTGAACGTCGCTCGTCCGACGTTTTGATACTGTCGCTCTTTCGATGTTTCTAATCTGTCGCAATTCCGACGCTTATAAGGCGTCAGTATAGCGACGACAGGTTCAATTTAAAAAAAAAAAATGAAACTTTAAAAGAGGAAAAACGCTGTTTTGAATATATTATATGAAGTAAAACAGTCCATGAAGTCATTACATTTTCACATCTGAAGATTGGAACCCAAATATCCATCCAGAAATGTGGAAGTCCCACCCCAGACAGTGATAGAAAAATACCCCATGTCACATACAGGGACTTGATATAAAACCCAGTAACGGCCCACATGGAGATTATCGACAATCTGAGAAAGCATCCAAATATGCCCGAGGCATCTATAAGAAAGTGAAATAGCAGTATGTAGAATAGTAAAGCAACAGATAGTGTACCGACGTCCATTGTTCCAAATACAAATTAAAGTACCCAAAATCCTGCAACAGAGAAAAACGCTAATCATGTGAGGAGTGTGATATGTCCAAAATATAAAAAGACCACCAGACCATATCAATAAACCAGCAACATAGACCAGCATCGCTAGTTTTGAAGGCAGAGTGATAAACATTAATCATTTTTTTTTTCACAAGAGAAAAAACGATGTTTTGAATATATTGTATGAAGTAAAACAGTCCATGAAGTCATTACATTTTCACATCTCAAGATTGGAACCCAAATATCCATCCAGAAAAGTGGAAGTCCCACCCCAGACAATGATAGAAAAATACCCCATGTCACATACAGGGACATGATATAAAACCCAGTAACGGTCCACATGGAGATTATCGACAATCCGAGAAAGCATCACATCTAAAGATTGGAACCCAAATATCCATCCAGAAAAGTAGAAGTACCACCCCAGACAGTGATAGAAAAATACCCCATGTCACATACAGGGACTTGATATAAAAACCAATAACGGTCCAAATGGAGATTATCGAAAAATCTGAGAAAGCATCCAAATATGCCCGAGGCATCTATAAGAAAGTGAAATAGCAGTATGTAGAATAGTAAAACAATAGATAGAGTACCGACGTCCATTGTTCCAAATACAAATTAAAGTACCCAAAATCCTTGAACAGAGAAAAACGCTAATCATATGAGGAGTGTGATATGTCCAAAATATAAAAATACCATCAGACCATATCAATAAACCAGCAACATAGACCAGCATCGCTAGTTTTGAAGGCAGAGTGATAAACATTAATCATTTTTTTTTCACAAGAGAAAAAATGTTGTTTTCAATATATTATATGAAGTAAAACAGTCCATGAAGTCATTACATTTTCACATCTGAAGATTGGAACCCAAATATCCATCCAGAAAAGTGGAAGTCCCACCCCAGATAGTGATAGAAAAATACCCCATGTCACATACAGGGACTTGATATAAAACCTAGTAACGGTCCACATGGAGATTATCGACAATCCGAGAAAGCATCCAAATATGCCCGAGGCATCTATAAGAAAGTGAAATAGCAGTATGTAGAATAGTAAAGCAACAGATAGAGTACATGCATCCATTGTTCCAAATACAAATTAAAGTACCCAAAATCCTTGAACAGAGAAAAACACTAATCATGTGAGGAGTGTGATATGTCCAAAATATAAAAAGACCATCAGACCATATCAATAAACCAGCAACATAGACCAACATCACTAGTTTTGAAGGCAGAGTGATAAACATTAATCATTTTTTTTTCACAAGAGAAAAAACGTTGTTTTGAATGTATTATATGAAGTAAAACAATCCATGAAGTCATTAAATTTTCACATCTGAATATTGGAACCCAAATATCCATACAAAAAATCATACAAAATATCTCATAACAAATTGAGATATTATCTAGGATAACTAATAAGTATTTTACAACAATATAGAGATAGATGGTCTCGTAGATAAGAAAAATGATAACTGGTGTTGTGTTGTTTCCTTCTTTTAAGAATGTGCTGGAGGCAGGCCCTATATCTTCGCTTGTTGCTATCCTCTTCAGTAATTCTATGTTGATTATTTCGTTTCACTGATACTCTTTAACTGCTCTGATACTCTTTGACCTTTGTTCATTCTTTTATCCTTTTTATCATGATATACTGTGGTAAATAGGCAAAAATTTATGTAAGGATAATTTTTTACAAAAGTTCCATCATTTCTTCCCACCATTGAACTTCTGGCACTCTGGTCCTTTGCAACTTTCTTAGTGTTTCATCAGCCTCAGTATATCTGAAGAAATTAGGCCGATTTGGGAACAAATGATTTACTTCATGCTCAAGATAAAATAAATTCTCCAATCTGTCATGAAGGTTTTTCCCTGTAGGCAATGCTGCTGTTGATGAACTGGTTGAAGAACTAGCTTGATTATCAACATATTTGTCCAATTTTTCAATATAACTATCAAGGTCCATTAGCTTATCTTCTGCAACTATAGGACTGGGCAATCCTCTATTTAACAAAATATTCAATCTTTCTCTGAAGGCAATGATTTCTTCTTGCATATCTGAGCACCTTCGTTCTAAATTTTGTACCAGAGTTCTTTTAGTAAAAACTCTCTTTATTTCCAGAATTGTTCCGGTCCTGTCCCGAATACCAATTTCTGCAAGTTGATTCTTAGTCTGAGTATTCAAAAAATGTATAAGTCTATTGGCCTCTTCTGGCATATTTCCCAACTCTTGTCTTGATCTCTCAATCTCATCCAGAGCCAATTTAACTAAGTTATTATGTTCATCCATTATTTGAATTTAGGACCAAACATCCTTTATTGATTTAATGATATTATCCCAAAGAATTTCATTTATTTCTTTTAAAGGTTTCTCCAATGTGAGATCATTTTCCAATGCTTTGACTGTTTTTTCTAATTTGTTCACTTCTCTTGTTTTATCAACAACACTTATTTTTTAAAGATCATATTTATGTTCTAGAGTGGCCAATTGTTCCTTTGTTTTGTGAAGCTCTATGGCCTGAAGTTTAATATCTTCCATTGACTTTTTTAATTCATCAGTGTTCAAATCTGCAGTGTTGCTCTGTGACAATTCTGCTGGCTGACCTGTTGTTGCTGTACCTGTCACTACTCCTGCTGTAGATACAGGAATATTTGCCTGCTTATCTTTTAATGCATTCTCAAGCTCTTTTTCAGTTGCAGTAAGTTACTCATTCAATTTTAAGAGAAAATCCATTAGTTCTTCCTCAGAATTTTGTTTGATGATTTCTCCAGTCTGTGGATGTCTTGAGGCCAGTAACTTTAATTGTTTTCTCAGAGCTGTAATATCATCATATTTTCTCTTGATCAAAGCTTCAATACCTTTCACATATTTAGGATTATGACCCAAACCAATGATTATTTACTCTAAATTTTTGATTCTATTATCCTTAGCCTGGGAGGAGGCTTTTTCAAGCTGCAACTGTGTATTAGTATTATCCAAAGAATCCTGCAACTTATGGGTCATCATTGATTTATCCATCAGAGTAGAATAAATCATCTCACCTATTTTCTTGTGTAGCTCAATTTGATCTAAAGGATGGATATCATTTGCTAAGACTTCAAAATTATTCCTAACGTAATCTGCAATTGTCTGAGGCTGCTGCACCTTGGGCTTCAAATGGCTCATTAACATCTTACCATGTTGAATGTCATAAGCTGACATCAATCTTTCTTGATTTTTCGGAGCCATATTCAAATATTGGTTGTACACTTGAAGTCTAAGTGGATCGTTCCTGGCCTTTATATTGATGAATGTTCTTTTGATGTCCCAGGCAATTTTTACTGGAGGTTTGAAAGAAGATATTTCTGCACTTTGTTGCCTCTGTATTTCCTGTTTTTGAAAATTAGTGGATGTCCCACTACCTGTACCTATTTGCTGACTGTATTCTCTTCCCTGGCTGTCAGGGATTTCCTGAAATGATTCATCTTCTGGAAGGGGAGTTAATTTCTTCTTCTTAACATCTTGCTGTTCAGAAGAGCCACCAATAGGAGTAGTTGTTTCAGCCTCTCTCTTTTTTTCCTTTTCTATATTCAGAGGAGTTTGTAAAATAGAAATTTTTGGCTCACTGATCTGAGTAGGAGGAATTTTTCCTTGACCTTGTTCTTTAGAAGTCTCTGGTTGCTCTGTTATTATGAATTTTTCAATTATTTGTATATCAGGGTCCTTTTCTTTTCCTTTAGATTCTACTACTACTTTACTAATCTCCTGCAAATTTTGTTGTAAAGTCCTGGCTAAAGAAGATCCCTGCACCTGTCCAAAAGATTCTAGGTCAAGTATCTTTTCAAGATCTTTCATTACATTTTCAACATTGACCTGCTCACTATCTTTTTCAACCAATGTCCCTTTTGTCCATTCATCCATATTAGCATATTGTTCTATTTCTGGGATTCTTTGATGGATGTATGGTGACAGTTTATTTTTCATTCTTCTATCACAGATAAAGTTGTTTGGATCATAAGGCACCCAGTAGAAACTCTTTTGTAGTCTGAGATAGTCTTCTAAAACCCTTTCGACTTCCTTTCCAGCTTCCCTAGAGTTACAAATGAAGGGACCTAATTGGCTCTTGATCCCGAGTTGAGCCTTTTTCTTTGCATTGCAAAAATGAATTATATCTGAATTATTCATCTGCCTGAAATATTCTAATACAAAGAGTCTCATTGGGACATACTTGGGCAGTTTGAATGGGTATAATTCACATCCATATATCCTGATCTCTGTGTAGTTTTGATATAGGTACCAGTCACCTATCTTGTACTGCTTTGAGAGCTGAAGGATTTTCTTGATTTAATTGTTAATTCTAGGAGGAGAGACTCCTGTCAACAAGGTAGTTGCAGGATGAACAAAAAGGTCGACAAACTCATTATAGGAATAAGGAGAATCAGAGGAATTGCAAGTAATGATAGACCAAAAGATGACTGACCTAGGATTCCCTTTGGCATCAAGTTTCTTAACATAAAAAGGGAAACTTTCTGACTGAAAGTAAATCATGAGATGATATATGACAGAATAATACTTAAATACTCTCTCATTCTCAAATCTCATGAACTGATCATCGATTTTGTCAGCAATATAAGATGCAAAATCATACTTGACAGCAGGAGGCTGTCCAGGGGTAAAAATGGATAACAATACTAGGGTTAACTGATCAACATACTCACTAGTATTGAAGCCCATTATGGAAGATATCATGTTTAAAATAACTCTACCCTCATCAGTAAAGAAAGTATAACCATAAGGGGGAGGGTTTTTAGGTTGATGCTCTGGTAACATGAAGGTTTGACATAGGCGGTTTAACTCTTCATGGGATAACTTAGTATATTTCTCAAGTAATTCAGCCATGGACAGGGGAGTGAGAGCTTGACCAAGTTGGAATTGTAGCATTTCATTTATGGACTGAGCAGTTATTTGGAAAAGGACATTTTGACTTGGGGATAAAATTGCTCGTTGGTTGGGATCATAATTTGCATAGCAATAATGGATTAACTCAGGAAAAATATGGACTGAGGGGAGAAGTTACATAGGAAGATTTGATTCCCAAAGTCCAAAGATGTCAGAACCATTCAAATAATTGTCTCTGCAGCGGAAAAATATTCGAAGAGGATTCTCACTGAGAAGCAAGTCCTTAATTTGAAAATCCATATCGGCTAAAGGCAAATAATCCAAGTCCTTGTGAGGGGCATTGATGGGCACGACATTCAGAGCTACAGGAACTTCAATTTCTGGTTCTTGTGGATTCAGAAATGGAATTTCGGGGTTTTTGTGGAAAAGGGGCACAATTACCAGTTTTGGGAATATAATTGCAGTTCTGGGAACGAAAAAGACCAAACAGAACTTCTTTTCAGACCTTAGTGCAGAATTAAAACTAAAACCAGGATTTTTTACAGAGTTTAGCGGGGAATTGGAATAAATACCTGTTTACGGGAAATGAAACGTGTTTAAATAGGCGCTGGTTATGATAGAAGAACCCTGAAATACTCGGCTTCAATTCTCTTCAGCAAGGTAACGGTCAGCAAGCGTTAACAATTGGTTTTTGAATTTTGTTGCATGGAAGACTGGCTAGTGCACAGAACAATGAAAATGACACAGACGCAATTTGTTTTATTTACAAAGTCAAAAGGGTGGTGGGCTTTGATTGATGACTTCAACATGTACGATCGTTTCGTCACAGAGGGATAGGAGCGGATCTTTGTTTGGGCCGCTCGCGCAGTGGAAATCCGGACCCGAAAAAGATTAGGGAAAATTTGATAAGAAATTCGCGTCACAACTCTCCCTTCGTACGCCAGCCCAACTTCGGACCCGAAAAAGATTAGGGCGGAATTCATTTGGTTTTCGCATCACAAAATTGGCTGACGTCAGCAGGCTATTTTGGAATGCGAATTTGGTTGGAATTATGGTTTATCGCCGTTTGAAGTCCGGCGGGCTCGACTTAAGAAAAATTTTGTTTGATCCCATCTTATAAAATTTGTGTTGGTTTTCTTTGATAATACACATATTTATAATAAATCGTGGGAATAACACACTAGTAAACATGTGGAAAAGTTATATAAATTATTGAGAACAATCATTTTTATGTAAAAATATCCAATTGTGCTTTTGGGAAATAAGAATTAGAGTATTTGGTTCATATTGTTTTAAAGGAAGGAGTGAAGTTGGAGCCTCAAAAGATGCAAGCTATTACAAAATGACCTATTCCTAAGAAAATCAAGGTTCTTAGAAGATTTTTTAGACTTACATGATATTATTGATAATTTGTTAAGAATTATGCATGCATTTCAAGTCCACTCACATATCTTTTGAAGAAAATATCATTTATATGGAATGATGAGGCTACTTTGGCATTCTCTCTTTTAATGGATGCCATGTCTTCTACACCAACATCAGTTGCACCTACTTTTGGTAAAACATTCATAGTAGAGTGTGAGGCACTAGGACAAGGAATTTACGTAACATTAACACAATAAGGGATATCATTGGCTTTTAAAAGCAAGGAATTCAAAGAAAATATTTGGTGAATTCTACGTATGAAAAATAAATGGAAGCAATATTACATGCAATAAAAAATGGGGATAGTATATCATTGGGAGGTACTTTAAAGTCAAGATATACCATGATAGCATAAATTATTTTTTGAAGCTATGATTTTCATTAGAAGATTAACAAAAATGAGGAGAAAAAAATGCAAAGTTTTAATTTTGAGATAATCTGCAAAAAGGGTAAGGAAAATTTAGTACATGATGCTCTTTCTAAAATAGAAGAGGCCTCAAATTTATATCCAATTACATTTTCTATTCCTAGGTGGCTAGAAGAAGCTTGCCATAATGGAAAAATGATAATAGTACTAAACAAAAACTAAAATTTATAAAGGATGGGATGAACTCTATGGAGCATTGGGAGTGAAAGAGAGATATACTTTGGTGCAAATGTAGAATATTTTTATACACGCAAGCATATTTGAATAAACAAATATTAAGGGAGTCCCATGTCTCTCTGATGGTAGGACGCAGGGTTCCTTAAAACATCTCAAAGGATCAAAAAATATATTTTTGGAAGGAATGAAGAAAGATATTCAAAATTTTGTAAGAGAAGGTCACGTTTGCATAATAAATAAAAGAGAGATAATAAAATCTCTAGGGTTACTTCAACCATTCCACATACATATTCAAAGACTAGAAGATATATCAATAGAATTTATTACAGGGTTACTGAAATATAAAGGTAAGTATTACATTTTTGTGGTCATTTATATAGACAAATTTTGTAGATTTTTTTTGTAGAGCTCAAAGTACATAAACAACAAGCCAAGTGGCAGAAGTGTTCATGAAAGAAATTCATAGTCTTCATGGTTTTCCTAAAGTAATAGTAACAAGAAACTTTTGGAAATAATTATTTAATATGAGTGGAGAAACACTAGCCGCCATGAGTTCTACATATCAAACACAATCAAATGGTCAAACAAAAATAGTTAACAAATGTTTTTAAGGTTATCTACAATGTTACTCTTTAGAAAAGAAATCTTAATGGATGAAGTGGGTTCATCAAGGAAGAATGGTAATATGATACTACCTATCACACATCTACTAAAATTTCTCCATTTAAGGCCCTTTATGGATATCCAACTCCTAGTATCTCATACTTTTTGCAAGATAAGTCCAAAGTATAGGAAACAGAGTCACATATGGAAAATACTAAAGAAACTTTGAAAATTATTATGGAAAACCTTCAAATGACATGAAATATGATAAAACAACAAGGGGAACAACATTGAAGTGAAAGATAATTTGAGGAGGGTAATTGGGTATTTTTTAGATTATAGCATTATAAGCAATCTTCATTCAAGAAAAAGAAGAATAAAGAATTAGCTCAAAAATGCAATGTGGAAAAATTCGAAGTCGGGATTAAATCGACAAGGGTCCAAAAGTTGAAATACTCGATAAAGTCGGGAGTTTTTTGAAAAAGTCGGCAAAACTAAAAAAATACAAAAATATTCATTTTTGGAAAAAATCCTGATTTTTGCAAAAAAAATTAAAAAATTATTAAAGAAACTACCTCACTCAAGATTTTTTCGAAAAAGTCGGCAAAAAGTCAGGACTTCGAGGATAAAATCGCGACTTTTTCAGGGATGAAAAAGTCGGCAAAAATTCAGCCAATAAAGTCGGCTCCGGGAAAAATTCGGGATTTTTTCAAAAAGTCTGGACTTTTTGCCGACTTTTTCCACACTGCAAAACTGTTATGGCCCTAAATAATTATTCATAGGATTGCACAAGTGGTATAGAAGTTATGTTTTCCTTCTTCTTGCATTCATAAGGTTTTTCATGTATCTTGCCTAAAAAAGATTTTGGGAAAAAATATGCCAATGTAAATAGAACTTCCAAAACTAGATGAAGAATGAAAGTTGATTCTTGAACCACAAAAAGTTATAGATAAATATTATGTATCTCTTTGACATATAACCATTATGAAGTACCTAATCAAGTGGAATAATATTCCTCTAGAAGAAGGTACATGGTAAAATGATCAATTCGTGATGAAATACCCACGGCTAAAGGGTTCGTTTGAAGTTTTGACAAAGGTTTTGTTATATGTTTTATATAACGCGCGGCGGAATATTTTTATTGTTTGTTAAGGTCCCACACAGTGATCAAATTTGAAGGGCAGGTCCGAATTTCAATTAGAAGGGCATATATCTATGTTACCCTTCCATAATGAAAAGCTTTAAAAAAAAAAAAAAATTTGACCACAATAAACTATTTTTACATTTCATTTTCAGAAAGACAAAACCATCAATATTTATATTAATAAAATACTGTTACATATACAAAAATGAAGAAGGCTCCATCTTTCATTGCTTAAATATCTCATTGGCAATATCAACATAAGTCTTGAAGACACTATTATAAGAGTTTGGATACATACCACCGGGATATAGGAGATTCTTATGTGTCAGATTGTGTAATGCAATTTTGACTTTGTCTCACAGGGAGCAGCAGCATGGAGGTCTGGATTTTTCTTATAGAAGTTTATTATTATTATTTGAAATGTTGTTTATAGATATGAATACAACAATGAAATTATGAGCATGGTGGACAATTAGTCAAGCTCATGATGCCAAACCATGATGATGTAAGTTTGGAATTTAACATTTTTACATGTTAAAGACAAATAGTCAAAATCACTGACAACTTAGTATGCCATAATTAATAATCATTCCCTGTTCACTTTTGTTAATAGGTTTATGTCACATGATGATGCAAGGGCATTAGGCACTAGCCAGAAATGTAGGAGGTTTTGTCCACATGTTGTGGCTAGGAGGGTTTGAAAACATTTGAGTTGTAACAGCTAGGTGTCAATACCTCAGCTGACTGTATTACTTAGACTAGTTAGAGTTGTAGGAGTCGAACAGTTTCAGTTAGTTGAATCATTATAATTAGACCTTTTGATTTCTAGAACGGTCCTCTCAGAGGAACCGAAGAGCCATATGTTATGTATATAAATTGTAATTCCTCGAATGAATAAAAGTAGAGAGTGAAGAGGAGAGTAGAGAGGGGATTTCTGCAATAAACCTCTGTGTGTGAAAAATTGTTTCCAGTTAAATGATTTCCAAGCTTAGTTGCCATTGAATTATCTCGAACTGCTAATTGTGAAGAATTGTTTAACTGTGAGGCGATTGGGTACTGATAATTCCATTCTTCTATCTTTGAATTCCCGTAAATTTTTGGATAACCCTGTGAACTCACCCCACCCGAAGGCGAGGTCTGTGTAGAGAACCGGGGTTGTGAACACTGTTCAAATATAAAAATCCCGCTTAATAAAGAGACAAAATTGTTGTGCTTTCGGAACCTGACCCGAGGATTGGACATGAGTTAACAAACAAAAGGATAGTGGAACCAGACATGCACCCGTGGTCAAGCCCTCTACCAAAACCACGAGCGGAATCACAAAAGCGGGTTGCCCATATCGCACCGCTTTTGCGGAGTAGGCGGTATTTCCTATTCGCGAGTGATTCCATAGGGAATGCGACACGTGGCAAAGTGACCCCCGGAAAACCACCGTTTAACCCGTGCCATCGCACGTTAAAGCCCGACGTTGGAAGCCGAGCGAAATTGCCAAGAGTCGTTGATTTGGAGAAGGGCCATCGGACGGTGGTCGTACGTTGAACTTGCCCGGAGGTTAACTAAGGTGTGCGGAGGATAGCCAGGTACGATACGAGTGTTTGATTGGTTATTGATATATATAGGTGGGGCCGGAGTATAATGAAATTGTTTAATTAAACGATTGGCGGATAATTAGCATAAGTCTGAAGCGTGATTGTTTAAGGCTGGGTGGTGAAATATAGAGCCGAAAGTTCATTACAAGTTATTTATTTAAAAATAAACGTGGAGTATAAATACAAAGTGTTGAAAGTTAAACATTGGTTATAAGGCTTGGAGATAATATAAAGTTGGGAATATAAATTAAAGTCCAACCATTGTGGATAGTATTTATTTATCAAATTCTACGAATTTGATAAATAAACCGGAAGAAAGAAGAAGTCAATTAAAACTCAGGCTGGAGGAAAAGAACGGGGTAAACCAAGGGAAAATGATGACAGAGCGATTGTAGACACACCAGCTCTCCTTAGGGGTCCAATTTCAGTTTTGTTGCATCACACGATGATCTCTCTTCTCTGGCATTTACTTGTATTGAAGATCACTATTCTAGGAATAAGGAGTTATTTTCTCCAAAAATAACCCTAGCCA
The DNA here is from genome assembly GCA_034641835.2 of Pinus albicaulis. NCBI lineage: Eukaryota > Viridiplantae > Streptophyta > Pinopsida > Pinales > Pinaceae > Pinus > Pinus albicaulis. The sequence continues at coordinate 70,590 of JAXQQM020071661.1, forward strand.
AACATTGACAATGCATCAAGGATATATTTCTATGCTTCATAAGTACATATTTTCTACTTCTAAATCATGTATTGGAAGTGGTTGTTTTGCTGGAAATTATTCACCAGTTGGTTTCATACCAAAGTCTTTTTCTCATTTTCAGCATCCAATACATGAAAAAGATAATGGTTTAAACAACATAAATATTTGAAATTTTGCAAGAATTGTCTGGCACACTTTGAATATGAATTTTGAAGTCAAGTGCATGATGCTGTATAGGATCAAGTGTCATTTTGAATACCAAATGTTTCACAAGAAACTTCTCAACATGCTACCCTGCAGTAAGGATTAAATGACAATACTGCATCAACTATTTCCATAATAAAAGTGCACCTCGGCCATAAGACTAAACAACTACAAATGTTGTAGATCTAACAAGACCACACAATCAAATGTATTCCACAAGGCCAATATTGTATGAAAAATGAAAAGGAGTTTGCAACCAAAAATACCTTAGGCAACTAATTCAATTAGATACACCAAACCATCAGCAAAAAGGAAAACCAACCTACTTGGCCCCAATATTTTCAACTGGGTCCTCTAATTCAACCAATAAAAAGGCAAAAACCATAGCATTGAGATACATTTCATTACACTGTCAATAACAATAAAATTTGACTCAGCCATAACCCTTTCCTTTTATTGTTGTGAAAAGCTTTATGCATTACTCTAATGTGGCTAGTCCATAGGCCAAGTAGACCACTGGGTAACAAATATGTTTCTTTTCACCTTTGAGTTTTCAAATTATGCCTACCAAATCTAAGACATTTAAGAGGGGGAACTAATACAACGTTAAAAAGAAAACCAGAGCACACATCTACAAATTACCTCCTTAGCTACTGTCACACCATCATTAACTATTTTCTGAGAACCATGCTTGCTCTCCAAGACAACATTTTTCCCTTCGCCCCAAGGGTGACTCCAACAAGATCAGCAAGTTTGTTCACACCGCCTGCAAGACAAATTGACAATGATTTCAGTAAGTGTGCAATTGAATGCCAGACCATATGCCAAAACAACCCTCCATGAAAAATTAAAATAACACATTAAAATTGAATATAAGTGGACAAGGAAAGATCCACCGCAGTGAAGTTTCACGTGCAGGTGACCTTCCTTTAAACATAATTTTTTCTCTGACCTGAAATTTTTTTGTCACTGAGCCATCCTTGTTGAAGTAAAACTCCTTTTCCATAGCTCTTGTATTAAATACCTTCTCTCTGTCGCGTAATCTCAGAGTCCCTCTTCTGCTTGAGCGATTAAAGGAAATGGGTGAAAAAACTGAAAGAGAAGACAATTGTCTGCCATAATTATCAAACATTGCACCCAAATTCTTCCCCTTTCCATTGTTACCCAATGAGGTAGATGTGGCAATTGTTGTCATACCACCCAAAGCAGAGGCCATCTTCTCTTATGCTGAATATAGAATTACAAGATCTTCATATTAGTATGAACCTTAAAATACATGACTCCCATTGCTAAAAACCACTTTTAAGTTGTAACAGGCAAACTAAACAACTATCGCAACTTTTGGCAACTTCTAGAGCATTAAGAGAGAAAAAACCAAAGAGAAATACAACCAAAATCCTCATTTTAATGAGACCAGACTATATATTTGCATTAAGATAATATAAAGAAATCACGACTATATTAAGGCTAAAAAACCAAAGAGAAATACAACCAAAATCCTCATTTTAATGAGACCAGACTATATATTTGCATTAAGATAATATAAAGAAATCACGACTATATTAAGGCTAGCACAAAACAATCTTTAACTAGTGTCTCTCGCGGCCTTCAGGTTGCCATGCTAGAGGTTGCATATTTTTAATTTAAATTCTTGACCTCTCGTGCCCATCTATGAATGCATCCAATGGGATATCTACATAAAATGATCCTTTATATCCCCAAAAAAAAATTCCCGACTACGAGAGCACCAGTATTGATGGATCACCCCACAACATCCCACCCGCTAGAAACGGTGAAAAAGGAAACCCGAGAAAACTTCTGAAATATCTCAAGATGACTATATGGGTTGTTCTTATGAATCAACCAACCATTTAGAACATGCTCATCAATCCAAACCATGAGTATTATGTTACAATATTCAAGGAGGCACTGAATCGGATTTCTGAAGCTATGTTAGAGAAACCCTAAACTCTCACTGAAAATAGGTGAAATGTGGCACCACTCAGGGATTGACATGTGCCAATTGGTACAAGTAGTAGAAAATTGGCATGCTCAAACAACGAGGTGATGCAGGAATGACATGAGGGAGAAAATATCAGAAAAGCCCCAAATCTGGAGAACTAAAGCTCATCACCAACCTGAGATTGAAAACTTTACATGATGTAACCTATGAAATCGTAAATGGAGAAATCATAGTAACAATAAATTAACCTATGTAACAATAAAGTCGGATTCATCCTGGGAGTGGTAATGGGAGAAATCATAGTGAACAATAGGAAACATGCAGAGTTGCTTACAATCAAATAGATGAAAAAACACATACAAAAAATCTAGATAATAATCATGAACAAGCTTAATATTGAATTATGAACTGCAAAGGAACTTACAAAATGTGACATTACAAACCTGGTCAAGCGCACAAGCAAAAATATCATGGACATGACCCTGGTTAACAAGTTGCATTGCTCATGATGCAAGAGGATTTGTACCTGCACTGCCAAGTCAATCAAAATCCATCATTATCTATACAATAAATACAAGTAATTGATGTAGTATTTTTTACTCTAAGATGCATTCTTATGATAATGTTAGAACATATGTTGAAAATGTCAAAACATACATGAATAAGCTCCTCTTTGTTTCAAGAACAATTTATTGGAGTCGCATGAACTTGGAACAAGCCTGCCACGATCTGAAAGAGTAGCAACTAAGTCAACAGTGACTTTTTTGTTGCTACACTGGATCGAGGGAGGTTTGCTCCAAGATTAAATCACTCCAATAAATTATTCTCTACTAAACGGGGCCAACCACGTGAAGGTGGAAGCTCTTATGGCTCCCCCTCCCCCCCCTCACATCACTCTCAATTCCCCAATACCCAATCTATATTTCATTTTTTACTTTCATGAGCATAAAAAAAAATATTCAATAACTAATAAAAAAACAATTCAAAAAAAAGTACGCAAGGAAACATTGCAATTAATGCTTGACATAAAAATAGTATGATAAATGAGTTTTTTATATAACACAAAAAACGTTCCAAGTATGGTAACGTTTGTCTTATAATAATACAATATTTTACATTATCGAATTTTCTTTTTCTTCTTCCTATTTCTAAAGCTCCTAATTACATCATCAATATCATCATGATCTGCTCCTGTTTCGTGCCTTTCGACCCGCACTGCTGACCTAGTTGCGTAGTCACGATGTCTGGTCTCATCCAGTGACGGGGCATCGCCTACAAAAACAGATAATATTAAATTTTAATTGTCAGTTTTAAATATCATTGAACTAGTTCGGTAATATTAATAAAAAAAATTGCAATGAGATTATTTACCTGGTGCACCAGTTGTCGCCGCTGACCTAGTTGCGTAGTCACGATGTTTGGTCTCATCTAGTGACGGGGCATCGCCTACAAAAACAGATAATATTAAATTTTAATTGTCAGTTTTTAAATATCATTGAACTAGTTCGGTAATATTAATAAAAAAAATTGCAATGAGATTATTTACCTGGTGCACCAGTTGTCGCTGTTGACCTAGTTGCGTAGTCACGATGTCTGGTCTCATCCAGTGACGGGGCATCGCCTACAAAAACAGATAATATTAAATTTTAATTGTCAGTTTTTAAATATCATTGAACTAGTTCGGTAATATTAATAAAAAAAATTTGCAATGAGATTATTTACCTGGTGCACCAGTTGTCGCCGCTGACCTAGTTGCGTAGTCACGATGTCTGGTCTCATCCAGTGACGGGGCATCGCCTACAAAAAACAGATAATATTAAATTTTAATTGTCAGTTTTTAAATATCATTGAACTAGTTCGGTAATATTAATAAAAAAAATTGCAATGAGATTATTTACCTGGTGCACCAGTTGTCACCATTAGGACTGTTGCCCTATCTTCCTCTCTGGTGGTAAGATCCTCAAGGGAAACATTCTATGTCATTTAAACAAAAAACGTTATAAGGACAACCATCAAGGTATAATTAGAAAAAATTATAAGTGGAAATTAATTACCGTCATGGCCCTCACTGATAGTAGCATTGTCGGCCTAGTCCCTACTACAATGATCAGGTTGCACGTGAGGATCTTCTAAATTTGGCTCTAAAACTAGGTTATTTGCGTCGTTGGTAGTGTTGCTCTCCTGATTTAAACAAATTTTTTAGACATTAAATTTATGGATGAAAACAAACATATTAAAAGGTTAATGTTTTACCTTATCAGGCATTCTGGATCTTGGGACCTGCCCCAAGCTTTTGCGACGCTCAACTACGGCTTGATAGCCGAAATGGAAAGTGATATTTTTATCTTCCTCTGTAGTTTCTGTTCCGAAGTCATCACCCTACATTACATATGATTGTGTATTTTTAATCATATTTTATAGGATTACAAAAACGTTGGAAGGCGATACAATTAATTATAAGATGTTTAGCTACTTAATTACAATTCTTGCGGCCAATTTCAAGTAGCCGCCCTGGCCTAGCTTGTGATGGCCCTTTTTTCAATCCTAGCTTTGGTTGCCTTTGAGGTGCTAGGCAACCTAGCATCAAAAGATTAAAGTCGGATATGACGTAGCACACTTTTATTTTAGACATAGAGAAAATTAAAGCTATTGAATTAAAGTTGTAATTTACCTTGCGGGTCCAGTTGGCATTTTTCCTTCTTTCTTTGCCCTTTTCTCTTTTCCGTCATGGATGAGTGCTCTCCACTCACTCTCTAGAACTGTGAGAGGACACTCATATCTAGGGTTAAATTGCAATTGCGTCCTATAGGTGTCCCTGGTATATTTCAAATATTTGCCGGCAACCCGAGCCACCGCTGTTCTGTCAAATATGCCGACCCCAAAAAGGGTTTCTAGATAATCTAGAAGTTCTTTTTCAGGTTGGAACTCTGGGAATTCCACCCTGTGCGTATGGTTGGGCCAAAAATTACCAACGCATGGCTCTCCAGATACCTGTAGAACTCATTGTTTCCTACACAGAAAAAAAAGAAGAAGATATTATCATTAATTTAAAAATAAAAATCATGATAAATATGTTTTAGATAAAGTACATGAAATAGTTAAAATATTAAAATTTACCTGGGATTTGTACATGCTTTATAGGGACACCTTCATCGTTCACCAACAACGTGCCATTAATGGTCCCTGTGGAGCTGACACGTGTAGCTCCAGGAAACGTAATAATGTAGTTGGCCATATCAGCCTCATCATTGCCAACACGTTCAGCAGTTGGCTGGGTGTTTGCTTGGGCAGGGTGTGTTTCTTGGCTGGCACCTAAAGGATTAGAAGGTGTACGAGAGGGTTTTTTGGCAATCTCTTGCCCTTGTGTCCCACTACCACCAACACCGGATTCAGCAAGTGCCAGAAAATGTTACATACAAAAGAAACTTTTGTTAGTTTAGTCAATGTAAAAATTAAAAATCAAACTATCACAATTCATCTCATGCAGAACAAAAAAAATATCCTTTTGACTTTTTATTATTACCTGATATGTTTCTAGCTGGCTCATAAGTTGTTTTATCCTCTCTTCTATTTCAGGTGTTTTAGGCGCGTCTATCAAATTATTAAATTCTGACCTTGCATCTCATGCCTTTTTTTGCAACAAGAACACTGGAGATAGGGATGAAGAAAGCTCTTCCTCAAAGAGGGAATCATCAGGCGTACCATGGCTAGGTGTCTGCATATTTGAACAAAATTAATATTATTTCAATTATGTAAATAACTAAAATACATAAAGATAGAGCAATGCTGGCACTTTACATGTTCTTCCGCTGGCCTCTTTCCGCGATCATCCTGTCTCGGGGTTGTTCCTGCACTGCTCTGATCAGTCTGCCACATTGCAATAAAATTATAAATGTAAAAAATTGAAAACAATATCTAACTTGAAAACACAAAATGAAAAATGAAATAATTTCTAATAAGACACCGGAAGACAGAGTTAGAGTTTCAAATATGCCTTGCATTGAATTCAGTCCTGGAAACATGTCATTGCACATTAAGGCACCCAAACAAGAGACGAGTTGACAATGAAGACCTTGTTGAATATATTGTTGGAGCAACTTCTAGTAAACTTGTTGTGAAGACCTTGAGGACATTTTTGGAGCAACATTGTTGAAGCTGATGGTATAGCATTGTTGGAGACGATCTTGAAGGGCCTTGAAGTGAAGCTTTTGGAGAAACTATTAAAAAATCCTTAGAGCATTTAAGTAAGGCACTTTATATCTTCCATCACCTTTTTCCTTTCAATATCCTTTAAACCATTTTGTTGATATTTAATGTTTGAAATCACATTATAATTCCTTGATTATATGTGTTTGGGGACTTTCCCTTTGAAATTACCCAAAAATACCCTGGCAATTTTATCTTCAGGATGCATGTCTGACCCTATTGTTCAATATTTTGATTGATAGTAGTAAACATATAGAGTTAGGGGGCTCTTGTCTTGGTTTGGTTGGGCAATTAGATCCCTAACATCTACTAGGGAGAACCCCCCTTGAGTTGGAGGAGAGCTAGCCCGAAGTGAAAAGAGGTTGGTGAGGAGACAATGGGGCTATTGAATTACACATGGTATCACACTTTAGCTTTAGGACTTTATCTTGAGAAGTGCGAGATTTTGCTATATCAATTCTCAAATTGTTTACAACACTATTGTTAAGAACTAATAAGAAGTGATGTTGAGGGGTTTTTGGGTATAAGAAACAATACCATTTAAAAACTAGGGTTCTGAGTCCTTGGCATTCCTTCACCTGGGCCTAGGGGCACACAAGAATAATTTCACACTAAACCATGAAAACTTAAAAGTAACTTAACAGATCCATAAAGTAATAATAATAATAATTCCTAATTTCCTATTGTACGATATGATGCAAATTATTCAAACATGAAGCAATGAAGACATGCAATGTCTGAATTTCAAGATTGATGAACCAATACAAGAAGTTAGAAACTAAAAATTTGATTCAATACTCTGTGTCCTAACTCCAGGAAGGAATCTAGTTTGTAGTACAGAACATGCATCGTGTATTATCAATTCTTACTTGACAACAACTAAAGGTCATCTACCTCATCAATTCCTTCCCATTTTGTGTTTTTATGTTATATTCCTTATAAAAGTGTCAAATTTCTCTCAAAGTAAGCAACCACTGAATAAAATAAAAAATAGTTGAGATATGATTGATAAATGGTCATTTATTTCTTGAAATGATCTTCACAATTTCTTTGGTTGTTTTTCATCTCAAGAAACAAGAAATGACCTAAGAAACTATTGTGATGTAATATAAGAAACAACACGGTGCAATGGCCATTTTGAAATCCAAATGATGTCCATTGAGGACATGGCCTTTATTTGGTTCCTGTTTCATAGGAGTTTCGGGTAGAAATGGAACTTTGTTGTACCATTTCCAGTAGTAAAAAGGGAAAACCTTCTTTTTCCATGGGAAATAATTTATCTTTCCTTTTTCAAGATAATCTAAATCACAAAAAATATGAAATATACTGCACACATTCTTGGATAATGTGAAAGTGGAAAATGAATACCCTACACAAGTGATGCACACATGTACATTTGAACACTAATAGATTTTTGTAGTTGAAATTCAATGCTTGTTTTCATTTAAATGTAGGATTTTTAAAGCAAGGAGAAATAATGGCTGCCAAATTAATAAGCGTTTCTTTGGGAAAAATTTAAATCTTGTATTGGGTGATGAAGATAATAGAGGGTATTGAATCTTAATTCTTGACATCTAGAGAGAACCCTACAACCTAACACAATCTAATGGAATTGACCAAAAAAACCCAATTAGAGTCAACCCTACTATAGGAGGAAGGGCCTGCAGTAAGAACTTACCATCTTGCAAGAGCTGAGGGCGAATGCTGTTCTGCAAGAGCTGAGTGCGAATGCAGGGCGAATGTTGTTCTGCAAGAGCTAAGGGAGAATTTTTTTCTGCAAGAGCTCAGGGCGAATGCTGAGGGCGATGTTGTTCTGCAAAAGCTTAGGGCGAATGCTGAGGGCGAATGTTGTTCTGCAAGAGTTGAGGGTGAATGCTGAGGGCGAATGCTATTATGCAAGAGCGGAGGGTGAATGCGCGCGTGATATTAGACGTTAATGTAGCACACATGTACATTTGAAATGCAATGCTTGTTTTCATTTAAATGTAGGGTTTTTAAAGCAGGGAGAAATAATGGCTGCCAAATTAATAAGCGTTTCTTTGGGAAAAATTTAAATCTTGTATTGGGTGATGAAGATAATAGAGGGTATTGAATCTTGATTCTTGAAATCTAGAGAGAACCCTACAGCCTAACACAATCCAATGGAATTGACCAAAAAAACGCAAATAGAGTCAACCCTACTATAGGAGGAAGGGCCTGCAGTAAGAACTTACCATTTTTCAAGAGCTGAGGGCGAATGCTGTTCTGCAAGAGCTGAGGGCAAACGATGAGGGCGAATGCTGAGGGAAAATTCTGTTCTGCAAGAGCTGAGGGCGAATGTTGTTCAGCAAGAGCGGAGGGCGAATGCACGTGTGATATCAGACGTTAATGTAGCTATTGAGACGAATACGAAACAATAAAATCATTTTTATGTAGTGCGCATATAAGTTTCGTATTTTTATTTAGCGCGCATATAAGTGTCATTATACCGACGGCGGAAAAGGCATCGCTATTGCGACGAAGGCCTCCAAACGTCGCAATTGCGACACTTAGACATTGTATCGCACTTGCGACGTTTGGAGGCAGTCGTCGTAATAGCGACGCTTTGGGCCATAATGTCGCAATTGCCACGTCTTCCTCCAAACATCGCAATTGAGACACTTTTATAAGTGTCGGTATTGCGACACTTTTCTATAAACGCCGGTATAGTGACGGTTTCGGGCAGGATGGAAAAAATTTGGGGAAATTTCCGACATTTGGTCAAAAGCGTCGGAACCAAGTGTCGGAATTTCCGCCAAATGTAGTAGTGTGTTGATGGCTGCTCTAATATAGGAGCTGAAATTATTGGTTCTTTTTGTTTTGATTTTTCAATGTTTGAGTCTTGAAAAGATGTGTTCTCTTCAAGACTTTTATTTACCCGTAGAGAATCTTCCTCAGAGTTTTTTTTCTCTTGTATGATTACAGAAGGTTTCTTATTTTCAAGTATTCTTCCAGACCTAAGTTGAACATCATTAAGGTCTAAAGGAGTAATCAAATAGGTTGGGAACTATCAGCCTTCTATCATGTATGTGTTCTGAGGATTTTTATTGTTGGAGTTTGGTATGGGTTGGGCAGGTAATTGATTTGCTTTCTGAGGAAATGGTAATGGAAGTGGTGGATTTTGAGGAGGATTTTTTTGAGGGAAATTCGGATATGGTGGATAAGATGGTGGATATTGATAGTACTGAGAGTATCTTCCATAGGGATTTTTTGCTCCTTATGTCCAAGTTTGAGATTGATTTTGGAATTGGGGCCAAGGTTGCTGCCAAGAATTCCAATTTGGTGGGGGTTGATTATACAGTTGATCATGGAATCCTTGTGTTTGAGGTCCTTGCCAAGGCCTCCTAGAGACAAAATTGAGAGATTCTATGGAATTTTTAGGGGTTTCTTCTTGAAAGACAACTTTAAGACCAGGACGTGAAGGGAAACTCTTGGTCTCATGTTTTTCTAAAAAAATTACACAAGTCTCTACTATTTTTGCATCTAAAGGGCACTCTCTCAAGGCATGCTTCTTTCTACATTTGGGACAAAAGATTGCTAAGGCATCAGATTCAACTTTTTGCTTGTTTTGTAACTTAAGGGTGTCTATTTGTTCACTAAGACTCCCTAAAATATCAGATTTGAATTCATCAAGCATATTTCCTATTTCTGCCCTACTTACTGTCCCAGAAGCAGACTTACTTGCCCTTGCAAGAGCAGGGTCTCTTGGTCCTTTTACAGTTTTAGATTTCCCTCTTGAAAGGTTGATACACAATTTAGCTATTTCAGGTAATGTGAGCTGAGATATATCCCCTTTTCCCATCATATTAAGGACATCTAGCCATTCATCCCTAATTTTCTTCAACAAGAGATCTTTCAAAGTATCTTGGTCTAAGTTTTCCATTTTTGCTCTCTTGATGTTATAGTTTAACCTTTCCAACAAATCTTCCAGATTTTCATCATATTTTTGTAGCATTTTAAACACTTCCTCCTTATGATTGACTAGCATACAGTAATCCAAATACCTCTCTATAAATGCATGTTTCATGTCTTCCCATGTCCTAATAGAACTGTTGATCAAACTCATAAACCATTTTAATGCTGCTCCTTTCAATGTTGAAGGGAATAGTTTAAGTTTTTGGGCATCTTGTAAGTAATCATAGGTTCTACATAGGACTTAAAATTCAAATAGGAAAGTTTCAGGATCTTCACTTTTGAGTCCATAAAAGTTTGGAAGGATAGAGGGTGAAATATTTTTCATAGTTGCATTGGTTTCTTCATCTACTATAGGAAACCCAAAAGAGCTTCCCATTTCCCTTCTACCTCTTTCTCTGCCTCCTTCTCCTTCTTCACCTCTACCTCCTTCTCCTCTACCTCTACCTCTACCCCCTCCAAATAGTGTATGTGCTCCATTAAAGACTCCTCCTCCCCCTTCTTCTGCCATGGTTGATTCTTCTATGGAAGTGGAAAAGTTTATGTCTCTAGCAAGGGTCCTTGAATCTTCTTCTAAGACAGGTTCAGTGGATGAAGTGGAAGGTCTTTCTGATGGAATATCTGATCTTAATTCTTCTTGAATTCTATGATCAGTAAAATATGGGATGTGGGTTTGAGTTGGAGGTGTGCTGCCTCTTCGTCTTGGTGGAACAAGTGGTGTTCTAGGAATCAAGCTTCTGCTTCTTATAAATCTACCCCTTGAGTCTCTTTCTCTACACATATCATTGTTTTTGGGAGGTAAGAAACAAGGCTACCTAGTTACACTTCCTTGGCAACGGCGCCAAAATGTCTACTCAACTTAGTGTTTCTAAATTGATGTCATAAATTGTCAACCAGGGCTAGTAAACTGTTGAAGTGAAGTGCACTATATGTGCCTAGGTATCTTCTTCCTACTTCGTTGTGTTTAGTGTTTTTCTAGTGTTTTTGGTTTTGTGTTTTTATGCTAAGAGGAAAAGAACTAAATTTTTGGCAAAGAGAAGTTACTGATCACACTAAAACAAAACAAAATCTACTCTAAACTATGAATGGCACCTAAGAATAGAAAATTCTAATCCACATATTGTAAAACTGATAAGAAAAGTAACTCATAACATTAAACTCAGTCCAATTCATTTCATTAGAGGTATGTTGGAACAACTTGAGAAAAGTATAAGTTTGATGTAATGAGGTACTCTTTAGTAAACAACAACTTAAAATATCACAGAAAAAATCTCATCCATTGTTAGAAATTTGTTGGAACATTTTGAGAAAAGATTATCTGCAACATAGTAAGGAACCCTATGCTAAAATAAATTATGACACTAGAATTAACTCATTCTGAAACTCAAAATGTTACTATTAAGCCTCATTCAAGGGTTAGAAATTTCTTGGAATAACTTTGGAAAAAGGTTGTTTGTAAAATTATGAGAAATTGCAGAATAGTCAAGAGCTCAAAATGCTATAACTAATTCCTATTCATATGATAATAATGTGTTAGAAGAAGTTAAGAACAAGAGCAGCTTATAAAATAATGAGGGTTTTTAAAGTCTAATTAACAGGACTAGAATGCAATTAACTAATAAAACTGGAATGAAATGAACAGAACTGAACTAAAGTGAAATTAACTCAAGAGTACTACAGCTATATCTCATTCACGCATTAGTGATATATTGGAACAACTCATGAGAACAAGATTGACTGTAATATTCAATATAAGTAAATGACATAGGCATGATGAAAGAGGATAAACTCAGAAAAGTGCCTAAGTTAAGAACAAAACAAAGCTAAAGGTCACTTATCTAGAAAATATGCACAAAGCCTTTCGGACAGTAGGGGCCCTCTACCATCATATTGGCACATGAATCCTTAACTCCTCAAAGTTGTTTCATATCATGCATCAAAGTTGTACTTCTTTCATTAAGGGAAAAACGCTCAGAAACAGAGTATCACAGTCTTTGAGAACTAACAACAAAACATCAACTAACTAACTATTTATCGGTTCATCGAGTTATTCTTATAAGAAAATACATAACTGTCATTGAGTAGAAATAGGCATAGGTGTCTTTTACAATCAAAATCGAACCATAACTCTTGTTGAGGACTCGTATTTTGCTGAAGACACTTGCAGAGTCCTTATCCTTGTAGAAGTCTACTTCTTAGTTTTGGTTTTCTCCACATGCATAACCACTTGCAGATTTTTGCTCAACCTTCATAGAGGACAAGGAATGATGTAGGAGAGTTATAGAATTTAACCATATGTGTTTTTCCCTCAAGTGACACCTATAACCTGTGTGAACATAAAGATGGTTGTGGAATATGTGACTAGCTACAGAATGGCTGCATTCTGTAGCTAAGTCTGATAAAAAATAACTATGACAACAAAACCACAAAAGTATAATAAGTCAGTCATTGCATGCATTCTTAAAGTGATTTTAATCATTCCTATTGATCTTTTAAGCCTATAGATGATAAAGGAAAATTGGAATGAAGTGAAATTTGGTGAAAGGAAAGGACATCTTTAGGGCTCAACACAAACTACTAATTGTAATTTACTAAAA
>JAXQQM020075324.1:0-13846 GCA_034641835.2 Pinus albicaulis
CATCAACTCATATTCTAACCCCTCACCATTAGTCTCGCTATGGCTTTCGAAGGTAATCATAAACAACTTGAGTAATCTGATATCTAATTTGCAGAAAAATAAACTAATATCAAATTACACACTCATACTTCAATCCCTCACCATTAGTCTCGCTATGGCTTTCGGAGGTAACTGATAATGACATGAGTAATTTAATATCTAACTTGCAGAAAAATAAACTAATATCAAACTACACACTCATACTTCAATCCCTCACCATTAGTCTCGCTATGTCTTTCGGAGGTAACTGATAATGACATGAGTAATTTAATATCTAATCTAACTAATAAAGCAAATGTACAAAACTGAAATAAATAAAACAGTGCTGGAATTAAAAGCTAAGAAAAATAAATCAGCAGAAGGACAAGACCGATTCCATGTCATTAGTCATTGTAAAACTATGTGCAAATGCCCGGGCTGCCTACTGTAATCTGGAACAAAGACACTGATCAGTTAACAACAGTATAAAGCATGAAAAATTATGGACAGAAATAAAACGTTAATACCATAAGAGATGTAATATATACACGTGAATAACTATGGCATAATGAACGTAAGGAAATAAAACATGAAACTATACAGCAATAAACAAAAACCTCGGCGTGTGAAGGGGCCCTCTGCACAATCCTCGGGCAACAGCTATCAACCACGAATTATGCTTATGAACAGAGTCTTCTCATGTATTCAAAACGCAGTCATAACAAGGAAATAATGTCACAGCACGGTGGGCTTTCTTTTCAGCAAAATTACATTACAGAAGCTAGCTACTATGCGTATGAGAACGCATTATTTATAACAGAGGATGACATAACTACTTTCCTACAATCTGCGCTGATAAAAGACACATGAACAACCACGTCCAGAAATCTAGCATTATGGCTGCCGTGAAGATTAAATCTATGGAGGGTGGCCATTGGATTCGGCTTATGGAGCAGTTCACAGGTGTTGATATGTCCCCTGAGACTTAGGAACGGCCACGCAAGTCTTCACGTGGTGAAAAACGGAGTTCTGTCACCGTAGGACTCTTAGGTTGACCACCGCTTGACTACCTTTGACCACGGCCTTCTTTGGTGAATTCGACTGAGCCAGTAGGACTCGGTCCATGTCCATGTCATTTCCAACTTGCCCATGTGGCTTGATTTTCCTGAAGACACCTGCAATATAAACTTTAACAAAATGGTTGTGGAAAGTTGAAGCAGTTGCGGAAAGTGACAAGATTCCGCAGCTCAATGAGCAAAAATCTAATTCAAACAGCAGACACAAAACATAGTTAAAAACCACTTTAAATTCTCTTTTATGATTAATATGCAATGATTTTGATGACTTAGGAGGTCCAGGTAAATGGAAAAAGTCTAGAAAGGTGTATAGGAAAGATGCAAGTTTGGGACTCAACATACCCCCACTGTGAAGGTGTTGCATGTCCCCATGCAACCAAAATTTTGATCATCCTCCTTCAATTCATATGCCCTGATACCTCTGCCAGTACATCCAATCCTCTTCTCCTCTTTCTTGGTGCTGCTAACATCCTGGGCTTCTTCATCAAGCATCTGAATTTGAGATTAATCAGTGCTCTACTTATCTTCTTGCATTTCTTCTTCAATTTCCTGTTCTTTTTGTGCCACCGTCCCAGATGTAGCATAGTGTTATCATGAATGATCTTGTCCAATCTTCTTTGCTCCTTTAATGCTTCATTTTCATTTTTAATATGTCTATTTAAAACCTCCAACTCAAAGACTTCTTGTTTCAACGATTGGACTAGAGCTTCTTGTGTTGTGTGAGGCTGAGTGGATGAAGTGCTGGGACCCGTGGCTGTTCTTTCTAAGGATTCTATGTAATCATACACCTCTTGCTGCTTTGGATCTATCTCGGGTGTCGTTTTCCTTGGGTTGTCCCCAAAATGTTGTGGAGGAGAATTGACTTCAAAATCTGGCCGAAAAGGACTCATGTCAACATCTTGAGGACTAGTTTCAACGTTTGGCTGAGAATGAGGTGGACTACGGCCAGTTGGAGTCTATTCAGGTGTTCCTTCTCCCAAATCAATAAAATGGGGTCCTTTTGTTTGTGCTTTCCTCCACTTTCCTTTAAGCCTGGTGCTTCTTCTTACATGTTGTGGACTACTGTCTTTTTCCTTCTGTTTTTATTTTCCTTTCTTTTTGGCCATAGCTGACTGTTCCTGAAGGTGAACTAGTCTCTTAGACAATACTTGATGGTCTTCTTCTGAGGAAGGGGTTTGATGCACAGCCTCAATGCTTTTTTTCTCTTTTGATTTTGTTGGCTTTTTACCCTCAGTCTTTTCCTTCCTCCTTTTAGACAGTCTTTCTTCTCTACTAGTTCTTTCAACTGTGTTAGTAGGAGTGCTTTGAGTTTTATCACCTGTTCTCTTTCTTCTACTTCTTTTTGATGTACTGCCTTCAGGGGTTTCTTAGGGTTCTTCAAAGAAATTTCTAATTAAAAACTGCTCCCAGGTGTCCTTTTTCTCTTTTAATTGTTTTTCTATCAAGATTTTCACGAGACCATGGTGATACAAATGTGGTTCTACGTCCCCCAGATGCTTTTGGATGGTTACAGACATCTTTTTCAAACTGTTTAGTAAAAAGTATGGCAGATTGAGGGTTTGGTTGTCTAGGAAATTCATCAACAGTCGGGTATGATACATGTACATTGATCCAAAACGTCCCTCACAGGTGATAAACTTTTGAATAACCAACAGTAAACTGGCCCACTCTTCTTTTAAAGCATGGACAGGAATTCCCTTTTTGAAAATGGTGACATCCATACCTGGGTTACGTAGGATCACTCTCCAAGCTTCCTCGCCAATGCTCTTGTTCTTGAACCAGCGTTCACCTTCTTGAGGGAGTTCTGTAGCAGCTGCTATGGATGCCTCAGTCACTGTAAATTTGAGGTCCCCAATTTCTACCTCCAGACCATTGAAAGACCTCGCAAAAGCTTTTGTTACCTCCTTATTGTAGCCTTTAAACTTTTGAATAAACCGAAGCCATTTTTCCTTTTTCAATATGTCTTTGACTTGCGGGTATCCTTCCATAAATTTGGGTCCCTCTGGTTCTATCCTCAACAACCGACCCATCCTTCCTTCTGTTCTTTAAAACTCGTCTGCGTGAGGAGGGTTTAGCGGAGGTAAGACGGCTGAATTAGCGGAAATGAACAGGGTTTATGAAGGAGACCAGTGACTGTAAGCAGATATCAGAGAATAGGTACACGGAATGAAGCGGAACAGAGAACAAAATGGGGTGAAGGCTTATGTGAACACGGTGGAAATGTAGCCGTGAGGTCAATAGAACAGTAGGGGGAGTAAAGTGCATCCGGCAGTATTTAAAATTGGGTGGCTGCAGAGTAGACGCAAGCACGTTTATGAAACGGCTACGGATTTTGTACAGCTGAGAGAAGCCGTAGTCAAATCAACCACGTTCCATAATTACAGGTGGAGTATCAAAGTATAGCTGAACATGAGTGAAGACCGGAGGCTTGATTATGAGGCCGTTTAAAAATGAATGCAAGGATTGTGGGGGAATCGTATAGAGATCGTGGAACGGTTATGGAGTTATCAACGCAATCATTGCATATAATGGAGCTATGGTTTATAAATATGTAAAAATGTGCTTGAATGCCATTTGAAATAAATTTCTACTCATACCTTGGAATTCTTGCCATTTTTCATTAGTCTTCAATCAGTTGCTCCTCGTTGATGCTTTTGAATGCCTCATGTCTTCATAATATGTCCTCATACCTGCATTTGATTTCATGATTGTTGAACTAACATCTGACTGTAAATTTTTGAAAAACAGAGTGGTGGCTGCAGAAACT
Source organism: Pinus albicaulis (assembly GCA_034641835.2). NCBI lineage: Eukaryota > Viridiplantae > Streptophyta > Pinopsida > Pinales > Pinaceae > Pinus > Pinus albicaulis. The sequence continues at coordinate 3,862 of JAXQQM020075324.1, forward strand.
GCTTCTGGCTGCGGAAACTGACACAGCAATTATTTGGGTGAATGGAGATGGATAGATGATAATTAACTGAATGAAAATGGTCATGAAAGAAAAATTTTATTGGTGAAATGAAATGGAATAGATGAAATGGAGTGAAATGAAATGAAGTGGAGTGGAATGAAGTGGAATGAAATGGAGTGGGTTGTCATAAAACTTGTGAAATGAGAGAGAGAGGGAATTTTTTTGGAAAATATAGGGTGTCAGGTGTTCCTGATTTTCACCCTACATTTTCTGTATAAGACTGCCAATCAGTGATTGGATTTCAGGCTTATACAATTTTTTTATTTTTTTTTTGAAACTGAAAATAACAAAGGCTACGCTGGTGGAGAAGAAGGATTCTTCTTCACCAGCCTTATTGCAGAATTATCTTGAAACATTTTGACAAATTCCTCTTTTGAGAGTGGCTTATGATAGATCTTTAATCTGTGGCCATTCACAATAAAAGGAGTTTGATATTCATCAATGGTCTTGATTCTTACCGCTACATTGCTAAAGATCTTGTCAATCTCATATGGCCCAAGCCAATGAGTCTGAAATTTTCCTTTAAAATCTTTAATCTTGGAATCAAATAGCAATGCCCAATCTCCTTCTTGAAACTTCTTCTCTTTGATGTATTTGTCATGCCATTTAGCTCTTTGATATTGAACTAGATCAGTTCTTAGAATTTCCTCTTGTCTGATCTCATCTAGCTCATTCAACTGCTCCATTCTATGCTTTTGGGCTTCTGATAGATCCATCCCCAACTGAACTGCCATCTTGAAGGTTTTGACTTGGGACTCAATGGGGAGCAGGACTTCTTTCCCATAAGCAAGTTCATAGGGAGAATGTCCTGTTGTATTTCTCCATGTAGTTCTGTAGGCCCACAAGGCTTCAGGAAGCCTTTCTGCCCAATCTCTTCTGTGTAGATGAACAGTTTTGGTGATAATACTTTCGAGAACTTTGTTTGTAGACTCCACTTGACCATTTGCTTGCGGATGGTAAGGAGTAGATCTTCTGTGCTTGATTTTGTATTCTTCCATCAGCTTCTCCACCAGGTTGGATGTGAATTGGCTTCCCTGATCTATCACAATTTCTCTTGGAACACCAAAGTGAGTAAAAATATCCTCATAAAGAAAATTAAAAACTGAATTTTCAGTAGCAGACAATAATGCTTTGGCTTCCACCCATTTAGTAACATAATCAGTACAAACCAATATATACTTCTTTTGTTTAGATGGTGGATTAATATATTTTTTTTTTGGAAAAATATAGGGTGTCAGGTGTTCCTGATTTTCACCCTACATTTTCTGTATAAGACTGCCAATCAGTGATTGGTTTTCAGGCTCATTCAATTTATTTATTTTTATTTTATTTTTTTTTAATATTTTGAAACTGAAAAGAACAAAGGCTAGGCTGGTGGAGAAGAAGGATTCTTCTTCACCAGCCTTATTGCAGAATTATCTTGAAACATTTTGACAAATTCCTCTTTTGAGAGTGGCTTATGATAGATCTTAAATATGTGGCCATTCACAATAAGAGGAGTTTGAGATTCATCAATGGTCTTGATTCTTACCGCTCCATTGCTAAAGATCTTGTCAATCTCATATGGCCCAAGCCAATGAGTCTGAAATTTTCCTTTAAAATCTTTAAACTTGGAATCAAATAGCAATGCCCAATCTCCTTCTTGAAACTTCTTCTCTTTGATGTATTTGTCATTCCATTTAGCTCTTTGATATTGAACTAGATCAGTTCTTAGAATTGCCTCTTGTCTAATCTCATCTTGCTCATTCAACTGCTCCATTCTATGCTTTTGCGCTTCTGATAGATCCATCCCCAACTGAACTGCCATCTTGAAGGTTTTGACTTGGAACTCAATGAGGAGCAGGACTTCTTTCCCATAAACAAGTTCATAGGGAGAATGTCCTATTGTATTTCTCCATGTAGTTCTGTAGGCCCACAAGGCTTCAGGAAGCCTTTCTTCCCAATCTCTTCTGTGTAGATGAACAGTTTTGGTGATGATACTTTTGAGAACTTTGTTTGTAGACTCCACTTGACCATTTTCTTGCGGATGGTAAGGATTAGATCTTCTGTGCTTGATTTTGTATTCTTCCATCAGCTTCTCCACCAGGTTGGATGTGAATTGGCTTCCTTGATCTATCACAATTTCTCTTGGAACACCAAAGCGAGTAAAAATATCCTCATAAAGAAAATGAACAACTGAATTTTCAGTAGCAGATACTAATGCTTTGGCTTCTACCCATTTAGTAACATAATCAATACAAACCAATATATACTTCTTTTGTTTAGATGGTGGATTAATAGGTCCAATGAAATCTAAAGCCCATTTTTCAAAGGGTTCAATGAGTACCTGTGTTTGCAATGGCATTTCATTTGAAAGGGTAGGTTTCCATACTCTTTGGCAGCTGTCACACCTTTTGACATATTGTTTTGCATCTTTGAAGAGGGAAGGCCAATAATATCCTAAAGAGAGGATTTTATAGGCTGTCCTTTTTTCTGCAAAGTTTCCACCGCATGGTTCATCATGACATGCCTTGAGGATATCAGGCATTTCATCTTCCCTGACACATCTTCTGATCACAAGATCTGGCCCTGTTTTAAACAATTCATTAGAAATCCATGAATATTTTGAACTCTCCTGAATAATCTTTCTTCTTTCACTTGGAAATAAATGTGGAGGCAGTTTCCCTGTAACCAAATAGTTAGCAATATCTGCATACCAAGGGGTCTTAGTAGTTACTGCAAACAAGTATTCATCAGGAAACTTATCATCTACAGGAGAATCTTCTTTATTATTCTGAATCCTAGACAAGAAATCAGCTACTGTATTTTGTTTCCCTGGTCTATCCAACACAGTAATATTGAATTCCTGCAAAAGTAGGAGCCATCTTGTCACTCTGCCATTAGTAACAGGTTTTTTCATTAGATATCTAATCTCAGAATGATCAGTATGAATAAAAGTTTCATAGCCTGTTATATAATGTCTAAACTTATTGATTGCATGAACAACAGCTAAAAACTCTTTTAAATTCTGATCTAGTTCAACTGGGTAGAGTCAATTTTCTTTGGTGCATTAAGCTAACAAGGACTAATCCTTTTAGACCAACCACGGCTCTAGGCGTATCTGAAGCGCTCGACAGAAATATGGAAGGAGTTTCCAATTTGGTCCTCTCAAGATAGGTGCTTCAGATATTCTTGTTTTCAAAGTTTCAAAGGCTAATTGACAATCAGGATCCCATTTGAATTCACAGTCTTTTGTAAGCGATTTGAAGAGTGGAGATGCTATTTTAGTGAAGTTTTCTATAAATCTTCTATAGTAACCAGTAAATCCTAGAAAACTTCTAACATCTCTTTGACAATTTGGAATAGGCAACTTGGAGATGACTTCAACTTTTGATCTATCAACCTTAATCCCATCTCCTGAAATATGATGCCCCAAAACAATACCTTCAATAAACATCATAAAGCATTTTTCATGGCTTAATGAAAGGTTTGTTTCTTTACATATTATAAGGAATTTTTCCAAATTTTCTAATGCCTCTTCAAATGAATTACCATAAACTGTAAAATCATCCATATAAACCTCTACACAATCATGGATTAGATCAGAAAAAATTCCTAGTATTGCTCTTTGGAATGTTGTGGGTGCATTACATAACCCAAAAGGAAGCACTCGATAGGCAAAAGTTCCCCATGGATAGGTAAATGTGGTCTTATCTTGATCTTCAGGTGCTACCTGAATTTGATTATAGCCACTAAAACCATCCAAAAATGAAAAGTACTTTTTTCCTGCTAATGTATCTAATACCTGATTGATAAAGGGAAAAGGAAAGTGATCCTTCAAAGTTGCTTTGTTCAATTCCCTGTAATCAATGCATACCCTCCATTTACCATTCTTTTTAGGTACTATAACCAAAGGAGAAACCCATCGGCTATCTGAAATTGGATAAATGAAGTTTACATTGAGTAGTTTTTGGAGCTCTTCTTTCACTATCTCCCTAAGATTTGGATTCATCCTTCTTTGAAGTTGTCTGATTGGTCTACTGTTTTCCTCAATATAGATATGATGGATGCAAGTCTTAGGATCAATACCTTTCATGTCAGTATACTCCCATGCAAATGCAGTAGAATTTTTTTGCAAGATTTTGGTTAGTTCTTCTTGTTGTGACTTTTCCAAATGTTTGTTGATATTTAATGTTTTTCCTGGAAAAATCTCAATGGTAGAACTACCAAACTCTTCCATAGAGTAAAGAGACATTTGTCTTGATGATAAATATTCTATGTCAGATTCCAACTGAAATTGTGTGGGGTCATATTCTGAAGATATCTCAAAATTTTCTAATGTGTTCAGAATTTGACTATCCTCACTTATTTCAGAAATGGTAAAGACAGGTTGTATAGTGTCCTCATCATCAACCCATTCATTGTCTCCTACTTCTGTGATTGCTTTTGCTGGAGGATACAAATTGAATTTCTTTGTCGAATTACCATTAGAAATGTACATATCCCCAGATCTACAACTAATGAAAACATCAGCTGTGGCTAGCCAAGGTCTTCCTAAGATAAGTGGGTGCCCTCCTAGATTACTCTTGGGAGTCAAAATCATAAAATCTACTGGATATTCCCAAGAATCTAAGGAGACTGAAATATCTTCTAATACACCATCCGGTTTGATAATTGATCGATCTGCAAGTTGCAGTAAAGTAGGTGTAAAAAGAAGATTAGGAAGTTTTAGCTGTTCCATAATCTGTCTACTCATAATGTTGATAGTAGCCCCTAAGTCAATCAATGTGTTTGGAATTTCTATCCCATTTATATGTGTCTTGACAATTGGACTACCTGAATCTACATACTTCTGCATGGTAATTTTTCCCATCATGATATCTGCAATTTTTCCTACCAGGTGGATTCTTCTTGTATCTCTTAGTTTCCTTCCTGGTCTTTTGAGACTCAACTCCTTTATTGTTTTTGCTAGAATAAGAATCTCTCTAATGGATTGTAGCAAGGGAATCTTGATACAAACATTCTTTAATTCATCTAGAAAATCATAGTTAGGCAACAAGATTTGTTTTTCCACCCCTTTATCAATTTGTAATATTTCAGGGAAAGGAGGTGTGGATGAAGATGCAGGTTGCTCAACTATAGGAGTTGTGGGGGTTAACTTTTCTTTCTCTTTTGAATGTTTGAGTTTTGAAGAGATGCTTCCTCAGAACCCTTATTGACTTTAAGAGAGTCCTCCTTAGAGGTATCTTGCTCTTGGACATCTATAGAAGGTTTTTCTAAAACTCTACCAGACCTGAGTTGTACATCATTGAGAGGAATAATCATATAGGTAGGAAATTGTTGTCCTTCTATCATGTAAGTATTCTGAGGATTTTTATTGTTAGGATTTGGCAATGGCTGAGCTGGAAGTTGATTTGTCTTTTGTTGGAATGGAAGCATGAGTTGAGGATTTGGATTTTGTTGAGAAGGTTGTTATTGTGGAAATGGCAATGAAAGTTGTAGATTTGGGTTTGGAAGTTGTGGAGCTTGTTGATTTTGAAAAGATGGAGGATATTGATAAAATTGAGCAAATCTCCCATAAGGATTTTGCATACCTTGTACCCATGACTGATATGGATTTTGAGGTTGGGGCCAAGGTTATTGCCAAGGATTCCAATTTGGTGGGGGTTGAAAATTCATAGGGTTGTTAAACCCTTGAGTTTGTTGCCCCTGCCAAGGTCTTCTTGCAACAAAACAGAGAGATTCTACTGAATTTGGATCTTCTTGAAAGACAGCTTTGAGTCCAGAAATTGAAGGACAATCCTTGGTCTCATGATTCTCACGAACAAATCATACATGTTTCTACAACACATCAAAGGGAACATTCCCTTAAAGCATGTTTCTTCTACATTTACGACAGGAGATAAGCTGAAGAGCATCGGTTTACCGCTACTGCTTGTTTTGCGTTACACAGGGGTGTCTAGTTGTTGCTCTCGTCTCTGAATCCTGTCAGTTTGAATTCATCAAACTCATTGCTGATCTCGCCCTACTTACTGATCCAGTTGCAGATTTGTTTGCCCTAATAAGAGAAGGATCTCTAGGCCCTTTTCCCATTTTAGATTTTCCCCTTGAGAGATGGACACATAGTTCTGTTATGTCATGAAGTGGAAGTTGAGAAATGTCTCCTTTCCCCATCATGTTTAAAATATCTATCCATTCATCTCTGATGGATTTTAATAGAAGGGCTTTCAAAGTTTCCTCATCTAAGTTGCTCATCTTTGCTCTTTTTAAGTTGTATTGAAATCTTTCAAGTAAATCCTCCAAATTTTCATCTTCTTTTGCACCATTTTGAATACCTCATCCTTGTGATTGGTGGGCATGCAATAGTCCAGGTATCTATCCAAAAAAAATTGTTTCATATCATTCCAAGTCCTAATAGATTGGGTGACTAATCCCATGAACCATTTCTAAGCGGCTCCCTTCAATGTTGAAGGAAACAGTTTGAGTTTTTGAGAGTCTTCCATATAGTCATAGGTTCGGCACACGACTTCAAACTCAAACAGAAATGTTTCAGGATCCTCACTTCGCAATCCATAAAAGTTGGGGAGGATAGATGATGAGATGTTTTTCATCGTTGTATGAGTTTCCTCATCAACTATAGGGACTCCAAACGAGTTGTCTCCTTCCCTATTTCTTCCATTATTACCTCCACCTCCACCATTGTTGCCTCCATTATTTCCTCCTCCTCTACCTCTACCTCTACCTCTGAATCCATCTACTACTTCCTCTATCATGATAGTTTCTTCAGAGTCCTCAGAGTCCTCTGGTTCTTCTATCAAGGGAGGATGAGAGGGAGTTTCTTCCTTTTCTTCTTCAGGTGATTCTGCTTCTTTAATTACAATATACTCTCTTGTAGAAGTAAAGAAAGGGTCTTCTTCTAAATGAGATTTGGTAGATGGTGTAGGAGAATCCTCTAATTCAGCTGCTCCTTGAATTCCAGGAATCTTAAGGCTAGGGGTAGATGGTGGTGAATCTTGTCTATGCCTTGAAGAAGATGGAGTTGTGAAAATCGAACTCTTGGCTCTAGCTATAAACCTTCCCCTAGAATCTCTTTCTCTATGCATGTCATTTTTTATTTTTAAGTTGGGCTAATAATTCTCTTTCTGATCTTCCAGGTCACACTAAGTGCAAGAAGAGAGCATACTTAAGAAATTATTGAACCAATAACTCTCTTTTCTGATCCTCTAGATCACACTAGGTGCAAGAGGAGAGCATACTTCAAGAAGTTGTCAATTTTTCCCTTCTTTTTATTGTTTTTTTTTTATAAAGAAATTGGCTACCTAGTTACACTTCCCCGACAACGGCGCCAAAATGTTTGGTAAATTTAGTGTGTCCTAAATTGCTACATTAATTTGTCAATCCGGGATTCGTAAGCTGACGAAGTGTGGCGCACTATATGTGCAAGATAACCTATCTCTTACTTTTTGTCGTTTTTGGGTTTTTTATTTATCTTGGGGTTTTTATCTTGGTTGGTTTCCTAATGTGAGATGGAAATTCTAAAAGACAAGTATGGATATAAATGTTCAAGGCAATGATGTCCTTTATAATGATTTCCCAAACTTCAAACTTCAAAAGGGTTTTAAAACATGCAATGACAAAATTAATTTCTAAAAAATGAAAATGTGCCACTATACTAGTCAAACAAACAGTGAACTATTGATCATGAAACCCATTACCCTTGCTGCTGTCTAAATACAAAAGAAACTGTGCTCAAAGAAATCCAAGAATTGCAAGCAAAGTAAAGCTAAAATCAAATTATATCAACTCATATTCTGACCCCTCACCATTAGTCTCGCTATGGCTTTCGGAGGTAATCATAAACAACTTGAGCAATCTGATATCTAATTTGCAGAAAAATAAACTAATATCAAATTACACACTCATACTTCAATCCTTCACCATTAGTCTCGCTATGGCTTTCGGAGGTAACTGATAATGACATGAGCAATTTAATATCTAACTTGCAGAAAAATAAACTAATATCAAACTACACACTCATACTTCAATCCCTCACCATTAGTCTCACTATGGTTTTTGGAGGTAACTGATAATGACATGAGTAATTTAATATCTAATCTAACTAATAAAGCAAATGTACAAAATTGAAATAAATAAAACAGTGCTGGAATTAAAAGCTAAGAAAAATAAATCAGCAGAAGGACAAGACTGATTCCATGTCATTAGTCATTGTAAAACTATGTGAAAATGCCCGAGCTGCCTACTGTAATCTGGAACAAAGACACTGATCAGTTAACAACAGTATAAAGCATGAAAAATTATGGACATAAATAAAACGTTAATACCATAAGAGATGTAATATATACACGTGAATAACTATGGCATAATGAACGTAAGGAAATAAAGCATGAAACTATACAACAATAAACAAAACCTCGGCATGTGCAGGGGCCCTCTGCACAATCCTCGGGCAACATCTATCAACCATGAATTATGCTTATGAATAGAGTCTTCTCATGTATTCAAAACACAGTCATAACAAGGATATAATGTCACATCACAGTGGGCTTTCTTTTCAACAAAATTACATTACAGAAGCTAGCTACTATGCATATGAGAACGCATTATTTATAACAGAGGATGACATAACTACTTTCTTACAATATGCGCTGATAAAAGACACGTGAACAACCACGTCCAAAAATCTAGCATTATGGCTGTCGTGAAGATTAAATCTATGGAGGGTGGCCGTTGGATTCGGCTTATGGAGCAGTTCACATGTGTTGATATGTCCCCTGAGATTTAGGAATGGCCACGCAAGTCTTCACATGAGTGGCAGTTATCACCAAATGGACTCTTGATTGACCACATCATCCCTGTTTGACACGGCCTTCTTTGGAACATTAAGTGAGCCAATAGGACTCGGTCCATATCCATGTCATTTCCAACTTGCCCACATGTGGCTTGGTTACTGAACACCATACAATATAGACTTTGCTTTCACAGGCCACATTTAACGGAAAGTTGAGGCAGTATGAGAAGTGACAAGATTCCCAGTAGTGACAAAATCTAATTCAAGCAGTGGACACAAAAACATGAGTTAAAACCACTTTAAATTCTCTTTTATGATTAATATGCAATGATGTTGATGACTTAGGAGGTCAGGAGTAAATGAAAGATCAGGTGTATGGGAAAGATGCAAGTTTGGGACTCAACAATGGGTGTCATTTATGACATGGTTTTCTTGGAGCTCTTACATTATTATTGGACTATATTAATGCATTCTATTTGAATATGTTGAAATTTATGTTGAATAATATGAATGCATGTTGTTTCAATATGATGATTGTTTTTAATGTATTTTAATATTCAAGAGTTTAAACAATTTTGGAATTGAAGAGACACCTTTGGAATGCAAAGAGGAGAGATTTGATATTTCAAATTTGTGTGTGTGGAATACTAACAACCATCAATGTTCAATCATAAAAGTAAGTATGAGGTTGGAGAGCTAAAGTTTTGTTAGAGAGTTAGAGAATATGAGAGTTGATTGAGGTGTCCTTCACTAATTACTTGGAACATATATAGAGCTGATGTGAAGCAGATTTGAGGAGAAGAAGAAGCAAGGCCATAGATGGAGGTATAAATATTTATATACTAGGTAACCAACACATTGTTGTTTCTTGTTTGTATCAGGGGATTGTAGTATCCTTTCAATTTGTAGCTTGATAAATAACATGTTGGATCTTGTTGAGGTAGGAACCTCCTGTGGTTGTAGTCTGTTGTGGCCCTATAATTTATAATATTGGAAAGAATAAAGGATAAAGGACAACATCAAACCACTTTGGAATCTGGGACCTATCCTTCCTAGACTTAGAGAGGGCTCTCTTTATTTATGAATTAATTTTTATTTAATATTATGAATGGCGATGTTAGGCTAGTTATAATGGCG